>KK116273.1:202392-232031 GCA_000611955.2 Stegodyphus mimosarum
CGGGATTTTATATTTTAAGTTTTTGTTCTTTTATAATTGGGATTTTCATTTTTAAAAGAATTTAAATTAATTTGCTTTGATGAAGTTCTTTTATTTTATTTATAAACATAAACTAAAAAATGTCAATGAAGATTTTTATCTCCAAATGTCGCCAAGGTAGTTGTCATAGTACGTAAGTACCTTTTTTATATAATTTCTGATTTATCAATCTGTTGGATTTACAAGGTCAGAAAGTAGAAACTCTCTAAAAAAAAATAGTGAATTAGCAAAGAAAGTATTTAAAATTAGTTTCAAAAGAAAAAGAGGCCTATATTTTCCATAATACTAAATTGATTTTGAAAGTGAACAAATTCAAATCCCAGTTTGCCTGGAGCAAAGAAATTTAGTTTCAAATGGTGTTGATATCATTATAAACAGTTATAGGAGTCAGGTATTTATCCACAAGTATAAGTGGTGGCATGACAGCTATCAGTTATTATGCAAGCATCATAAATCCAATAAAACAGATGTTTTAGTAGCAACCCTATAAATTTATTCACAAGTTTGCAGATGATGATGGATGATGTGATATGAGGAAAAAATAAATATATGGAAATACAGTTGATTGGCATTTTCAAAACTCTTAGAATCTATTCTTGAGGTCTGATTACAAAATAACAGATGATTTATTTATTGTTTAACTGTTTATTTATTATTAATATGCTTTTATTCAAACACAGTTCCATTGTGAATTAAATTATTAATCTTATTGTGAGGTTAGCATAATCCCAGTTTTATTCTGAATATTCTCTGAAAGAAAATTTATAGGCTAATTTTGGCTTCATCAGTGAACTTGAGATATCAATCCTATCATGTAAAAATAAGATTAAAAATATCTGGTACTAGAATATCTTACTGAAGATTTTTTTTTAAACGTACACTACATTTTCTATATTAGACCAATCTAAGAAATCTTCACTAATTATTCTTTTGCTTTCTTATACGGAGAAACATAACCAAGCAATACAGTTGTAGAATGCTTGAAATCGTTCAGACATACATATTCACAGGTATCGATAGCGTCTTATTTTAAGATTTCTGAATCAAAGTTGTGAACTGTGTTTACATTGGCAGAAGCTGTTACCGATGCTGGGCGGAGCTTCATTGTGACGTCGGCTTACGTATAAAGTCACAACAACGTGACCTCCCTGCGCGTTCGGGGATTTAATGCCGACCAGAGTGGGTTTTTGGCAGTGTGTCCCCAGACAGGACTAGCATAAAGTAATGCTGGTCGAGGTATATATAAGAGGAATTTATTTGAAGCGGGCATATGCATTCTTCTGCCAAGAAGTGGGCACATAGTTGCAAGTGTAATATTAATTTTTTTCACAGTTTCCCTGCAATGTTTCTGAAAAGTCAATTTTTTATCTAGAATTACTCCTAGATATTTGACTTCATGAACCCAGTCAATTTCTACATCAAATAGACAAGGTCTTGGTGGTGTGAAATTTGTTTGCTCTTTATGAAAAATAATTGCTTTTGATTTTTCAGTATTAACTGCAATCCTCCAAAGAGTGAACCAATTTTCTAGATATTTGGGGAAATGTTGAAGAAGGAGTTGGACAGCAGTAACTGTAGAAGTTTGGGTCATAACTGCAGTATCATCTCCGAAAAGAGCTATGGTAAGTTGTGGGTCTTTAGGAATATCGTAACTGTAAATGTTGTATAATGGTGAAAGTACTGATCCTTGGGGCACTCCAGCGAAAATGTTTCTCGTGGTAGAAACAGAATTGCCAATTTTCACCGCAAAGCTTCTGTCTTAGAGATAGGAAACAATAAGTCTAATGCAGTGATCGGGGAAGTTCAACTTGATAAGTTTGTAAATAAGTCCTTGGTACCATACCTATCAAAAGTTTTTGCAATATCAAGGATAACGGCTCCAGTTTGGAACTTACAATTGAAACCATCAGTAATATAGTTGATGACACGAAGCAGCTGGTGATTAGTACTATGAAGATGATGGAAGCCAAATTGTTCTTCTGGAATGTAGGAGCTCTGTGGAATAATTTGATTAGGATGATATAGAATAATTTTTTCAGCAGTTTTGGAAAGTTGACTGAGGAGGCTAATTGGACTGTAGTTCTGTGGAAACGTTGAATTTTGCTGCGGTTCGGGGAAGATGACGATGATGGCATGTTTCCATATATTAGGAAAGTAAGAGAATTTGAGGGTACAGTTGATAATCTTAGTAAGACAAGTGATAGCATTGAAAGGTTGATGTTTCAGCACTTACCATCAACACCTGGAGCTTTTTTGGATGTTAAGGAGGTAATATAATCGGCAACCAGCTTGTTGTCAATGGTAGCTCCAGGTAAAAAGCTTCTTGGGATTACTTTTCACGCTGAAGTATTGATTTTTTTATGTAATTTGATAAATATGTTGCAAAATATCACAATATGTTATTTTCTTCCCAGATGGGAAAAAAAAGGACTTAATAATAATCAAAATATATGAAATACATTTTAATGTTTCTGTTTATAGCTGGTATGCTCATTCCTTAACATGCAATGATAAGATATAAAGTTTGAAAGTTCTAGGTAAGTCGTTTTATAATGTTCATGAAAAGTAAGAAATCAATTCTTCCTATTTTTAGGAATTAAAAAGGTGTATAATAAAGAATGCTTTTCTTTATGTATTAATTATTATTCATTTTTTAATTTTGTCAACTGTTATGAATTTAATTTGTGCATTTGATCAAGATAAACTGTTATGTTGTTAAAAATTGTTTGCAGTTATAAATGTAAGTAAAATATTTACATAATTGAAAATGCGGAAAGCCGTATCCAAAAATTTATATAGGTATATTTCTGTAATTCAGCTTAATTCAAGGCAATTTCTTTGAGATCCATAAATATGAGACACGTATAAACTGAAATCATTAATTTTATATAAATCTGTTTTGTTTGATTAATATTGTTAATTTGTTTGATAATATTTCTTGTTCTTATAAGGCTGTTGGTTCTGAGAAGGATCTATTTAAAATTTTCATTTAAAACAATACAACCTGTGACTGTATTTTTAGATAATTATCTGCTATTAGTGGGCATGACTTTTTTGTTGCATTTTTTATTCAATATCAGACGAAGACATTTTCCAATTACACGTGGAATTTTCTCATCAGGAAAGCATTAGAAATAAGTTAGAATAGAATTTAAATAAGCTAATGGAACTTGGAGATGTACTGAGGTGAGCTACCATTTAAATCCACCCCCCCCTTAATTAACTGTCGCTTTGGACATGTATCATGCAAATACATACGCTGTTTATTTTTATCTCTATTTTATTGGCATTTTAGATTTCCTGATTCCATGAAATAATTTCATTTAATGCAGCTGAATCAAAATTAAAACTTTTCTCTAATTTCCACAAACAGTCCCCCCAAAAAAACTTCTAAAAATTGATAAATGGATAAAAATTAAAATGTCTCTTTTAATTGAAATTAAGAATTATTTAACTTTTAAAGTATGCCAATAAATGCTTGAAAAAAAAAGAAAAAAAAAAGGAAATACTATTTGCATCAAGTACCAGTTTCCTGAAGTTAGGCTATTTCAACAACTGCTATAGCCAATAAAAAATATGTGAATTTCTATTTTAGTGTATTATAACTTAAAGCTGAATTATTAAACATTCTAAAATAAAATAAAGTTCTTTCCTATGTATTAAATATTTGCCAAACAAGATGAATGATGCCAAACGAGAGAAACAGCTCATTATGGTAGTTCAGGATATGGTTGTCATACAATGACGTACTTCCTCTAGGGAGACAGCCGTACTTTTCCCCTACTAAGGGATTTTTCGTAGTAGCCTATCAGTATACATATTGGCAAAATATCTTAAACATATGTATATGAAATTCTTTCATAAATTAGGATAATATTGTGACTAAATCAGAAATATCTCTTCTTAAAGGAAAAATTGGAAAGTACACCCAACAGATTGCTAATAAAACCTAAACAAATCCTTGAAATATGCAGAAACATCATTTTTAAAGGCTTTAATGTTATACACATGCATTTAGATTTCGAACTATTTCTTAATAATTTTCTGCACATTGTAAATTATGGAGATCCTCTTTATTACTTTAAAAAAATTAACAATAGTGAGGCATTTCATTATAAATTTATCATACAGAGTGTTTATAAAGTCCCGGACCCATTTTGATATAAAATAATGAACATATAAATGGCTAGACTGCAGATTAGGGGCCAAATCTGGTAACCTCTTGGCGTCATGAAATTCGTTAGGGTTTGAGGTTATAATTTATAGTATTTAAGCAGGCTTTTTGAATTTTTGTCATTTCACCAAAGAACGTCTTCACATATTCTTTGATTTGAAAATACATATTCTTTGATTTCACTGTGCTTCTAGTAGATGGTGTGAGCAAAATGGCTGACGTTGAATGCATGGATTTTACTTATTTGATTCTATCTTATTCTATCTTATTAAATGAAATTATTGTTCAGATCTAGTACCCGTTTTACTTGACACAATTAATAGATTAGTATGAATTTCTTTCTGATAGTCATAAAGAAACATTAATTTATCTTATTTTATTCTTATTTATTGTAATGAAGTCTGATTATGTGTGCTGAGTTTAAAGACGTAAAACTCAATGTTGAAAATCTCTTGCTGATAGGTCTATGCCCTTCATTTTCATTCTGAGGACATTTCAAAATGTACAGAATTCCTTATGAAAGGACTGGAAGAAGGTAACTGCTATCTTATCAAGGTACATTGCCCCCCAAAAAAGGGAGGGGCAGTTCTATATCTCCCATTCTACTGGGCCGATTGACGAAATTCAACTTGGGTTTTTCATGTCTCAAAAGCCCGACTTAGGATATATATTAGATTTATATACTGCATTGTTCTAACATAGGTATTTTGACACAGAGTCAGACTTTTTCCGAAATAACATGCCTTTTCCATATTTCAATTTTACTGCTCAAATTATACCTAAATATTAAATTTTGTAAAATTTAGTGCAAAATTTGCGGAGAAATTCAAAAATTTATCTTGGAGCCTTGTTTTCAGTTTGCGCCAAGAATGATTCTTGGCAAACTTCTTAATTTATAGCAGCGTATTTTCCTTTCCTTTTTTCATTGCAGGCAAATGGACAAAAAGACATCGTTCATACTTTCAAATAATTCTAACAATGTGCGTAGACTTTATTTGGCGTTATTGCTTATAAAAAATATGCCAAACTTTAAAACGTGCCAATATGTGAATTCATATATATCTTAGGAAACTTTGAATAAAAACTCTTAATTTTTTGCAGGTTTCCCTAGAAATACATGTACTTTAAGATGATGATAAAACTTTTATACGTTATATTTCAAAATGTTTTTCGAAAAATTTATAAAAATTATTTTAAAATACTAATTTAAAAAATAAATCACAAAAAATTTGAGTTTTGTTTGGAATGAATCTAAATTTCGAAATGTGAAAGGAAGTATAAAAAAAGAGATATTAGTAAATATATACCAGATTCAATTAAAATTGAGGAACTAAAATTTTGAGAGCTAATTTTTAAAAAACTACTGGTGCGAATTTTACGAAACTTGGCAATCTGGCATTATTTGAGTCGTAGAATCGAAGCATAAAAAACAGCTGGCATGTCATTTCAGAAAAAGTCCGATTTTATGTCAAAATACCTATATTACAACAATACTATATATAAATCTAATACATATCTTAAGTCGTGCTTTCGATACATGAAAAATGCAATATGAATTTCATCAATCGGCCCAGTAGAACGGGAGATAAGAACTGTTCCCCCTTTTTTTCACCTGCAGTGTACAAATTAAAATGTTCTGTGATTCCCAGTATTTTCCTAAACTGCTCAAAATATATTTCAAGGGAATATATCGTAAGAGAAAGCCCAGATGACATGGGGAAAGGCTAGAAAATAAAATCTTCAGTGGGCTGTAGCTGAAAGTAGTCAAACCCAGTTTCGGGCGAATGAAAAAAAGAAAAATCCTTTTCTTCTCTTTCTGAGTTTTTAAGTACGATAGAAAAGAAAAACTACTTGGCTTGTGGAACTGCATTAAAAGAGCATGGGAAGCTATCTTTTTAATTATTGAGCTAACACAGTACCCTGAAATAATTATTTCAGTATTAATAAATGAAGAACTTGAACTGTCAGTTTACGTTTGGAAAACCGAAAAAGTTTAATAATTTGACTTTGCCAACATCTGTTGGTAATGCAGATAAGATAATTTCTAGTTTAAACGCTTTGCCGTCGTATGAATTTAAAAATGATGATCAGAATTTAAGGATTAATTCTGTTTGTGAAACTTAAGAAAATATTTAAGAACAATACGATGAAAACAAGCAGAAGTTAGGGAGCAAATAGCATTAATTAATACATCCAAAGAAAATTTACGGTATTCTCCAGAGAGTGAGATATTATTCAATATCAAGACACAAGAGAAACAAGCCGACGTGGAAAATAAAACAGGCAAATTGACAACTTTGTATTTGGCGTAGATTTTGTAAAATCCCAATCGATTTCGAAAGCAAAATGGGTCCCCCTTCATCAGGAGCAAAAAATTCTGCAAAAGCGAGAAAGCAAATGTCGATCATATTTATACCCTACAGGCGACCAGTAGAAGAGCCGATAGCGCCATCTGTCTGCAGAAATAGTAACGAAAGATGAAGGGTTAAGTTAGCAAATTTTTGAAGGCATTAAGCAAGACTTTATTAGAATTGAAGTCATTGATACAGGATAAAGTTGTGTGATGAACAGGATAAAGTTGTGTGAATGTGAAAAGCTTCAAGAAAATCCAATTCCCTAATAGAACGAGCTTTCTGGATAATTTTAGCAGAACCAAAATTAAAATTGTTATTGAATTTCTAACTATGCTTTATTAAAGATTTGTTAATATCAATATATTGTATACAGTTTCACCACATAATTATAAATTTTTAAGGAGCACTGGTTGTATTTTGGCTCCTCATCCTCTGACAATTCAAAGATTGTGCTCATCTCTGTAGCTAATCCTCCGACTGAAGAGTAGTATTTAAAACACAACAAAAGTCCTTTACTTTTAAGCATGTGATCGCATATTTACAATGATGATCAATGAAACTCATATGAAACCATTGGTCGACTGTAAAGCTGGGAACATTGTAGGCATGACTTACTATTCTGAAAATATAGCTACAGCTGCACATGTTTCCATGTTTTAGAGTCTGCTGTTTTTTTTTAAATAATTCATTCAGATAATCCCAGTAAAAGATACAACTGCTAAAATTCTTTTTAGTTTCGTATGTAGAGATATCTTAAGTTTAAAAAAACTTGGTTTCTCAGTTATTTGCTGTTGTCAGCGACAGTAATGCCATTAACTGAAAAACTATGTCTTTTTTTACATCTCCTCCAAAGTTAAACATAGTGTATCCACATCCATCGGATGCTACTCGGCCATTATTCGTTATTATTGAATCTGTTCATGTACAATGCTCGAGATTAAAAATGCAGCACCAAGAAGGAGTGATCAGAAATTTATGCAAATTGTAGAATATGCGCACGTTGCTGAGTTATGCGAATGATGTGAAATGCACGTGAAGTAAGATATAAGGGAAGGAACGTGCAGAATGGGCAATATTCGTGTCGTTATTTCTGCCAGACAAATTATCGAAGAAAGTTGGTTTTTGTCTTCGAGGGTACGTGTAATAGGAGAGAATGCCAGGCCACCATCAACGAAGGCACTTCCAGCAGATAGATGACAACGTGGCATAATGGTTTGGGGTGCTATTGCCTACGATTCCAGGTCACCTCTAGTTCGTATTCAGGGCACTATGACAGCCCAATGATACTTGGATAATGTACTGTGGGCGGTGGCAATCCAATACCTTCAGGGGCTGCCTAATGCAATTTTTCAGTAGGATAACGCCCGACCGCACAGTGCTCGAATCTGCCAACATGCTCTGCAAGGTGTACAGATGCTTCCCTGGCCACCGTACTCTCCTGACCTGTTACCAATCGAACATGTGTGGAGATGTGATTGGACGTCATTTGCAGACTCTGCCCCTCCCTCGTTCAGAAGATGAACTGTGGCAAATGGTTGAAAGGGAATGTAGAGCCATCCCTCAGGACACCATCCGCACTCTTATTGACTCTATGCCTTGATGTGTTTCTTCGTGCATTGCTGTCCGTGGTAGTCTTACATCCTACTGAGCAGATACCGTTCTTGCTCTGTGTTCTGACTATCATTTTGAAATAAAGATCACTTATTACTGCTTGCTCTGTCTTTTTTTCCAAATTTCATCACTTTCTGACCACTCCTTCTTGGTGTTACATTTTCAGTGTCGATCAGTGTATTTAAATGCATACGGAACAATTTACTCAATCAAAAAAGTGCTGATCAGGCATTTTATTATCTAGATTTCGAAGCTTTAAATTCAAATTTCTCAATGGCAGCCTTTTCCACCTAAGACAATTTCATAGCACAGAAATTTTAATTAAATATACTTATGGATTGAATTTGAAAGCTTTATATCCATCAAATTTTGAAAGACAGAATGTTAAATTTCTAATAGATATATTTAATCCATATGCGACTTACGGACTTTTGAAATTAGGCAATAAATACCAACTAAAAAATTATAAATCCACAGTAAATTTTATTGACATTATATAGAAATGGTGGTGCATCAGGAATGTGAAAACGGCTTTCAAAGCAGATCGTTTCCGAGATAAATTTCAGAGACCTATTTCTGATGAGGGCCATATAAATTCCGAGTTTCCGGAAAAATTTCTCCTTTAGTTAGATTACTGGAAGAAAATTCTTCAGCAGGCACTATCACAAAGGATACACTTTTGGCTATTAGACATAGAACTCACAGTATAATAGAGATGTCAAAATATTGCGTTCATGAGCTGAAATTTAAATACTTTCTCCCATGAAAATTTCAAACTGATGTCCTGGACACAAGATATGGAGAATACAGGTCTTTAGCTGGATCACACCATTTAGTATCTGTAAGACAACTTTATGAAACTGAAACAAATTTCTTCAGAATTTCCTACTATTTACTTTGAATTCTAACATGTATGGAAGAATCAAAATTAGCAACATTGACAACAGCATCGAAGTTGATGAAATTGATATAAGTATTACAGAAAATGATTTTGAAAATACTGAAACTTTCCTTACCAGTATTAACTTACCTGTCAGGTTATTGTGCAAGAGCTGCTCTAAAACACTTAAATGCAATTGCTGTTTTAAAATTTTAGTTACAGATAAAGTAGTGGAACGTAATCATAATTATTCCGTAATTGAAAATATTAGCCGAGGAGGTTTATTAATATTTAAGCTGATGTTGTTAATGTAATAATGTATAATTATATTATAGTTCAAAAACTTCTTTCAATAGATGATGAACAAAAATTTCTACAAAGTAAAATTCAGAGACAAATAGCAGGGAAATTAACTTTACAGAATTTGAAAGAATTTGATATATTTATGGATGCATGTACGTTCATTCGGCTAAAATAGAAGTAAAATATTTAGTAAAGGCGGCAGCATATTCTTTACTAAATAATTATTCAGGGTTGCCTTGCTACCTGGAAAACCGAAAAAAGTCAGGGAATTCAAAAATTGACCAAAAAAGTCAGGGAGTTCAAATATTTTTTACTAAATCTGGAAAAGTCAGGAAATTTCATACAGCGGTCCCCAAAAAAGCGAGTTTTGGGGCCAACGTTGGAAGCTGATCACTTTCTTGGCGCGCGTTAGCGTCATTCGGCCAGTTGGCATAGAGCCAATTCTTGCAGCTTCAAACAGATTGTCTTTTAGAAAGGCAAAGCAAGTTTCCAGTAACTTTGGTTCCCAGTAACCTCAAGAATCGAAATACTTGCATGCGCAGTTCACGATGAACTAAAGAAACTACGTATTTTTGTATGAAACCAAATCGGTTTAATCCTAGTATAGCCTAGATATCGATTTAATCCTAGTATCATGGAGGTTAGAATAGCTTCCGTGTATGGTACACACGGGATTTGGCGGCATTATGATCAGCAAACAGGCCATTTTGGTGTTGGCGGCAATTTTCAAAATCGTGCCAAGACCGTAGCGTATAGTAGGATTTTACCGCAAAATCTTTTAAATACTTTTTTTTCTTTTTAAGAAATGCCTTATTTGTCATTTTGCAGTAAAATAAAAAAAAATAGTAATTAGTCATCTAGGCTAACCATTTAATATAACTGTACTCGTCAAAATATCGTTGATTACTGTAATTCAGTTTTTTTTAATTATTTTAATGTTATTCATATCATTTAATGTTGCTTCTTCCTCTTAAATTTATTTATTATTAGTAAATAATACTTTCAAATTTCAGGAAATTTTCTCTCGCATAATCCTGAAACTAACTCTAGCAGTATGATGACACATCACAAAATTCAATGCACATATTTTTTGCTTATGTATTCAGCTAAATATAAAATACCTAAATTTATTTTAAAATATCATTAAATAGATTTCTTTCTTTCGTTTAGCTGCAAAATGTCAGCAAGCAAAAAAAGACATTTTTTATCCACATTGAGCAGATTCTGATCTCAATTCTTCAGTGGAGAAAAAAACTCCTATTATAGTTATAATAGTAATCTTTGAGGATAATATATAAGTCATATCTAATTGGAAAATTTTTGTGTTTTCAAGTGGTACCATAATTAATTTACCTCTTAGCATAGCCAAAGTGCATTATGCTGTTAGACTGGAATTTTCTTAAAACACACCTGGAAAACCTGGAAAAGTCAGGGAATTTCATTCTTCTGTTTGAGTGGCAACCCTGATTCAAGAATCAGTTACAATTTTCCCAGATAGGTTAAGTAAACCTTAGTTTAATTTTCTTCCAAGACTGGAATGTAAAGAATAAGACATTTCTTTTTCTGAGTTATCCAACTTGTGATTTAGACATCATCAGTCAAGGACAAATAATAGATGCTTAATGCGTTTGTAATTAAATTTCAAAAATAATTTGAGAATTGGGATTTTCTTGTGTCACATGATTAAGAAAATGACAAGAGTACATGCATAGTAGAAAAAAATGATTAAAACAATGCGCATGTAGGGGTGAACATGGTCCGCAAGGACAGATGCGTACTTGTATTGATCCATTGTGCCTTCCACAATGATCAGTGAACCTAGAGAATGCCAGGAAAACATTCCCCAGACCATAACGTTCCGGCAATGGTTGCAGGGTGGTTCCTTTCAGAGGTTTCACGCCTTATACGCCAACGTCCATCTGTCCGATGGAGCATAAAACCCTTTCTTAACTTATATTATATCGTATCTCTTTCATTTGCCCTTTGGCAGCTGAGGCTGCTGATTTGGTAAAACCATCGAAACTACTCTGTGAAAATTTGTAAATATAACACTGATTTTTGTTGTTTGACATTCTAAATTAATTTTCTATCTTATTAAATGAAATTATTGTTCAGATCTAGTACCCGTTTTACTTGACACAATTAATAGATTAGTATGAATTTCTTTCTGATAGTCATAAAGAAACATTAATTTATCTTATTTTATTCTTATTTATTGTAATGAAGTCTGATTATGTGTGCTGAGTTTAAAGACGTAAAACTCAATGTTGAAAATCTCTTGCTGATAGGTCTATGCCCTTCATTTTCATTCTGAGGACATTTCAAAATGTACAGAATTCCTCATGAAAGGACTGGAAGAAGGTAACTGCTATCTTATCAAGGTACATTGCCCCCCAAAAAAGGGAGGGGCAGTTCTATATCTCCCATTCTACTGGGCCGATTGACGAAATTCAACTTGGGTTTTTCATGTCTCAAAAGCCCGACTTAGGATATATATTAGATTTATATACTGCATTGTTCTAACATAGGTATTTTGACACAGAGTCAGACTTTTTCCGAAATAACATGCCTTTTCCATATTTCAATTTTACTGCTCAAATTATACCTAAATATTAAATTTTGTAAAATTTAGTGCAAAATTTGCGGAGAAATTCAAAAATTTATCTTGGAGCCTTGTTTTCAGTTTGCGCCAAGAATGGTTCTTGGCAAACTTCTTAATTTATAGCAGCGTATTTTCCTTTCCTTTTTTTCATTGCAGGCAAATGGACAAAAAGACATCGTTCATACTTTCAAATAATTCTAACAATGTGCGTAGACTTTATTTGGCGTTATTGCTTATAAAAAATATGCCAAACTTTAAAACGTGCCAATATGTGAATTCATATATATCTTAGGAAACTTTGAATAAAAACTCTTAATTTTTTGCAGGTTTCCCTAGAAATACATGTACTTTAAGATGATGATAAAACTTTTATACGTTATATTTCAAAATGTTTTTCGAAAAATTTATAAAAATTATTTTAAAATACTAATTTAAAAAATAAATCACAAAAAATTTGAGTTTTGTTTGGAATGAATCTAAATTTCGAAATGTGAAAGGAAGTATAAAAAAAGAGATATTAGTAAATATATACCAGATTCAATTAAAATTGAGGAACTAAAATTTTGAGAGCTAATTTTTAAAAAACTACTGGTGCGAATTTTACGAAACTTGGCAATCTGGCATTATTTGAGTCGTAGAATCGAAGCATAAAAAACAGCTGGCATGTCATTTCAGAAAAAGTCCGATTTTATGTCAAAATACCTATATTACAACAATGCTATATATAAATCTAATACATATCTTAAGTCGTGCTTTCGATACATGAAAAGTGCAATATGAATTTCATCAATCGGCCCAGTAGAACGGGAGATAAGAACTGTTCCCCCTTTTTTTCACCTGCAGTGTACAAATTAAAATGTTCTGTGATTCCCAGTATTTTCCTAAACTGCTCAAAATATATTTCAAGGGAATATATCGTAAGAGAAAGCCCAGATGACATGGGGAAAGGCTAGAAAATAAAAGCCAAAGTGCATTACGCTGTTAGACTGGAATTTTCTTAAAACATACCTGGAAAACTTGGAAAAGTCAGGGAATTTCATTCTTCTGTTTGAGTGGCAACCCTGTTATTGCAAAAAAATCAGTAATGTGCCTAAGCCTGTAGTTAATAGGTTCAAATTACAAACTGTTCAAAACAAAATTTGAATTTTTCGCTGCTTCAGAGAATGTATGTATATCAATATATCTGCATGCATCAAAAGTTAAGAAATTCTGTTTCATTTCTTTTTACAAAAGGTATCTATTATGTATTCCCCTTTATTTACTTGTGTAGTGCAATGTCAGTGTAATTTTTTATGTGTGTATGAGTTAAAATTCATGAATTTTATGCCTTTTTAATTTTAATTAATTCATATATTTATGTTAAAAATCATGAAATTCTCTTTCTCATCCCCCCAAATATATTATTTTCAATTTTATGTTTTGAATAGTATGTCGAAGCAACATTTTGTAAAGAAATCGAGTATATTGTCATACATATATACGCATGAAGTTACCCACATTCATGAAGAGCACATAGAGCACGAGATAAGTATAACTAAACTACTTTATTATGAAATTAATAAGATGAATGAAAATATGATAAATGCTGAAATGAGCATATAACTGTCGATTGATTAAACTTACATAACTAAAGGTAACCCCACCATTAGGTTCAGTCAATAGTTCTTTCACTCGAACTTTTAATCACAGTCTTTCACGGGACTATTAATCACAGTGGTCTAACTAAAATCCTAAATTCTCTGATAGACGTCTGTATAGACTTCAATAGGGCACGTCTGCCCTCATCCATGGCTAGCTATCATCATCGAAGCTTAACCCGTCTGTTCCCTTCCACGCCTGGGAGTCGTCTGCATCTGCTGCTCTGCGCTGCGCTGGCAGCAGATGATGTCACACCTCACTGGGTAGTTGCTGAATCAGCTTCTTACACATATATATATATATGCGTACGAAACTTAAATTTCAGGAAATTCTTTTTCCGTGGTTTCTCCGCTGGAGAATGGATTAATTGTTCTTTTTTTATTATGCAGCATAGCTTTTTTATTCCGTCTTTAGAAAGAATTTTAATTGTAGTCTTTACGAAATATCATGCCATACATTTTTATTTGATGGAATGCGGTTTGTGATAAAAAAGAATATTTATCTTTCGTTTATACACAGTTTTGAATAATTTTGAATTGGTTGCAAATACAATTTGATGATTTTCTTCTTCTTCATCGAGTTGACTGAATGGAAAATAAGCATGTACATATTATCTAAAGTATTTCTCCATGAATTGCTTACAATTGTAATGTATAATTTTAGTTCATCTTAAGTGTCATAAGGTATATTTTAGTAGTTTTATTTGATAGTAAGAACACAATGATAATTTTCTTTTTCATTTGCTGTGATCAATATCCTAGTTTAGGAATTGTTACATTTACATTTCACATAATACTATTAAATCGTGTTATAAAATTTCCCTGTAGAGATCAGAGGTCTGCTATTTAGATTATATCAGATTTGCTATTTAGTATGCAAAATAATGTATAATTGAATATTCTTCGAGGAACAGCCTTGTTGGCAATAATTTGGTTCCTTTAAGGATCTGGGCGGCATTTTATAAGGCTCCTCTATTATGCCAACGGAAATAAATATTGTGAGGAATAGCAGTTAGGGAGATGAGAAAAACACATGAGGAAAAGTGGGATTAAGATGTGTTTACATTTGTTTGGGAATTGATTGCTAATTTAGTTCTGTTATTTACTTAAATCTCCGAAGAATATGTGTATAATGCTCTCTGTGCAATTAATGTCTCATAATTATGAAAACTTACTTAAATCGTTGCAAGCATAGTGTTATTTTTAAAATATGAGTATTTATTATTCATCAGCAACATATGCCAAAAATAAGACATATTTATTCTTATCAAAGATGTTATCTGTCAAGGCATAAATCGTGATAAGTATAATTACTATGATCCTTGACTAATGAACATCTTTGATTAATTACATTTGTCTTCAATTAATGACTTTATGTTGCTATATGATTCCAGATAAAATAACTTCCTAATTTAAATGAGTTAGGATTTATCTTCATTTTTTTATGATCTGTATCTATATCCTGCCTTCATGTCTTAAATCGTCTTTCTGCTTAATTATTGCATATAAATCAAATTCGGATTCATTAAGTATAAAGTTTTTCGTTAACAAGAGTTTCTTGGCGATTAAATTTGGTAAAATTAGTAATGACAACTTTTAATGGAACTTAAAATTCTATTTATTCGTATCTATCAAAAACATTCTAAAAATAAAAATCTGAGTTCTTCACATTCTAATGAAAGCAAGGTATTTCCCAGATTTATAAACGATGAGAATTACCTATGAAATTTAAGTTCGATTTATTTGTAAGCCTATTAAATGGATATTTAAGAAGGCAAATATAAGTATCCTTTAAGTTAGGAGGAGAATATCCCTACTGCAGTAAAGTCACGAACTGTGCGCTGAGACAGTGCCCCTTACTAGAGCTACTAAGTACCCTTACCCCCTACAGACAAAAGCCCAGCCTAAAGGCTGGGCTTTTGTCTGTAGAGGCTGGGCTGTAGAGGCTTTTGTCTGTAGAGGCTCTCTGTAGAGGCTGTCTAAAGGCTGGGCTTTTGTCAGAATGTTCAAGGGTTGCTTGAACATTCTGACGTCACGTAAGTCGTCTTTCTAACACCTTCCTCGTGGTCGCCAACTGTTGTTTGAAAGTGTAGTGTGCTGTAATAGAATATTTTACATTTGTGAATTACTTTATTTTTTTCCTCCGTGCCACACGAATGCTGTGTCACAACATGCAAGGGAAATTATAAGAATGGCCCGAAGGTGGCTATATTTAGTTTTTCTTTTTAATAGCAACTCTAAAAAGAAATGGATTTGGAACTGCAAACAACAAGATGGATTCCAGCCTGCGAAGCATTCAAAAGTAAACATGCATTCCAATTTTAAATTAGAAAATTCTTGAAAGATTAATGTTATCGAAACAAAAGTGACTTGAAAATGTGAAACAAAAAATTCTGACTGCAAGGAAAATAACTCTAAAGTTCTATGCCAAATTTCACAGGATTTAAAATTGTCTCCCTGCATTGTTCTTCATTGAACGGGGCGGGAGTTTAAAAGATACTTAGATTTTCTCTTTCCTTCTTTTGCGAGAAATGATTGTGACGTGACATCAAATTCCTTATCCGAACTAATTTTTTAAGTTTTTGTACATTATATTGGGTTCGTAAACTGGTCTCGCGGCTCGAGGAAAGCCAGAGAAGACCAGTGCTTAAATTCCCCTGGAGGCCGGCTCAGGTACTGCTTTCAAATAAATTATAATTTTAGCCAAAGCCATAAATAAGAATTTTAGGCTCTAGTGTAGAATTGGGTGCCCTTTTGATTGGCGAAAAATTTTGTTCAGTTTTTGCGATGAAACCCCATTTCTGGTTACCATGAGAATTTTAACTTGGTTTTAGCTTATTGATTTTCTAAGTGAAAATAAATCGATGTGCACATGGACAAAGTCAAGGCAATGTGCAATTCTCTGAATTTTTTTGAGTTGAAAAGAGGTCGATGTGTACATGGGCACAGAGTTTGTGAAATTCTTTGACTTCTTAGTTTGGTTTTGTGTAGTGCCCATCTTGAAATTGTGCCTTCCTTGCGCCGATCTTGGCATAAAAAAAGAATTGCCAAAAAACAAGGGGCACCCAATTGTAAACTTTTACCGAATTTTATTTTAATAAGTAAGCAAACTTGAAAAATTTATTTTAATTTCTGGATGCGTACCTATCTTTCTCTCGGGCAACACAAAGGTTTGGTAATTATTAAATGTTTTGAAAAGTCCCCCCTTCACCCTACATGTCAAAAGCTTATTCTTCAGGAATTGCAGTGAATTTGTGAGAGCCATTAAGGTTTTTCCCCCCTTTTTTTCAGGAAAGTTATAGAAATATTACCCTGGTTGTGTCAACAGCTAATTATAAAAGATAATACTCTCTTCTGTAACACTGTGTTGCTCGTACATGTCTAACGCTAGGGACTTCTCAGGGATAGATGGATCTTTCGGAAAGATGTAACCGAATTCGAGGACCAAAAAATAGTGACTTTTAGAGAGCCTTCCTTTTTTTCTCAGTTAATCCTTGTGTTCAAGGGAAAGTTTTTCCTGTGTCACAGTTTGCTTCACAGCAAGAATTATATCAGCAGGTGGTCATGCTTAGAGAAAGTTTTGGATTCTTCACTTTCTGTTTGCATACATGTACATCCTCCACTCAAATTTCCCCACATACTCTGTTAATGTTTGTTGTCATCTTAGATGCAGTCCAGTTGAGAGAAATGCCATAAATTATGAAAAGAAAAGAATATAGACATGCTAGGAATTATAAAAGGATGCATTTTTTAAAAGAGAATTGTTTTCAGGTCTCGTTAAAAATTAATACATTTTTCTTCTTAATCTCGAAGAGGCCCGAAGAATACCTTATTGACAGACATCATAAGGAATTACCATATGGGGGATATTTACACACAAGTTTATTTTCAATCTCGGGGGGAAAATAGTGAAAATTTAACACAAATAATTCTTGAGAGTAATGTAAAGAGTCTTTAACAAAATTTTGGAAAAACAAATTAGAAGAAGAAAATTTCTGTTTTTGCAGAATACATGTGAATTAGTATTGGAAAAAAGTTTATATTTTCGTGGACATATTACAGTCTCAAAACAGGAACCTTATTTCACATATTTGGATATAAAGTCTGTTTGGGGAAGTTGTTTCCCATCTGATGGATAATACGAAGATATTGTTGAAAGAATATAATACAGACATGGCAGTAATTCCAAGCGGATTAACACCATTATTTCAGCTTTTAGATGTGTATATCAATAAACCATTCAAAGAAAATTAAAAAGGACAGTGGCATAGGTGGGTGTTAGAAGGCGAAAAGCATTTACAAAAGGAGGCCAAATGCATCATTCCAATCTAGAAAGGATTATAAAAGTGGAGTGAGTGGGTAATGAAAACATGGAATGAAAATAAACATAATTAAAAAGTCACTTAAAAATGTAGTGTATCTAACAATCTAATTGGAACAGAAGATGATTATTTATATATGGATTACAGTAACAATGATGGAATGAAATTTAACTCAACAAAATTAAAAAGTCACTTAAAAATGTAGTATATCTAACAATCTAGATGGAATGGAAGATGATTATTTATTGATCAGAGTGACGATGATGAAGCTGAAATAGAATTCGATGACGTGCCTGAAAATATAGCAAAAGATGAATGTGACTTTTCGTGTTATCCGGTGTTTATAAGGTACATAATTTCCTTTAACTAAAGAGCATGTAGAAACATTTTTGTATGCTTATCTTTTGCTTGTTCTTAAGTCTATCATTTTTATATCCGGCGTATAACGCCCACCCGTATATTTCAATCTTATTTTGTGTATTAAAACTGCACATTGTATGTTGGAATATACGGTACTTTCATAGATCATTTTGTAACTCTTTATCATTGAATTGTATATATACAGGGTGAATCTGAATAAGGGGGCAAAATTTTATGGGGTGATAGAATGCAGGTATATGAATAATATTCGTCAGAAAATGTATGGTCGGAATGCAAACGGTGAGAGGTTAAAAGGTAGTTTTTCACTGAAACATTTAAAGAATTAACACACGAATGAGAGGAGATACTTCAAAAACATTTTATTAACAGGAATGTAATTGATGTACATGTTCAAAGAAATTGTTGAAAAGACCTTCCACCAGCTGTAATGCAGGCTTGAGACTCACGTAATAGGGAATGACGCACATTTGTGAAGACACTAGGCATTTCCCAAGTATCGCTGGCAATAATGGCGAACCTGACGACTAGATCCATATTCGTTTCAATGGGGAATTTGTAGATTAGGCTTTTCATATGGTCCCACAGGAAGAAGTCCAAGCACGAGAGATACGGTGATCTTGGTGGCCAAGCTATGGGACCACCTTGACGAATCCATCGCCCTGCAAATTTTGTGGTTAGTATAACCAGTCATCTTGGCAGTGTGCGGCAGAAAAGCCATTGGGTGCCTTTTTATACCATTTGCAGTGCTACCTAGCAGCTCACCATTTCCGTTCCTCCCAGACTATATGACAAATATTGCTTGTGTGGCTGTGGTCTGTAACCTCGTAAAGTTATGTCCCCTTGTTCAGATTCACCCTGTATATATACTACATACATACATACGAACACACGCACGCACACATAAGTAACTTAAAAATTACTGTATTTTATATATACTAATAAACTAGTATATTTTGTGTTAAATATAGGTTAAAAGTTTCCACTTACTTCAAAATCTAACCAAACCATTATTAAACCTAACTAATAATTTATATTGACATTAATGAACATGAATTTTTAGGACATTTTCCTTTGATATTTTATACTCTTTTATTATTACACACGCTTCCAAAAGTTAAGCAATGAATGGAAAACTGAAGAACTTAAAAGTGTGCAAGCAAATTTTGACAAAACTTAATGATAATATTTATTAATTTATTATATCAATTCTAACTTGAAAATGCAAGAAAATGTTGCACAGAGTATTTTCATTTGAACCCAAATTCGGACATACATATTAAATACAAAAATATTTCTCACTCTGAACAGCAATACAGGCCTGTCAGAGTTGTGTCATCAGGGTTGCCACGTTACCTGGAAAATCGGAAAAAGTCAGGGAATTCGAAAATTGACCAAAAAAGTCGGGGAGTTTCATACAGCGATTCCCCCCAAAAAGCGAGTTTTGCGCCAACGTTGGAAGCGATCACTTTCTTGGGCGCGTCAGCGTCACTCGGGCAGCAGGCATAGAGCCAATTCTTGCAGCTCCAAACAGATTGTCTTTTAGAAAGGCAAAGCAAGTTTCCAATAACTTTGGTTCCCAGTAACCTCGAGAATCGAAAGACTTGCATGCGCATGTGCAGTTCATATTGAGCTAAAGAAAATACGTATTCTTGTATCAAACAAAATCGTTTTAATCCTAGCATAGCGGTATCATGGAGATGAGAATAGCCTCCGTGTACGGTACACATGGGATTTAGCGATATGATGATGAGCAGTAAACAGGCGATTTTGGTTTTGCCAGCAATTTTCAAAATCGTGCCAAGGCCGTAGCGTATACTAGGATTTTACTCCAAAATCTTTCAAAATACTTTTTTTTTCCTTTTAAGAAATGCCTTATTTGTCATTCTGCAGTAAAATAAAATTGTAATCAGTCCTAAGCTAAGTATTTAATATAACTATATTCGCCAAAATATCGTTGATTATTGTAATTCAGATTTTTAATTATTGTAATGTCATTTAATGTTGCTTCTTCCCCTTAAATTTATTTATTATTAGTGAATAATACTTTCAAATTTCAGGAAATTTCCTCTGGCATAATCCTGAAACTAATTCTAGCAGTATGATGACATAACATCACGAAATTCAATGCACGTATTTTTTTGCTTATGTATTCAGCTATTATATAAATATAAAATACCTGAACTTATTTAAAAATATCATTAAATAGATTTCTTTCTTTTGTTTAGCTGCAAAATGCAGCCAAAAAAGACATTTTTTATCCACATTGGTCAGATTCTGATCTCAGTTCTTCAGTGAAGAAAACAGCTCCTACTATAGTTATAATAGTAATCTTTGGGGATAATATATGTAGTTGGCAAATTTTTGTGTTTTCAAGTGATACCATAATTAATTTACCTCTTAGCACAGCCAACGTGCATTACGTGGATAGACTAGAACTGGAAATGTCAGGGAATTTCATTCTCCTGTTTGAATGGCAACCCTTTGTCATGCTCTGTATTATGTTGTCAATGAGCTGCTTGGGTAGTAGTGCCCATTGATCATGTAAAGCAATTCTAAGTGCATCCAGGGTTTGATGAGAGGAGCTGGAGTTGAGCTGCATGCTTCCCGAGAGAATCCCACACATGCTAATGGAATTAAGTCCAGGCAAGCATGCTGGCCATTCCATTTGGACTACAGCTTCTTAATCAAGAAATTGTTGCACGAGGCAAGCAGTGTAAGGGCGAGCATTATCTGCTTCCAGGATGAAGGTGTCACCTATTGCGACAGCATATAGACGAGCAATAGGATCTAGTATATCGTCTGTACCTTTGAACATTGAGAGTTCCATATGGCAGCACATACAAGTCTGTGCCGTCATCTAAAGATACTCCTCCCTATACATGAACACTCCCTCCTGCAAATGGGCCCACCAGCGGCCGAGTGGTAAAGTCGCTGAACACCGGTTCGAATCCTGCAAACGGGCTGGCTTTTGTAAAACAAAGGGGGATTCGTCAATAAGCAGAACAGATTTCCACTGATTTTCAGTTGAGTTTACATAACTTCATGCCCAGTTCAGACCTTCCCCCTGGTGGCAGGAGATAAGCCAGTTGCCTAGCATACAGACCTCTTTCATGCAGTCTTTTGTACTGTTCTCCCTGTAGCTGGAATAAGCACAGATCCAAGGTGCGATGGAGTTGCAATCCTGTTGCAGTGAGCACTAAGTCCTAAATGTGGAATTACGGTATATATATGTATATGCAGAATTAGTAACTCCTGGCCTACCTTTGAACGGCTAAACCAGTAGTTGGAACTTGGTTGGAATTGGGCGACATTTAGCCATCTTGCGAAGTCAGAGTGTGACACCTTGCTTCTTCTAATCGTACTATGATTCTATAAGGCAATTCTGCTGGCAAATATTGCCGCAAACTCTTTTTTACACTTTGGCTATCTCGAAATTGTTTAATGTACCATTGGTCATTGAACAGCGATTCTGTTCTAAACAGCTGATTTTAAGCTGTATCGTACTTACATAAAGCGATAGCAGATCTCACTCTTTTTCAAAATGCTAATCAGTGCAGCTTTCTTTTCTATGTAACATATCGAAATTTCAAGAATTTCGAACTAATTTAGCCGATTTATAGCGATTTTTGCATATGTATATATATGGTACCTGCACTTATTAAAATCATTTCTGTTCCAAGCATATTTTGAGTTTATAAAGCGGCTGAGATTTTATAAATGACGATTTCAATATTGCCAATAACAGTATCAGTTTTGAATTTATTTAGTAAGATAATAACTAACAATTAATACCTAACTTATTAATTAGAAATTAATGCTAAAATTAAACTATTCGAAAAACGTGGAAACTTGTTTTAATTTTCTATTTCCTTGTCGAAGTAAAAAGGAAGTATTGTAATTGCGGAAAATTTCGGCTATCATATATGCTTAAACCATTCTGGAATTTTCAACAAGGATATCCATTTTGACCACAACCGAATGCAATTTTTCAATGTTTTTGCATTTCATCCATTGTAAGGACAGAATAAAGGACCCTTTTTCCCCCAAAAATATTATAAACTGATTTAAAATGGATTCTGAAGAGATTTTTTCATGGTGTCTGTGCGTACACACGTATGTATCTCTCATAACTGAAAAACGAGTAGCCTCAGAACGTTGAAATTTTGTATATAGGACTGCTTTAACATGTAGATGTGCACCTCCTATTTTGGTTGCAATCAGCTGCGCAAAAAGTATATAAATATATGTCTATATATCCACTCTGTTACTTGGCTTAGTGAGCTCAGTTTTTTGTTCTTATGTGTTACTAAATTGTGCATTTTTTGCTTTAAAAATGGTTAAATTATGTTGTTATTATCCTCCGGTTAAGGATTTTATGCCTTTAGTAAATCTGAATGCAAGATTTGTAGAATTATCAACAATTTAAAAGTTGTTTAAGAGTGGCTAAGCCTAATCATTTTTCTCATGGCAGACATATTTGTTTACATTTGAAATTTAGCAGACTAGTTAGTTGCCAATCTAGAGAAACTAAGTTTTGCAAGAACAAAGATGACACATTCTTTTATTATTGCGAATTACATCATGCTTAATCTGGTCTGGAATGTATTCGAGGAAATAAGTGTTTAAGATTTACTTCGTAATTTCTAATATAGATATTTGAGTTTTTATTTTATTTTATTTATTTATTTTTTTGCCTTGTCGCAAAGTGAGAACTGAATTAATTGAATGAGAAGTACTGAATTGTGTGTGAAAAATTGTTTGTTTCTTTTTTTTTTTAATTTCTTTTACACATCATTTTAGATTTATTATAGTATTTGAAGAGAACATTTGGCAACAATTAGATAATTATCCAGATTATATACATAATTTTTGTGCATTCTGAGTTATAAAATGAATGAAATGTAATGCTGTTAAGTGAAACCAGCGTCAGAGTGTCGCTATGGTAAACAAATATAGTGAATTTTAAAGAGTGCATTTATTCTGTTGTGGTTTATACGCTATCGGCGAAGTAGATTTAATTAAATCCAGTAAGTTTAAATGAAATGCAAGAAAAAAATGCATATAATTTAATATTCCATACGAGGAAGTCGTGGTGTACACATCAAATTTTTAATAAAAAGTATTATAATTATATACCTGATCAAATTAAAAATGTTTAAATGAATTGCTTTAAACGTATTTGTTTCGCATTGTTTGTCGACAATCTTTCAGTTGTATTATTTTCAAGTTCGTAAAAGTGTTTGTAGCTTTTCTGATCTTCACCTTTCAATTCAACAGTGCTTTTGCCTATTTATCTGAGGTTGGCATATAGTCACTTCTGATGCTCTTTTAACACTTTCTGTAATATCATAGTCAATGTTTTCACATGATACCTCAATATTATCATCAGTTGCAATGCATTCTAAACATGGATTTTCGTGTTTTTTCTCACACTGATATCTGAAATATTAGAAATAGTTCGAAGTTCCTCTGTGGCTTCTAAATAAAAACCAAATTTTCTAAACCAATTTCGGACTGTTTTGGGAGACTGTTTCCCATGTATTGACGATATTATCCATAACCTTTAGCAAAAATATAGATTTCATCATCAAGTTTGAAGTGGGATCAATTTCCAAAGATTGAGTTTTTTTATCTTTTTTAACGACACCTTTTCTGTAATTACACTTAAAAGCTTTTATAACACTTTGGTGTAATGACTGAATGATAGAAGTATCTGCAAGAAGAAGCACTAATTGAATGTTTTTCAGAACTGTATCAAAGAGATATGCTGCACAGTTAATCTAACAGTAAAACTATTATTTCATTTTTCGGTTCTTTGCCTCATTTCAGAAAGAAATCGGTAAAAATACTGCTTGTCATCTGTGAGTTCTTGTTATTATGGCACGTTAAATGTAAATTCTTGACTCTTTTTAAACATCGAGGTTTTCTACTCGTTCCAATAACCATTGGCTTTTCTTTTAGTTGTTGCATTCATATTGTACGTTAATAACACAGTAACTCGATCTTTTAATTTCTTATGACTAGCTGCTTCTTCACATTTAAACAGTAGTGTGTGCTCCGTTAATGATTTGTAAAACAGACCAGTTTTATGTGTGTTATAAATTTGGTGTAGCTTGTATTCTTATAGAAGCCCAGGTAAAACGTCTTTTATTCATTTCGCCTAATGATGATCTGCTCTTTGCTTCCTGTCTACCATGTTTTTTCTGTCTTCCTATCTTGTCAGCTATGCATCAGTTGGTAGAAAAATTTCTCGCAACAATTTAGCAAATTTTACCGCATTTGTTGTCAAAAGAGCCTTAGAAATTGGAACACATTTTTAGTTTCATAACATGAAACCATTCTAGAAGAACGTTGCCAACATGTCTCGATTTTCCATCCCTTTTGCGCTTCCTTGAGACATTTGCATTTTTACTAGTTCTTTATCAGTTTTATTTCTTCGATTAAGTAAATTGCACAGTGCTGTTTTGAAATTCCCATTTTAAAAGCAGCTTCTGTTTGGCTGCATTTACCAAACGTACACTCACGTTTGTGAAAATTGCAACACCAAGAAGGAATCGTCATAATTGAATGCAATTTAATACACAGTTGAGTGGTAGTGGTACAAATAAATGATTAAATGTTCAAAACAAACAAACAAGAACAAGAGATCAGAATCAGTATTTTGTGTGGCCACCACGCGCCGCAATAAGTGCTGCTACACGACGTGGCATGGAGTCAAACAAAGTTTGAATGTCTGACTGAGGAAGAGCATTCCATATCGTTTGTACGCGTACCCAAAGTTCGTCTGCAGACGCAACAGGACGAGGATCACGAGCAAGACGCCGACCAATGACATCCCACACATGTTCAATTGGCGACATATCCGGGGAACACGCAGGCCAAGGAAGAAGCTGTACCTGCTGCGCTGCAAAGAAGGATTTAACAATCCGAGCAGTATGAGGGCGGGCATTGTCCTGTTGAAATACAGCGCCTGGCAAGCTTTGAAGGAAGGGAACAGCTTCGGGCTGTAGAACTTCACGGATATACCGGTTGCTGTTCAGATTGCCCACAATTCGTAGCAATTGAGATCGTCTATGATATGCTATGGCGCCCCAGACCATAACTCCGGGTGTTCGTCCACTGTGGCGTTCGATAATGCACTCCGGAAGGTGGCGTTCACCGGCATAGCGTCTGACACGAATGCGGCCATCATGGTACCACAAATTAAAGCGGGATTCGTCAGAAAACACGACATGCTGCCAATCAGCACGCCAGTCTCTATGCTGATTGGCCCATTGTAGCCGCAGGCGGCGATGGTCGTGCGTTAGGGGGATCCTGTATAAAGGAGTCCGTGCGCGCAGTCCACACTGCAGCAGACGTCTACGAATTGATGAAGCACACAATGAAACACCTGTAGCTATTGACCACAGTGCTGCCAATTGTCTAGAGGAAGCTGTACGGTCCGTCCGCGCCATGCGGACCAGGTGTCTATCATCGCGAGCTGACGTCACATTTCGGGGTCCACTCCCGGATTTCCGAGTTGTCCGACACTCGTCCGTCCACTGCTTCCAAACGCGCATCACTGTGCTGCTGTTACGCTGCACACGAGAGGCTACTGCACGATACGACAATCCAGCTTCACGAAGGCCGATGATTCTCCCTCGTTCAAACTCTGTAAGTTGTTCAAATCTCGCTCTCTTTCGTCGACGAGGCATAAGTACAGATTGAGTTAACGTTTACCACTAGCAGATAACCACCGATAACCATACACGCCTCGCTACAGCCGTCTATTTATTCGGATCCATCAGCCGTTCAGAGGGCGCTGCTCAGCATACGCATGCGCTACGGATTTGCAATTCTAATCATTTGCATATCATGCGCTACTTTGCATTTCCTGAAAATTTCAGCTCACTCGCGTAAGTCCTTCATGGTGTTGCAATTTTCACAAACGTGAGTGTATAATAATCTTTCAGCAATTTAACCTTTTCTTTCAGGCTTTAAATCATACGCACATAGCAGATTAAAAATGCTTCTACCAGTGATTTGTTTAAATCCAAAATTCCCGTTTCTTGCCAGCAGGAAGATTCCAGTTTTGTTTGTCAAGCCGACCTGCTATTCATCCTTGTGTACAGGTGGAATCAAAGCTTTTGTCTCTTTTTTTTCTTCAGCTTGCCATGACCACTTCCCTTTCCCAGTCAAACACTAATAGTGTAAGATAATGCAAAGAAGTATTTTATGATGTTTTCTTCAACACCATGCAAATTTTCAGCTTGTCTTCAAGAAAGGAAACCAGTGTTCACTTAGGCAATAAGATAATAGTATTCTGTCGCTGTCCACTAGTCCGGACAAAGAGATTTGCAAATAGTGACCAACTCAGCACCCTAGGGGCCCCTCTTCTGACTAAACCCGTTGTAATTGAAGCTCTACATAACTAAAAGATAAATGAAGGACCTACTAACAGCTTTTATGAGCGGCAAACAGCTTATTCTATATGCTAATAATTAGACTTTTCCCACTTCGAGTTTTATAAGCAGTGGAGATGAGTTTTAATAAACAGTGTTTTTTCTCTTGTTTAGTGTATATTCTTTTCGGGTCCTGGAAATTTGAATGCAATAAGCAGTTCAATTTAATAAGAGGTGGGCACTGTATATAAAAATGTTTTCATATGTAACTAGTATTTTATCAAAAATTGCATCAATAATATATATATATCTCAGGATTATTAACTTATTTTTAAGAATTCCATGCAATCTGGTTTGTGTTATTTTAATTGCAAGACCTGGATAAAACCAAGAAACGCATGTATGTCATTATAAAATTAACAATAACAACAACAAAAAAAAAGCCAACCCTGCTATGTATTTGTAATTTTAAAAAATGGTCCTTAGTTGTGAAAAGGTTAAAAGTCATTTTGGTAAAGAGTAGTTTTCACATATTTCGTATTCGAATAACATAACATTCAAAATGCAGAACGGTGCTTAAATTTTACT
This sequence comes from Stegodyphus mimosarum, assembly GCA_000611955.2. NCBI lineage: Eukaryota > Metazoa > Arthropoda > Arachnida > Araneae > Eresidae > Stegodyphus > Stegodyphus mimosarum. The sequence goes on from KK116273.1 coordinate 229,665, forward strand.
ATACAGATTCATTAATGTAAGAAATACATATCTTTCTATTTCTTTCCTTTTAAAATAGATGGCTCCAGCAGCAGCTGGGCTGTAAAGTTTCTAAACACTGGTAGTTCCAGCTTGGTCAGGTTGCTTGGGTTCGATTCCAGGCGAACAGGCTGGCTGCGTCATCGTTTTCATGTTTTCCCCCTATGTGTAAAATCTATACGAGTCAGTTTCCCCGTAAGGGGCTATCATATCTAGCGACCCGCGCGACTAGCAGGAAATTTCCAAGAAACGAGATTCTAGCAGCACTGGTTTAAACGAAAGGTTTCAAAGAAATGTTCCGTCTGGCCGAGTATGGTGTGTCCCGGTTATGGGCAACATTTTGAAACTTTTCCGAAAATCTTTCGTTTGCAGCTGTGTTCCACGTAGAGATCAACCAGATTGAGATTGCATAATCAGCGACATACTATAAACAACATGTAAGCTGTGTAAAAAAGGAAAACGTAGATTATGTAATAATGAAGATGCACATTAAATTGTATGATATTATTATATTTGTTATTAATGATATGCTTTTTGGATTATCAATACATTAAGAACTATATTTTTATTATAAATGCTATAATTGAAACATTGGAAATTTATGGATTTATTATTATGAATGATGAAAAACATTTGTATATACATTCATTAATATAAATCTTATTCATTGCATTAATAGTAATAAAAATACATCAACAACTTCTAAACCATTGCATTTCTATCTCTCTGTGTATGTAAGTATATGATTTATTAGATGTGTATGTATATATATGTAATAAAAGCACAATTTTGGAAGCACTGAAGTGAGACCACTGAGATGTACAAGTGTAGCAGTGTTGTTTAGCATAGTTATTTAATGCTCAGTGTCCATCTATTTTGAAGTAGTAGTTGTTGAGATGGATTAAATTCCCTATTTATTTAAATTCAAATTTGTGGCCACAATTCACTTGGCAATCCAATCGTGGCTGTTTCCAGAAAATTTTCCAGTTTTGATACTAATGCGAAGAAGCGAACATGGATGATTGCAGGTATTTAAAATATAACAAAATATGATATATGCTTTAAAAAATAATTGGCGATCTCAAAATTAACATTCTAAATTTGGTGCTCTTCCCCCTAAATTCATCCTTCTCCCAAATTCCAAATCATTCGAAATTGCGTAGCATTTTAATGCAGATACCTCCTGTCCAATTAAATAATTGTAAACCCAAACTTTCTCTGACTCAAACTAAAACCATCACTTCCTTCCATCTTCCTTTAAACTGCTGCATTCTCTTTGATTTTCCTGCAGGCAACATGCAAATTTTTTTATGCTGCTGCTTATTTACTTGAAATGACATCGTAGCTTCTGGGTATATAAAAATTATTTTTAGTCAACTATGATCGAAAAGTAATTTGTCTGCCAAAAGGATGATTTTTAGGTGCCCACGCAAAAATTGTGATTTGCTGAAATTAGTTTTGTGAGCGTCTTATTCCTGCCTTATCCACCCAGCCATGTCTACAGCCAGAAGTTGAACGAATTCCAAAAAATATCTATTAATTTCTTTTGTTTATCACTTCAAAGAGAATTTGTTAAGAGAAAAGTGTTTTGAAGCCTTAAACCAAGTTGATTAAATTTATATATATATATATATCTAAGATATAAGAAAATACGATAGCTGCTTTAAAAAATGATTAGTGACCTCAAAATTAACATTCTAAATTTGGTGCTCTCTCCTGAATTCATCTGTTCGCCCAAATTTGAGATTTTTCTAGGTTATGTAACGCTTCTTGAAAAAGGCAACCAAAACTAATATTAACCAATCATAGCTTGTTTCTAGAGTCGCACCTACTCTGGCAAGCTAATTACGTCGCCTTCTTTCCTAGTATCCACAACTGCTGAAATATCCCCTATGCTCTGCTTCTCTGTCTAAAAGGGTGTCACTTCTGTTAACCGGTGTATATGAGAAATTATTGTAATTGTGTATAATCAAAAAGTATACTGTGTACAAAGAATGCTTCTAATGTGCCTGGAAATAAAGTTGATAATTAGCTGACCTTAATTTGGTACAGTAGAAGTCCAGAAATCTGCAATGCTTTGGACCAGAGGTTGTGCGGGTTTTAGGATTTTGCAAATTTCGGGATGGAAAAGCTAAATCATAATATTCAGACTAAAAGTGAAAAATAAATAAAAAAGGGCATATTAGATACATTTAATTAAATTATTATATACAATGATATACATTATTATGTTAATTTATTATATGTATTAAATTATTATACATATTTATTTATTATATTATTCATTTATATTAGTGATAGCAGGATAAAGCATTAAAGACATGCAAAAATAAGGGATATTAATAAAGC
>KK116273.1:232067-251533 GCA_000611955.2 Stegodyphus mimosarum
TTTGTGTGTGTAAATTCTATAGGGTCATAATCTCTTTCTTTGTGGCACAGCTCTGTTATCCTAAATATTTTAGGTATTTTTCACCATGTTCCAAACCCTCATTAAAAGATATTTTCTCACTCCTATCAAATTCACTATCTATGCCTGTGTTGGAATCGTTTTCTTGCTGTGGCGAGTTCAAAACAGAGCCATTGATTTCATCATCCGTTATCTGATATGCCTGTGTTGGCTCATCTGAACACATCATCCATATTAAAAAACCTCTCCCGGGCTAAGATTTTTTTCTGCCACTAACAAAGAATCATCATTATTCGGTAATTATAACGTCATTATTGGGTAACTAGTTTTTCTTCGGTATTTCATTCTCCGTGTTGCTGTTTCTGGAACCTCTAAATTGAATGTTTATATTTTGAGAGGCAATGTGGATTTCAGGTTGGCGGATTTTCGGTATTTGACTGTATCAACTTCCCCCTTTTGCCTACAACTCAGCCAGCATGACTGTGCTTCAAAATTATGACATGTATATATGTATTTGTATTTATTTTTATAAACCTTCAAAAGCTGCAATAAGTTGGATATCTGTTAGTTAAAGATTTGTAAATTTTATAGTTAATTTTTGTATGTAATGTATACAAGTTTTTTTTCTGGCATTCTATTCTTTTCTTTTAGTAACTCATGGGCCTGTTTCATATTCTCAGTCTGGTAAATAGCCCTTTACCAGTGAAGATACTTCCTCCTCCTTTAGCCAGAAATAAATTAATCTTTTCTGTTTGATAAAAAAAAAATTGTTGAATAAGAAACTAGTCACTGATGACAGCTTTAGCTAACAGTAAGGTTATCTCGCCAACTTTAGGCTACCATATCTCAAATATTGCACAACACGTCACCAACCGCTCCCTTTTCTCATACTAAATATGACAACCTTATTACATTTTATCACTGAATACATTTACAGTTCCTGCCATTTCGTGTAAAATTTTGCAAATAAGTTAATTTTATTTTCCTTTCTGGCACTGAACCTAAAATTGTATATAAAGGACTACTTTTGATTTAACGTATTATTACAAAATGTATAAATTTGTATTTAAGAGCTTTACTTTTGATTTTGCATTTGGATCTAAAAGCATGTATTTGGTATAAAATTATTACATTTTAATTTAAAATAATCTATTAATTTGAACATTTTTCTGTTGGTTTCTAATAATTACATAACATTTTTCTAACAATAATAACATAACATTTTTCTAATTGATTTACTAGTTAAAGTCTGTTTTTAATGAGTACCTTAAATTAAGAATTTTTATTTTAGTTTTTGTTTATGACAATTTCCTTGGCTCAAGCAGGCTAATATCTTCTAATTTTCAAGTTTTGTTCGTAGCTTATGATTTAATTCTAGTAAAATTATTAATTTGATCCTTACTTGCAAAAAAGGCGAAACACTCTCACTTAATTTGGTTATTGTTAATTGATAGTGGATTGGTTTGCTCCCCTGGACAAGTCAATTAATCTACTGCCAGTGACAATAGGTACCTTTTCAGCACTTTAAATTTCACTTTTTAGAATTTTTACAGTTCAAAATGTTATTTCTTTATGGTTTTTAAAAAATTTTTACTACAGTAGAAATCTAAATAATTTGTACTGAAAATAGAGACTAAAATTTATTCCAACAGTTCTTCACTTTAAATTACATTTATGTATACTTAAAATACTGACTAAAATTTATTTCAAGAATTCTTTGCTTTAATTAAATTTCGGTTCCTTGGAGATGATATATGAAAAGCCTTTTCTAATAATAAATTATTGATTTATTACTTGGCTGTGCTAACCTCCCTCAAATGCTAACTCCAAACATCAATTTGCAGGATTTTATTCATTTATCACCTGAAATAATTCAGACCATGATATTTTTCATAGCAGTGAAGTGCACTGCCGTGTTCTACTCGCAGCAGAACTCAAAAGCACCAATAATAGAATACTATAAAGCCTAATTCACATGGTCGGGGTATTTCTTAGCTGCACTTCTATGATTTTAACTAACCTGAACACAAGGCAATTTAGTAGCATTTAATGCACTGTAAACAATTTAATAATGATAAATTCAGCGAAAAGTGTTTCAGTATGGTAGAAAATAAATAAATGTTCAACTTGTCTTGACGTTGATACTATTCTACAGATTGCGTAGTGCATTTTCATTCTTAAATATAAATTTAATTTTCAATTCCAAAGAGTTATGTAAAAATGGACACTATAAATATATTTCAAGTACACAGGTTAATGTTCTTCTTTTTATACTTATATGGGCATATTATTAGGAAAAAATTGCCTGACCGTTATAAAATATTAGCAAAGACCCTTCATTAATGTATTAGTAAATGTCTAATCGTTAGTAAAGCTGGCATGCAAAAGCTGCTTTTTTTGCCAGCAGGATTAAGTAGCCTAATAAGTTTTATAAGTTGTAACAATATAAATATGAATATCGGTGTAGCTTATTTTTTATTAGCCTTAACTTATCTAGCATCAAAATTATAGTATATTTGGTTTTTCTTTATTCTTTATCTGTTAATCTTTCCATAATTTGAAATGTATTTGCTGTGTAGTGAAATTTAGCTAATTAATTAATTCATTTATATTCTAAATTATGCTATGCAATGTGTATTTTATTTAATTTCTGTGTTAATTTGGTTTACCTGATAGTAAGTTCGTACTTTCGTTTTCGTAAAACGATTGGCAGCAGACAATGGGAATGGGGTGTGTTTTTCATGTTATAATCTGGATTTTAAAATACTTAATTTGAGTTTATATAATTATAATAATACTAGAAGAAACAGAAAGATTTGCACTTTAATTTAAAATTATTTTCAAGATGATAACTTAATTAGTTTGTGAAATATGCTAATTTAATTAACAAAATTTTGTAGCTTTCGTAGGATTTTGTATGATTGCTATCTTGTCATTTTAAGCTGCTTTGGGGTAGTTAATGAGGATTTATGAGGAAAGTCACCTTGTGCTTCCGACAGAGTTCTAGGTTTACTATTAATACCTGTTTTTATTTGGCGAGTTTCTGGCGATATTAAAGGAAAGGTGTTGAATTAACGCTTTGAAAAGTAAGAATTTTTATACTGTTTTCTTTGGGGTACTTTTATCAGGAATTGTCACCTTTTTGAGTAAGATTTGGTGCAGTTGGTAAACGTTTGTAACAAAAAAGCCGGTGCACACGATTTTCCCTCTTTTTCGTCTCTTCAGTGCTCTTGAACTTGCTTCATTCCTGTTATAGTGGTGGGAAGTTGGGCAATTTCTTGCTCCCTCTGGCTTCAGTATAAAAAGGCTGGTTAAAATATGTGCCCAGTCCTCCGGGCATTAATTCGTTCAACATCTAATATTGTATCCGGTTTGCTGTAGCTACTTCTCTGCCGTTATGTTATCTTCAACAAGAGAAGCTGCGATTCAAGTCCTCTGGGTCTTGCTCCTTCTGGCTTCAGCATAAAAAGGCTGATTAAAATATTTGCCCAGTCCTCCGGTTTACTTGTTTCAATATTTAATATTGTGTCCGGTTTGCTGTAGCTACTTCTCCATGCTGTTCTGTTATCTTCAAGAAGAAAATCTGCAATTCAAATCCTCCGGTTTTTAATTTGTTCAACATCTAATATTGTGTCTGGTTTGCTGTTGAGGATAACCTGCGGTCCAGTTCGTCTTGGAATGCATTAGGTACAGGTCAATTTTCCGGTTTTTCTTGAATGTTGGAATGGAGATGGTTTTCGTCCAGTCTAAAGACTTTTGGGGCCTACTACACCGAACCATTAAAGTTTCCCATTCTACCTGTGAACCTGTGGTCCAGTTTGTCCTGGAGTGATGAGGGTCATCTTTAGCATCTATGCGTTCCAAGTCCGATGGAAATTGGTGGAAGTTTCATCAGAGTCCAGGTGGAAGATGTTAGTTAAGTCACATTAAAAAAAATTTAGAAATCTAAGATGCATTGAGCATCATCGATGTTAATTCTGGTAAAGTTTTAAGGTTTAATTTGATATGTAAATTAATTGGCAGTAGTACTGTAGTTAAATCTCTTAGTTAATTTCTAGAAATCGCGGTTTAAGATGCATGCTGTGTCCTTGGGTCGATGCAGTAGTTAAGTATAGGTTTGAACGCAGTTCATTATTATTGTTAATAGCAAATAATGGTATGTAATTTAACGAATTTTGGATGAAAGCCTGATAGAAGTTTAAGTAAATGATGGTTGGGAAATTGTTAAATAACTAGTTAAAATTGCCAAGTTACAATTGATTTTTTAAAATTAATGTGTTAAAATACTTCATTCAAATTCGTTAATTATCTTCTTGTATTTCAATAATATCGTATCCAGTTAATCTAATAGCAGTATGTTATGAATTATCATTTAGAATGAAAACAATATATGCCTTGATATGTTAAGTGTACAATATTATTATTTTTATTTTTGACTCCCAGGAACATTAAATTCTAAAACTGAATAGTTTAAATTAATTTCAATAGTAAAATAAAAGTCTGTTTCATGTATAAAGTACGTATGATGTTTTATTTACTGGTAAACTATACATGACACCAACACCAGATATCATTGGGTATTTAAATCATTAATCACAATGCACATAAATGTACTAACCACTAAAAGCTCTAGTTTATATTTGATGTTCTTATTATTATAAGAAACAGTACCAGACTTTGATGATGAAGACTGAAGGCCATTTATGTTCTAGATTCATAATGCAACCCATTAATGCATCAGTAGTAAGATCACTTAACACTGATAGTTTGATCGGGGTTCAACTCCCAGTGGACAAGTTGCTTTCAAGAGAATTTTTGTGATTTTTCTCATGTATAAAGTAAATGAGAGCCTATTTCCCTTCCACAAAGTCATCCCTTCTCTTAAACAGAGCCCACATGTGTGTTGCTATGATAAGTAACCTAAGAAGAAATTAAGGGAAGTGCAGAAAATATTAGCTAGTCAAGGGATGGAACAATTACTAATAGATGTAGCAGAGCATTTTTGAAACCATTTCTTGGGTACCAATATCCAGGAGTTCTAAAAGGTTAAATAACTTAAGTGCTTTTATAGTCTTAAAATTGGATTGGTTGAGTTGGATATATTGACTCTTAAAATTCGCTAGGAAAGATAAATCTCCTACAATATTACTTGCAGCAATTCTGAGAATTCAAAATTTGCAAATCCATGTGCAACGTGCATGATTACTTACGTCAAATGCTTCTAATAATTAACTAAAAAATTCTAAAATTGGAAAGACTGGAAATAATTTATAGATATTTTAGAAATATAAGAATATTTGGCAGTTTAAAGAACATTGAAAGCTATATTAATTATCATAAAAGAGTACCAGAAAATAATTAAGTTGTAAGAAAGAAAATTTTTCTCCTTTCTTTTGGTTTATTTTCCCAAATTTTAGAAAAGGATATAAATCTGAAATTTGGTTATGTTATAAATTAAGTGTACAACAAATCATTTCGTGACTGGTTTTGCATACGAAACTGAGACTGCAACATGTTTCAACCAGTTTTAACCAGCTTTAGTCATTAAAAATCTCCATGATTATGATTATGATTTTTACATTAAAAGTGCACGCTGTTTATATTTGTCATTACGTAACTTGGGTATTTACAGCCTGAATATTAAAAATTATCTTAATTAAGGATTTTGAATTTTTGCAATAACATACATACAAAATAATGATCTAGAATTGATTTAAGGCTTTCATAAGAATACAGTAATCCGAATGGAATGTAAAAGATTATTGCTGTACTAATTTATACTGAAAGAATACATCAGTCTTTTATTACGAGAACTTGAAAAATTAATATTATAATTTATAAGACATTTATGTTAAATAAAGCAAAATTATTAAGCGCCACAAAAAATACAAATATAATCAGACTTCTTTAAATCACAATCAAATTATCAATTAAAAATTGGAGTGCGATCTGTAAGTGAAAGTCTGAACTGCAACTGTGAGCAAAAATTCTGAGTATATTGGTCAGTTGGGGAGAAAGATACTGAAATCAGAAATGTAACTCCTTCACTACAACTTTTCTAAGGTAAACGTGAATCCTCTTTTATGTGGCTGGTATGGCACGCATTCCTTAACTTACGCTTGATTTCTCAAATTGCAGTTTACATTATTTAAATAAATATATGCATTTAAACTTTTATGTCTCACACTACTGTTTTTCAGGACAAATGCTCTAAATTTGGGACAAAAAACAAGTTGTCAAAAATCGGGACAAAATTTGGGACTGTCCCGGGAAATTAAGGACATGTGGTCACCTTAATTATACAGAAAAATACAATTTCACAGGCCATTTCACGAAAATTATTTATATATGTACAAAATTCATAACATTGCCTCCTTCCGAAGGATGTTATGGACTGGAATCCATAGTTACGACTGAGGAAAATCAATCTAATACTAAAATAATAATTTTAGTAAATGACATAAAATAAATGCTAAATGAATAAATAAATACATAAATTTACAAATTTATGTACAAACAGGACCATGGTCTTAATATAATACTATTTACATTATATACACTATGAGGATTGACATATGGATTTGAGCTATGACGTTGTTCAGCCTGTTAAGACTGTAAGGACCATTCTAAGGGGACTGTAGTTTAAGAGAAAGGTCCTTCCCATCAAATCAGATGCCATAACCACACCTTGTCATCTTCCTTGAATCAATGTCCTGCAGATATCATGTCATATCGAGTCTTCATCTTCTCTGTCATGTTGACTCATTCTTGAATAAAATTATGCATCACTTCAAACTGAGCCTTGGAGATCTTGAATGTACTTCTCAGACGATAAAGCTGCATCTGGAGGGTGACCAAATAACAGATCACAAGGCACACAAAGATCATGATGGAAGAGAGTCTGGGATGGGAATTAGTGGGTAGTCTTGTGGACCAGTAAGAAGAGGGGTAACTTCTGGTCCTAGCCCTGTTGGTTTCTGGAAACCACCACTGAGAGGTTATGAAACATGGTTTGATTAAACCTCTCTACTATGCCGTCTGGCTGGGGATGTAAAGTTTTCATTTAGATTTTGTTGATGCCGAGTAACTTGCAGAGTTCTTTAATTACAGGCGAGGTAAAACTCATTCCTTGATCAGAATGTAACTGAAGAGTCACTCCGAACCTGGAAATCCAGAACTGTGTCATATCCTCTATTACCAAGCCAGCCTCTTGATCAGGAATAGAATATGCTTCAGGGCACTTGGTGAAGTAATCAATGACAACGAGGACGTATTTGTTGCCACCAGCAGTTCATAGATCCCAGCTAGTAGCAGAAGTCTCATGACGTCAAAGGCAAGACATTCAAAACGTGCTCCTACCTTGTAACTTTGCAGCCTTTCTTAGGTTCTTTCTGACCTGCACAGCATCACAAGATTTGTACCACTTTTGCACGTCAGCCAGTGCGTTACTTCAGTAAAAGTGTTCTTGAACTAGTCTTCATTATTCTGAAGAGGTCTTTTGGATTGCTATGAAATTCTTTAAAGACATCCAGGATCTTGGAAGTATAAATAATAATTGGACAGTAGATCAAAATGTCCTGCAATGTAGGTTTCTTATTTGATGACAACTATGGATTTAATTAGGTCAGTGGTCTTTTCCAGCTTCTTTGTGACTCCAGGGATCTGGGTCTGATGATGTTGGAATCATAACTTGACATACAACCAGATTAAGCAGCTCGTATTTTGCTTCGACCCTGGAGCAGTATCGGCAGCTTTGCGGGTAGGGTCTTCTAGATAGGGTGTCAGCATTTCCGTGTGATGATCCTTTCCAATGACAGATGTTTATGTCATATTCATGGAGTCTCTGTACTTTTCTGGCTATTTCCCATCAAGTTTCTTAAAATTTAAAAGCCAGGTCAACTTACAAGGTATATTCTTCCTCCTTTCTGCATGCATTCATGGTGTAATTGGAACCATACTCGATGCATATTCGAGAGGTCCAGGTCACATCACATATTTTTCATGTTTCCTGCTTTAAAAAAAAATAATAATGACTCTACAAATTATTAAGGATCTGTGCAGAGCAGGAATTTTCTGCCATAGAGATAATGATGGAAGGGTTCTAAGGCTTTAACTATGGCGAGCAAGTCTTTCATGGTGGCACAGTAATTCCTCTGGTTTACATATATAGTTGGCAATATGCTACGACACATTCTCGACAGTTTATTTCTTGGGATAATGCAGCACAGACATTCTCATTCCTCTCTGTGTCAAAATAAATGGTTTGTCTAGCGGACAGTGTGCCAGGATTGTTGCAGATGTTAAAGATTCCCTCAATTTGTAAAATGTATCCTCACATTCTTTTGCTTGCTCTCTGTCAGCTTGTGAAGGGGCCTTGCCATGGAAGAAAAGTCCTTCCAGAGTTGCCATGCTACCTGAAAAAGTCAGGGAATTCAAAAATTGACCAAAAAAGTCTGGGAATTTAAATATTTTGGTCAAAATCTGGAAAAGGCGGGAATTTCGTACTGCAGTCCCCCCCAAAAAGCAATTTTTGCACCAATGTTGGAAGCGATAACTTTCTTGGTGAATCGTGTATCGCACGAGCATCAATCGGACAGCTGGCGTAGAGTCAGTTTTTGCAGCATCAATGAGATTGACTAGTAAGAAAATTTCCAGTAACCCCAAGAATAGAGATTCACATGTGCAGTGCATGTTGAATGAAATTCCCCCAATTCTCTTATTAAACAACCAACTTTTAAACCTTTTCTTCTTTCTTAAATTCCTTATTTGTCATTTTACATTTAATGTGGCTTCTTCCTTCGAAATTTATTTATTATTAGTTAATAATACTTTGAACTTTCAGGCAATCTTCTCTGGCATACTTGTAAAACTAACTAGCCGTAATATGACATACCATCACGAAATTTAGTGCACATATTTTTTACTTATGTATACTGCTAAATAAATATAAAATACTTGAACTTATCTTTAAATATCATTAATTAGATTTCTTTCTTCCTTTAGCTGCAAAATGTCTGCAGAAAAGACATTTTAAAATACCGATTGGGCAGATTCTAATTTTAAGCCTCAGTGGAGAAAACAACTCCTATATTATAGTTATAAAAGTAATGCTTTGGGGATTATGTATAAATCATATGTAATTGGCAAATTTTTGTTTTTTCAGGTGGTACTGTAATTAATTTACCCTTAGTACAGCCTACACGGATAGCCTGGAATTTTCTTGAAACCTACCTGAAAAAATCGGGCAATTTCATTCTCCTCTTTGAGTAGCAACCGTCCCCAAATCTCCTATAGTAGCTCCAGGAAACTTCTCAACTGATTAGCAATTTTGGGGCATCTCCGTTTTTTGACTGCTGATACGTTTTCTGGATGTGTACAGACACCTATCAGATGACATGTCCAAGGTAAGTCACTTCTTGTCTGAACATTTTACATTTGATGGAACTTAATTTTACATTGGCTTCCCTCAGTTTCTGAATAATGTTTCTAAGATTTTCTAAATGCTCTTCAAAATCCTTCCCGATGATAATGTCCATATCAGACAGGCTTTGTAGAAAAACCCTCAACACTGTTTACATGCAGCATTTGCATGTTGTCAGTGCATTACGTAATCCAAATGGCAGCACCTTCAACTGCCAGAGTCCTTATCCAGTAGTAAATGCCATCTTTTCTTGGTCATCAGGGTGTACCTCTACACCCCGTGAGATGCACTGTTTAAATCAAGCATTGAAAGCCACCAGTTTGAGGAAGAGAAAAGCTGTCTTTCTTTGTGATAGCATTCAGCTGGTGACTATACACAAAATTTAGTTGAACCATCCTTCTTTCTAACAAGGATCATAGGAAAGGCTGAAGTGTTTGCTGAAGCTTGATGATGTCATTTTCTTGCATACCCTTTAGAAGTTTTTCTACCTAGTCCTGTTTAACAATCAGGAGACATCTTGGATGCTGCTTGATTGGTGGATGATTCCCAATATCAATTCTCTGTTGTGTCAGACTGGTTTGACCTACTTCAGAAAACGAGTGGCAGAAAATATCTTGAATGGCATGTTTGACAGCACTATCTCATTCATTAGTTGTGCATTCTGCAATAATTCTGATACTAGTATCTTCAAAGACACAGAAATTGGTGGACTGTTTGGTCACAGGTCACTGGAGTGCATGTTGGAAGAAGCACATCACTTTTCCTGTTATTTTCTCTTTATCAGTGATGTTGGCAACTCTCACCAGATTGACAATCCTCAATAAATCAATGAGTGCCATGCCTACTAGTACTTCTTGCAGGGTTTTATGGTTCTTGGGATATCTGCTACATATGCTGTGTGATGGTAGGCATCACTCCCAAACATAATGTTAACGTTTAACTTTCCACATATGTTTCAATTTTATCAGTGGACAGGTGATGTACACATGACTTTACTTTCGAAAAGTTGAGTTAAATGCCTCCAGATCGATGGCCATTATTGCAAGGAACTCCATTGATATGTCCCATGTTGAAAAGTTCATTATTACTGCCTTTCATTGCAGAAGTGTATTGAGTGGGGCTTCTTAATATTTGGTCACCTGTCTTTTGCGAGATTGCCACTAATGTTTTTTTTTGGGGGGGGAGCAATCTGAATTTATATGCCTTGGGGTGTTTTAAAGTTCCTTTGTACGTGACCTCCTCCACCACAGTTCCCCCTCTTTAGGGTTGGTTTGTTATCACTTGTATTCTGCATCAAGACATTAACTTGCCTGGTTGAAAATCATTTATGCAAGCTACTGGCTCCTGGACTTCAGCAGGCATAATTGAGTGGTGGTCTCTATAAGTTACTTGCTGGGCTGCCTCGAATTTCATGGCATACAACAAAGGCACTTTTTAAATCCTTAACATCCACCAATTGCAGGGTTTTCTGTATCACAGGATCCTGGATGCCATTGACGATGTACTGCAGCGATAGGATTTCCCTTGTTTCTGATGGACATTCTGAAAAGGCAAGACAGCCTTTTAACATCCATGTTGAGTTCCTGGAGTGTTTCAATGGGCTTCTTTAGGTGAAATTTTAACTGAAGCCTGCTATAGTCTTTTAAACACTTCTCACCGAAGCGCAGTTCCAGCTTCAAAGTCTAGCCTCTGGTTTTCGGGCTGAGTTTGAAAGATATCTGTTGCATCTGCTCTCAAGTGGCGAGATGGTAGGCCTTAGCCGGGGAATCCCATCCATTTGCATCTGCCACTATAGAAAACACTTGCCAAGAAGTCTAACATCACATGTGAATAGCTTTAGAGAGGAACGAGAAAGCGTGTGTAAAATTTAAAACTATCAGAATTGCCATGCTGTTCTGAATTTCTTTAAGGCGTCAGCTTCTTTGGCGATAGTAGACACTCTGTAATTGTTTTGTTGTTTGCCGGCTGAAACTCTCTCTTCTTTGACAAAAGAAAGTTTCTCCAACTTTGTTTTCAGCTGTGTCTATTCTGGCTTTCATAGCTTCAGATTTGTTTTCTATAACAGTTATCATATTATATTTTCTATACAGTTATAAATGTTTCATTTCCTCTTGACCTGCTTCAACCTTTTCTTAAACTGACTTGATGGCCCCTTTCATCTTCTCTTGACCAGTTATCTCAATTGCTCATCCATCGTTCTTGTCACTGGCACTGAATCCCACTTTAGACACCAAAAATTGTTGCGTATGTACAGATTCATAATAAATTACATGCACACAGAACCTATGATAGCGTAAAATTTTTCTCCAAAGAAACACTTTGTATTTCTGAAACTTTCCACAAAAATATTCTAGCTTTTCACAATATCACCGAGTACAATCAGTAGTTACACTTAAACTACTAAGAACATTAAACGCAGTGCAGTGCATCTGATAGGTGAAGCTCTCTCGAATATCTCAGTACACCAAAGTTGCTCTGAATGCAACTATTCTTCCTCAGAAAATGATGCTCTTCCCCATCTTACATACACTCAATTTCAAAAGTTAAGCACAGAGAGGAAATTGCTAATATCCGGAAGCCAATCAGAATTGAAGAGGATGCAATTTGCTGCAGAGGTAGATGGAAGTATGTAAATATGTTAGGTAACGGTCAATCGCGCTTTCATGTCAAGAAATATGGTAAAAAGGCAGTCGTATAAGAAGCCAGCTTTATGAAGGGTTACAGATGTTGATTGTAAGTGCTGATAGAAGGTGTTTAAAACTTTTGAACAATTTGTTTTCAAGACATGTGTTTCTGTGACTTCCAGAAGACGAATGGAAGACTTGAGTGCTGGCATGCTGTGGGGTGCATTGAAGCAGGACAGTCGATCACAGATGTTGCTCTTTTCTTCTGCATTCATCATTCTGTAATTTCACGTTTATGGAAATAATTCCAAACCACACAGACAGTTGTCCGAAGGCCCGTAGTCGGTCGCCCAAGAGTTTACAACCCCCGCGGAAGATCAATATATTGCTATTGTAGCCAAGCGGAATCGCAGTGACATCTATGGTTACAGCGTCCATTGGTAAGGCGATATCTGCAGCTACTGCATGCCGAAGATGAGTGGACTGTACGCCCGGGTACTTCGAGTTTGTGTTCCTCTATCTGTCCATTCAGGAGGGGCACGATTACAGTGGTGCCGGGAACATGTCAATTGGAATGTGTGTGACTGGGGCAATGTCATGTTTACTGATGAGCCAAGATTTGCTCTGGAGCCAGATGACAAGCGTATAAAAATATGGCCTGAACAACGAACACGCAATCAGTCCCAAAACATCACCGAACATCACGCATTTTGAGGCGGAAGCATTATGGTGTGCGCACGGATTTCATTAGGATACCGCATCGACCTGCACATCTTTAAACGGGTTCTTTGACGGCTGTCCGGTATCGAGAGGAAGTCCTAGAACCCATTGTGAGATTGTACGCTGCAGCAGTTGGCCCTACTTTTGTTTTAATGGACGATAACGCACGTCCCCATAGAGCTGACATCGTCGATGACTACCTGGAGAGTGAAGGGATTGCACGTATGGCATGGCCAGCATATTCGCCCGACCTTAATCCCATTGAAAATTCTTTGGAATGTTCTCGGCCATGCTGTATCTTTACGTTTCCCACCTCCAGCCACTCTTATTGAGCTGGAAACTGCTCTACAAGAAGAATGGCGATTGCTTAATTCTGCAGTGGTTGACCACCTAATTGAAAGCATGGTCACAAGGTGTAAACTTTGTATACAGATGAGGGGGATCACATACCCTATTAATGTCCTTTTTTTCATTTTATGCTGTTTATTTTCACTTTATACATAATTCTGTTTTAAGTCTCCAGTATGTCATTATCTGATAACATACAAAAATTTAAAATTGTTTTCATTTCTGTATATAATTATTGATTTTGTTTTATATAAATATATATGCTACTTTCCTGCCGAATTTTGTGTCAATCAAAGCAGTATTTGTTGATTTTTTTTGCATTTTACATCTTCGTACTTAACTTTTGGAAGTGAGTGTAGCTTTCCTCCAGTCTCTAAGTATCTAGTACCTTCTAGGTCTCGAAATTACTTGGAGGCATATGAGGGTTGAATGTATGGAGTAAAAGTATTTTGTCTGATAAAAGTGTACAATTGACTGAAAATATTAGAACCATTATTAAAATTTAACATCATTGGACAGATTTTTCTTACATATATTTAAAAGATGAAACTATAAACTTGAAGTGATGTTGCAACTTAGAAGAAGACAAATTCTGTATTGAAGTGAGTTAAGCATTTAGTGTTCCAATAAATTTTTCATTCTCTATTTCTATACATTTTTAAATCAATAAAAGAATGTACAGTATTTTTTAAAATCATTAATGTAGCTGTTCTGTTTACATTGGAGAAAAGAAAAAAACTTGTTAAATTCAGACTTGGAGTTCTGTTTCATGAAATATAAGAATTGAATATTTGTTTTCTATTTAAATTGAACTCAAATCATTAAATGTGAATAACAAAGGGAAAAAAAGTTACTTTAATGGGTGTTTTGATGATGGAAGGGAAATGCTACTTTAGGGTGTTTTATTTCAAGAAAAACCAGCTGGGATGTTCTGTGGAGCAAGATTTTAAATTTTTTAAATTCTGTTCCTAGAACAGACTTGCTAGTTCATGGTTGTAGGTTTAGTTAAGATGGTATATCCAGAACAAAGGCTATGTTTATTTTGCGTAAAGTTCATCCATCAGTATTTGAATAGTGTTTATTATATTCTGTAGCTATTTAAATTTTTTCACCGAAACATTCTGCGACACTTACGTATTATTCCATCTACCCTGAAAGTTGCTGGAGCCAAATTTGTTAGCTGCTGTCAAAATGTCCCCAAATTTCTCTGTTTCTGTAAAATTCTAAAGAACTGGCATAAAATTACTTTACTGATCGTCTCGCTAAGAATGTTTCTTGCTTTCCATAATAAGTTATTGACTTGACCCTACTAGGTAAAAAAGTAGAGGGAAAAGTCAAGATCACTTGCACTTACTAGTTAAGAAGAAAAGAGGGAAAGTCAATAATGCAACAACTTTAATTTTGAGATAATTCTCTAGCATAACTTTTCAGTTTTGATAAAATTAGCAGATCCATGTGTTCTGGATTAGACGTGTGCTTGAACATACTCCATCAATGAAATCGACTATGCTTGCATAGTATTAGGAGTACATTCAAAATCTTTTTTAAATTCTGTAAATGGCCTGTTCATAACAATATATCTTCTAGAAGTTCTGTATTCTTCATAATTTTTGGCTGTGTTCCTGCATTTCGCTATTTTAAGTTGCACTTAAAATTTGCGTAAAAAATTTATATATTTAAAAAAAATATTGTCGACTTTTAAAAACGCATTAAATAACTTTCGTAATTTTCTTTTATTAAATCTAAATAATACATTTAGATATTCAAGTGGGTGTCAAGATTCTCATAATTAATTGCATAATCATCAAAAGCAGAAAATCTTAATCCCTGAAAAATACCTATCATGTGAATTAAAAGGTTCTGATAGTCTTTGTACTAGAACTGTTAATAAGGACAAGTCCTGAGGTTCGGATTCACTAACTAAAAAGAAATAAAATCAGAAATGTATTTGATACACTAGAAATACCTGAATAGTTAGTTATTGGCAAACTGATTCTAACGATGTGAAAAATGTTTAAAATTTGAAAGTTTCTAATTTCTCAAAATGTGTTTTTGGAAACATGATTTTGATTTTCATGTATAATTATTTCTGAACTTAGTTTATGATATGCAATAACACCGCTACAGTTTTGGCACATGTTAGCCATGACAGTAATTTGTTCATTATATTTTTTCTAAAAAGGATCATATAAGTTTGAGTAATTTCTTAACTGCATAATTTTATAGTTAAAATTCCACACATATGACATAATAAAGGACTGCAATTATTAATATGCTTTTTCATACAAAATAAAAACTACCAAAACTGCATGACAAAATTTATTAATCAAGTTGCTCAACTAGACAAGTTTTGACACTTTTGAATTCTGCACATCTTCATATTATGTAAAATGACTTAAAAATGCAACATTTTAAACATGTAAACAGGTCAACTTCAGTAGTGTAAATTTTGAAATTAAAAACATTAGCCTGCCCATCAGGAAGTATCAAACTCTTAATAATCACAATAACTTAAAACAAATAGCATTCATTTTTATAGTCAGCCAGGGCATACACAGAAATATTAACAAATCTAATATAAAGTAATATGATACAAAAGCTGCACATAAAATATAAACTCATGGAATGGGCAAGAGTTTTCAATGTTTGATGTTTTGTAGCACCTTAGAGATATATATAAATGGATTACACTTGCCAGTGCATATGTCTATGCCATTTCCAAATAACTAAAGCATTTCTATTTCAAAATGAAGAAATATTGAATTTTTTCCCTCCCCCATAATGCTGCAGTTGATGAAATTAAAACTTGGTTTGTGATTTTAAAACTTCAAACACATGAATAAATTTTGCACATCATAAAATTATGAACACAATCGATTTTTTATATCACATTTACACCATCAGGTTTTACTCTGAAGTCTTTGCAAATATAATTTGTTTATAAAAAAACTTGTTAATCTGTATCTATAGTGTATTAAATATCAATATATTAGCAAAGGGTGCTTGAATAGGTTACTACGAAACTCCAAACTTGAATGATAATAAAAAGGTGAAAACTACATTTCATATAACACTAAAATTATTTTAAAATATCTCTTACTATTGTCTTTGAAAATTTTCTCTAAAAACACAACACAGAACAATAATGAAAGACTTTTGTGGCTTTCTAAAACTGTAATTAATACTGAAAAAAAAAATATTGCTTGTAATAGCTTATTTCATCAACAAAAGCTTTTAAATCAAATTTTCTAGCATAAATGTAAAAAAGATGCAAAAAATAAAAACAAACATAATTGAGGAAACATGACTTCCATGACAAATATAATAAATGCAACAACACACACACACCCAGGCTTAACAGTTTTTTCCCCCTCTGCGTGTTTTAACATTTACACAGTCATTTGGTCATGGCTTCAAAAACTTCATATCTCTAAACTTGAAGTCGATTAGAGAATTAAGGACCAACATCTGTGGGCCTATTAAATTTTTAAGGTTCGTTCATATTTTTTTCAGCAACATATTAAGGCAAGGCTATCTAAATTAACAGCATAGATAGCCTATTAAAATTTGTCACTAATCAGAAAAAGTCATCTTTTGAGCTTTAATCAGGAAATGAAAGAAGCATACAATCTGAACACGTACTGTTGCCAAGCTTACTTTAATGCAAGCTACTTAAATGCCAAAAAGCATTTTATGATTGGCACAAACAGCTGTCTGGATAGGCAAGAAACATGGGAACAGTGGCATAACTGTCTGTCATCTTGTATACACAAATAAAGGAGGCACGTAACGAGCAAGACTTCTTCAAGGAGAAAGTATTTTGCTCGCAACACCAGTTCATACACCGCTGCCCCTGAATTTTCTCTTGCATACTGGTGATGCTGGTCAACTCATTCTTAATTTGTTATCACCCGTAAGTGAACGGACCAGCTGCAAGGGAAGGTTAGATAAACTGATTCAGGACTGAATCAGCTTCATGCATGAATGCTTCCATCAGTTTTTGAACAATAGCTGGCGACACCACCACACTGTTTTTGAGCGACACACTTAGGATTGTGCATTTATTCTACAATCTGCTCTCTGCGTGGAAATGGAAACAGGCAGTCGCAATAGGAAGCAAGAACAGGACTGACAGGAGAGGTGACAGATCACACCCATGAGTCGCCAGCTGGCATACCATCTGGTTGTTCATTGGAGAGAAGCTGTACTGGGATATCTGAATGGCGTCCTTTCTTTTTTTCTCTGTTTACCTGAGCATAGACAGGTTCTGTTGGGGATCGGGCTTGCTGCTGTCATTTCACAAGATACAAAAGAAAACAGAAGATTACACATGTAATAACACTTTTACAAAAAGTCACTCCATTTTCAATAATAATCAGGCATATTAACAAAATCAATCTAATTGTAATTTTATAAATTAAAAAAATATTAAAATGAGACCAATTTCTCAATGCACTTTTTTATATTTACAGGAAATAATTTTCCAAATCAGTTGAAATTACAAAAATTCTTCAACCATGCACAATAATGTTCGACAGTATTTCAAAAAAGCTATCTATCTTTCACAATACAACATTTAAGATTATTCACATTATTATTCTGCTATCTTATTTATTTCGATACTAACCCAGAACTAGTTTCATTTAAGAAATTTAGAGTGGCAATTTAAGCAGGATACATGTTTAATAATATCAGCTATTGTAATTAGAAAAGTATTAGATGTAACGTATTGCAAGATGTATTCTTGTGCAGAAACATGAATCTCAGAACAGAATCTCAGAAACATGAATCTGTTGTCCATCTTCTGACGAAACTCTGTTCTTCTAGGCTACTTCTCTTAGGTGCTGTTCTGCGACTATAGTGAACATAATGGTATTATCATAGCTTCACAATGTGTGAGATTAGCATCAATTTTTCTGAGAAACGAACTTTTTTTTTAGTACTGAAGGTTTCCTCGCCAAAACAGTTGCACTGGAACCAATGTCCTGGTTAGGTACATGAGACAAAAATTTTCTGTATCTTATAAATACAAGCAAAGTATAAATAAAATTGGTTATATATATATTTTACTAAGCCACCACTGGAAAAATTACTTTGCTAAGTTACTGCAAAACCGGTGGGCAGTAAGGAAATTTTACTACCTACAAAGTGGGCGGTAGATATAAAAAGGCCGACTATTCCCGATTTAGATTGATTACTAATAATAAAAGGTAGCTATTAAATATTTAAAAAGGAAGGATTAAAAAGTAGACGGCTAAGAAATATTCACATATTCCTTCTATTATACAAGCACAAGAAAAGGCACATTAGATGTTAATTTATGCATTAAAACAAGTTTCTCTTTAGAAGAAAATTGTTCACAAAAAATGAAGCATGGAAAAACACTACTCACATGCAATTTGATGACTAGTTACAGCATATTCTATGCTGAGTCTTGTCCAATTATTTTTGTTATAGATATTAGATATTAAAAGACATCACAATTTTATATGGTGGGGGAAGGTTTATGACATGAAATTTTCTCTATTTAGAAGTGCTACTCACGGGACCTCTTGCTATTAACAGGCAAACAAATGCTAGAAGTAATGGGTTGCAAGAAGTAGGTTTTAAAAGGTTCCAAAGAGAAGGGAGGAAAAGGGCAGAAAATTACTATTTTGACATTCACTGCATTTTGTAGAAAAATACACTATTTGGGAAAGACACCTTGTTATTTCAAGCTGCCTGATTTAAACCTTAACAGTCAAAAGTTGTTACTGCTGCAACTCCATGACCGAATTTTAAAAATATAACACTCAGAAATGCAGCAACTATACTTTTGTTGGTTGAAGAAGTAGTCACTCAAATAGGCTGAACATTTTTCCTATTAAAAAAAAATTGGGGGGCACTTGCTGATGTTCCTTTCTCCCTCAATTTGCTACATATGCATGAAACATAACTTGTGTCAAATTATAAATATATTTTTCTTACAAACATATGGAACTATTTGTAATTTTTATAAAAAAGTTTCAACTCTGAAATACAGCAAAACATATTCACAAATATAATTCATTCCTGAACCATAGCTGATTGTTTTTAAATTTTGTAACAATTTTGTGCACACCCAAATTAATGGAAATCTGAAAATCATAAGGGTTATAAACAGTAGAGTCCAAAATCTGGACCTCCAGACCATCAGTCCCCCCCAATTAAAACACTGCACTAAAAATCTAAAAATGGGGAAAAATAATATTCACAAAAAGAAGGATATTTCTCTTGTCTAACTGAGATTCCTGCATGTCACTTGTAAATGCCTGCTTGCTAGGAGTAACTAAATGCAGCATATTGACTGACATTGT
>KK116273.1:251563-271291 GCA_000611955.2 Stegodyphus mimosarum
ACTGTGCATTTTGCTGTCTGGGTGCAATCTAAATGGTTCCTAAATTCTACTGCGAACTGTCTCTTCAACATTGAAAATTTTGTCATTCCTGACTTCTGCTGCCAGCTCTGTTGGGAGGCTAGCATTCTCCTAACTTACCTAAACAATGAACAAAACCCTTAGGTTGCCATGTCTACATATCATCTTACTAAATTTAAATCAATGACTTATAACCCAGATTCACCAAAGTCCTGACAATTCTAAATCTACTCTGTGCTATACATTGTGTGTGTGTGTATAGACACATACTAGAAAAACTTAATTTTACTGTTCCTACACACACACACACACACAAAAAAAAAAAAAAAAAAAAGAAAAAAAAAAAAAAAAAAAAAAGGATGGCATAAGTGTAAAATGATGAACAAGATATTATTGTTTGGATGTTGAATTTCTGCTGTGAAATAACCAGGCAGCATCTTTTACCTTAATTCTGTCTAAGTTATTCCTTCAGTTTCATTCAAAACATGGCATTGTGAAAGAAAGTGCTTTTACTGTAGTTTAGCAACTATTTTATTACGGTGGATAATCAGATGAAAACTTTGCATCTTAACCCATTTTGTGCAAATTTTGGGGGTCAGAAAATACAGGTCTTTTTTTTGTCTTCTGAAGACACATTTCTTACTAGATGAATTGATTTTTATGGTTCTTAAGTAACTTTTCCAAATGTTTATTGTGAACTTCCTAGACTACAGGTATGCCAAGAGACACAGCGTTATTATGTAACAAAGAAATCTCGTCTCTGTTCGCACCCAATGTGGCAATAAGTTCCTCTAGGCCGAAGTCATGATCCAAGAAATCTTTTGCTCCCAGGCTTTGTAAATAAGAGTTAAATCACAGAAGATATTATGTTGTTTCAAGAAAGCCTGAATGTTAATGCAGTATAGGATACCTCGATACATCTTTGAAAATCATGTTTTGTTCACCTGAGAAATCTTAACTCCACAAATCGTTCCATCATCTGAGGCGTTTTTTTATTCAAATAATGTGTTCCTCAACTGAATGTTTCATGAAGTGGGGTATTCATGATCTGATGATCTAACTGCAATATGAAATTATTCACTTTGTTCCAATGCATTTTGTACAGGTTCTACTAACACTGACATCTACAAGTGGAGTGACCTTTTTCACTAATATCAGTTCCTTTTGTTGAAAATTCCTGCTTGTTCCCATACTTCTACTATATATCCATCAATTTTGATGTGAAAAACATGCCTCCCACCAAATGCAAATTTCGTAAACTTCTAATGTCACCATTAAATGGGAGCTAAAGAGAAGACCATACTCTGATATAAACAATTTTTTATAAATTGTTAAAATAACATACTTTAATTTGTTAAGACCGACATTCCTTGCAAGATCAAATAAAAATGTAACATCTTTCAGGTAAAAAATCAAATAATATCAGATCTTTAAATTGATAACTTTACCACACTTCAGTTATGCTAAAAAACGAAGACAGTATGCAATATTTATTGAATGAGATGATCAATATGAAATATTGATATGAATAATTAAAAATTTAAGCAAAATTAACATAACTATGTTAAGAAAATTATAACAGGAATCAAGAGCACAATACATTAGGCAGGATAAAATCTTAAAGACAGATACCTGAGATACTGACTTCAAACATCTTTCTTGTGATGTCTGGCCAACACATGAACAAAAGGCCTCATTCAACCGAAACATTTAGCAATCGTTTTGCGAATGGTTTTGTTGTTTTGATATTCAATTGAAACACAATGATCACCCTGACCTCGTGATCGATCACCTCTTGTAATGATTATTCTGAACATATAATTTCATGGCAAAAACCATCGAATAAATATGGCGGCTGTATTGCTTGTACTTTCATGAAGACAGAAATCAAGTGTGGCAAGGTATTTAAGTTTTAACAGCAATGTTTTAGGTATACTGGATGGGCAGCAATTTACATCAAATTTCAGGCTTTGATAGATTGCAACCTAATTCCAAGAAATATAGGTGGATGCATGGCATCAATTTGTTCAAATCATTCCCAAATAACTTCAGTACGTTCTGTTTCCCAAGACATACGAATGTTCAGCTTCGTATTTTTTCATATAGCGTTAAAAAAATACGAGTTCATGTTTCAGCAAAGTATGTATTTTTATTTAACTATTGCTGATTAATGATAAATTAACTTTACATCTCAACTGCAAAATATGTCTGTGTAGTCAGTCAATTCACAGATACCGCCAATGCTGACTTTTTTTTTAAATATTATCAGGTTAGGTTATTCAATTATGGCAAAGCACACGAGGGCTATCTGCCTAAAGGGAGGGATGCCTTCGTGGAGGACTTTCTAAGGGAAACTGACTCGTATACACGTTACACATGGGGAAAACCACGAAAACGCCCATGCAGCCAGCC
Source organism: Stegodyphus mimosarum (assembly GCA_000611955.2). Classification (NCBI taxonomy): domain Eukaryota; kingdom Metazoa; phylum Arthropoda; class Arachnida; order Araneae; family Eresidae; genus Stegodyphus; species Stegodyphus mimosarum. Next base: position 253,994 of record KK116273.1, read on the forward strand.
CGTTCGCGGGATTCGAACCTCGGACCGAACTACCAGTGTTCAGCGTCTTTACCGCTCGGCCGCTGGTGGGCCAAATATTATCAGGAACTGACAATGTTTAAAGAATTATATTTTACATTTGATTTCAACTTTGTGCATGGTTAGAACTATGAAGTGCACTTTTTATTTAAAGTTTAGTGCATGATTCATGGTTTATAATCACATTATTAGTCGCCAAATCTGTAGGTGTCAATGTAAAGAAAGAACTGTAAACATCGGGTGATATGATCAAAATTATGATTTATATTATGTTTCCTTTAAAGTAAAATAAATATTTTTAGGTATTTTTATTCACTTCGAATAAGATGAGCATTAATTTATGCATTTAACAAATAATTTTGATCGTATGTTATACATTATGTAGACTATAGTAGCATTTAACTGCAATTCTTGTAAATTTATTTCCAATGTATAAACATGGAATACCTTTTAAAAAGCTTTTCAAGCATAGTCACTTATTCTTAATTTTGTTCAGTTTTCATATAAGAATTTATCAGACAGTTGCTTTTCTTAATGTGTAATTAAAATAATTTAATACTTTTTATTTTAATGTTTTTTTAAAAATTTGCTCCATCAAGTTTATTTTTGTGTGACCTTGCATCAAAGGTGCCAATAATAAATCTTTTTTGGCATTCCCTATTAAAATTTTCAATGATAAACTTATTACGGATGTAAAAGAATGAACAAATGATATTTACCTTGGTAATCAGTGTCTTATGATATTACTATAACTTAAAGGGCTTTCCATAACTTTTTGTCATCTTTATGTTTTACTCTATTTTATGAAGGAAATGTAAAAGGTATATTTCTAATCAAATATTCTTCCTTTCATAACAGTGTTATATAGCATATGATGTGTGTTGGCATTAGGATCATTATTCATTAGTTTTATAAATTTATTACATACATTTAATTTATATCATTATGTATTACATTATTTTGCTTTTAGAATATATCACAATATATTTTTTGAGTTGTTAATAGAATTATAGTGTACATTTTTCTTTTGCTTTAAAACATATTTTGAAATGCCTTTTTTTTATTATTTTCATACAAAACTTACTAAAGCTATATTTTTCACATATTAACGAGAGTAATGTGAATGGAATGTGTCTTACGTTAGCAATTTTAATAAAGAAATTAAAATTACATTCTTTGAAAACTTTTCATAGATAAAACTTTGAAAACAAGAATACTCATAAGAAATTACAAACACTGAGAAGTCAAAGAGTAAACCTTAATTGCAACTCTAAAGAGCAGTTGGCTCACGAGTCAGCCTGTACTTCCATGAGCTCTATCATTGGTTACCTTGAAAACAATGCAACTTCTGATCACCTGATAAACAGAATTGTTCATCAAGTAACTTTTGGCAAGCTGTACCAGTTTGACTGGTAGGAAGCATTTCAAATGCATATGAAAAATCATTCGTTTTCAAAAGCTATCATTAATGCTGGATATAATGATGACTATTTTAACAATCATTGGTGTTTCAATTAAATGAGGCCGAATTTTTTTTATGAAATTAATTTATATCATAAGATAAATGTAAAGAAAATGTCTCAAACAATTTATTAGACCTATTTATTAGATAAAGATTCAGATAAATGTCTCATAAAATTATATTAATTACATGATTTAATAATAGGTTTTAAAAATAATAAGCAAAAGTTTCCAGTGAAAAGAAATGCAATCAAAATAAGCAAAGGCTATCATGCATCAATGCAGAACAGACATGCATATGAAAAGTGAAAAAAAGTATTAGTTCAACCATTACCATTTTAATGGAAAGCTCCAAGGAAGGAAAAGTTAGTACCCATGAGGGGGCTAAAATAGGACATACATTTAGTAAGAACAAAGATTTTCATTAAATAATGTCAGGGAATAAAAAGAATTACATATTTCTAAACAAGAACTTTTATATGTAAAAACAGTCATTACTGAAAATTGAGATAAAACTGAAAGCACAACTGGTTGTTGAAAATACCTACTTTTTAATAAACAATTTCTTTCAGTCTGAACCATTTGTGTATCAATTCCACATCATCACAGATAACTTGGAATACATGTAAGTGTTTTCCTCAGAAATAATTTGTATTCAAGGATTAGAAGGCCAGCCTTGACTGGCTTAAAGCAAATTGATTCTAATGGGATGATATGTATCATCAGAGGAAAAGAAAAGTAACTGAGGGTTAATAACTAAAATTGATGTTAGTTTTTTTTTATCAAACTGATAAGCAAATTTATTGTTGCAAAAGAGCAATTTGTCATTAGAAAAAGAAATAGAGAAGTCTTAAATGTCAAGTTTAAATGTTTTTAATAAAAAAATTTTTTCTCAACGGCGGCCCCTCAGCAGACTTTGACTTGGTCACTACTAAGGCCAGAAGGGTGGTCACTTTATTATGGAAGCACCTAAGGTAGGCAACCTTTGTCTCCTATGAAGGAACAGACAGTTACAACATTCCTTCTCTGGGAAACGAACCAGGGCCCCTTGGTATCGTGGTCAGCTCCTGTAACCGCTATACTGCCTGTGTGGCTTTTTAATAAATATGAAACACTTCATTATACAAAGTGGTGCACAAAAACTAATTCTCAATAACAGTAGAAGACATCAACAGAAAAGTCTAGATGAACATTTCTGGTGAATTCTATGCTCAATTTGGACCAGGTAAGTTTTTTATGGGAACACAGGTTGACTTACACAGTTTTGATGCATCCAAAAAAAGTATGCCTATCATGCCGTTTTGAAGGAATAAATAATGACAAAAAATTTGTCATCAATAATATTCTCCAGAACTTCTTTCAAGCACACAATTTTTATTTTCAGTGACAAATGGAAGCGCATAGAATCTTACTAGATAAAATAGCACCTAATGTTAAAATTTCAAACTGAACAAAACAATTACTTGCATGCTATTTATTGTTTGGCACATTTTGGAACTAATTTTAAAGAACACAATATCTTGCTAACTTGAATCTTCGTTCTACAGAGACAAAACGATTTCATATTTGCATTACTTTCTGGCTACAATGCTAAACTATTCCAGAAAACTGTCTACCTTATTTTCTGAAAACCTGTAACTTAAGGAATATATATGCATGCATGTGTGTGTATAAGGACTTAATATAGGTAATACGAAACTAATATATGATTTTATATACACATGTACACTCACGTTTGTGAAAATTGCAACACCATGAAGGACTTACGCGAGTGAGCTGAAATTTTCAGGAAACGCAAAGTAGCGCATGATATGCAAATGATTAGAATTGCAAATCCGTAGCGCATGCGTATGCTGAGCAGCGCCCTCTGAACGGCTGATGGATCCGAATAAATAGACGGCTGTAGCGAGGCGTGTTTGGTTATCGGTGGTTATCTGCTAGTGGTAAACGTTAACTCAATCTGTACTTATGCCTCGTCGACGAAAGAGAGCGAGATTTGAACAACTTACAGAGTTTGAACGAGGGAGAATCATCGGCCTTCGTGAAGCTGGATTGTCGTATCGTGCAGTAGCCTCTCGTGTGCAGCGTAACAGCAGCACAGTGATGCGCGTTTGGAAGCAGTGGACGGACGAGTGTCGGACAACTCGGAAATCCGGGAGTGGACCCCGAAATGTGACGTCAGCTCGCGATGATAGACACCTGGTCCGCATGGCGCGGACGGACCGTACAGCTTCCTCTAGACAATTGGCAGCACTGTGGTCAATAGCTACAGGTGTTTCATTGTGTGCTTCATCAATTCGTAGACGTCTGCTGCAGTGTGGACTGCGCGCACGGACTCCTTTATACAGGATCCCCCTAACGCACGACCATCGCCGCCTGCGGCTACAATGGGCCAATCAGCATAGAGACTGGCGTGCTGATTGGCAGCATGTCGTGTTTTCTGACGAATCCCGCTTTAATTTGTGGTACCATGATGGCCGCATTCGTGTCAGACGCTATGCCGGTGAACGCCACCTTCCGGAGTGCATTATCGAACGCCACAGTGGACGAACACCCGGAGTTATGGTCTGGGGCGCCATAGCATATCATAGACGATCTCAATTGCTACGAATTGTGGGCAATCTGAACAGCAACCGGTATATCCGTGAAGTTCTACAGCCCGAAGCTGTTCCCTTCCTTCAAAGCTTGCCAGGCGCTGTATTTCAACAGGACAATGCCCGCCCTCATACTGCTCGGATTGTTAAATCCTTCTTTGCAGCGCAGCAGGTACAGCTTCTTCCTTGGCCTGCGTGTTCCCCGGATATGTCGCCAATTGAACATGTGTGGGATGTCATTGGTCGGCGTCTTGCTCGTGATCCTCGTCCTGTTGCATCTGCAGACGAACTTTGGGTACGCGTACAAACGATATGGAATGCTCTTCCTCAGTCAGACATTCAAACTTTGTTTGACTCCATGCCAGGTCGTGTAGCAGCACTTATTGTGGCGCGTGGTGGCCACACAAAATACTGATTCTGATCTCTTGTTCTTGTTTGTTTGCTTTGAACATTTAATCATTTATTTGTACCACTACCACTCAACTGTGTATTAAATTGCATTCAATTATGACGATTCCTTCTTGGTGTTGCAATTTTCACAAACGTGAGTGTATATACACACATACACATACCCTTACAGTACAAAGTCCAAGATCCGGAGTCATAAGGACTTTGAGGATTCTGGATTTTTTATCATCATTTGAAATCTAGCAAGATGTACAAATTATGAAATTAAAAATCTGTAAGTTGTTTATGAAATAATAAAGCACTTATAACCTTAAAAAAGTCAAAAATCTCCTCCCCAAAGCTGTTTGCTTTTTTCAACATTTCTTTCAATGTAACTTGTTTATGTTGCACTGTTTTTTGAACTAACTTTTCTCTTCAGTTGTACCGACAGAAAAAAATTTCTTGTTCCATTACAAAGTCCTGTAATCGAGTATTCCCACTAAACTGTCAAATGAAATTTTTTGTTCTCAGCAACCTCTCTTTCTTTACTATCAGCAGTGACATTTTCTTGATTTAGAACCATATTACAGATTCTGCTGTTTATTAGTGGATTGATTATTGGAGCATTGTCATCAGAATAGAATACTTCTGTTATGTCATCCTCATTTATTATGTCTCCACATTTCTTCACAAATTCTCTTAATGGAAAATTTCGCTTTTTGTGATATCCAAAAACCTTGAAGATTCCTGATATAAAGCTTAGCATCCACTATACACTACTAGCCAATAAAGACATGCTGTTCTGCTAAACTCTGTCTTGCTCCAAATGTGCACTGAGGAAATTAAACCTGAATTATGTTAGTTTTATTTTTCATTACACTTACATTTATTTTTTGCATATTTTTTAAGGCTTACCCAAGTCCTAATAAAATAAATTCCCACATATATTTAAGACAGCACTTTGCCACGCATTTTTTTAATTGCAAACAACTTATTACAAGAACAGTATATGGATGGCAAACACACATGCCAGGTGATGGCCAATACATCATCCATGGTGAAACCGAAAGTATGGTAATGGAATATATATGTATAATGTAATATGGAAATGTATGTATAATGGAAGAGTATCTCTAGTTTATTAAAATAAAAAAATAATTATTCTTAGTTCAAACAGCACTAAATGGCCTACAAATATTATTTAAAAAATCTATTTTTTAGAAATTTCTCGTCAGCACACATAACACTTCACAGTGCCACAAGCTTAAGTTTGTAATTGTCGCCAAGTATAATGTCAGGATTAAAGGTTTTACCATGCTGTTTGGCATATGATTACTTATATTTAAAACAAAAACCGTTTGATTTCTCAAGTTGTCATGACTTCATAGTCATGCGGTGGTAAAAGAGAAAAATAATGAAAATGATTCACGAGGTTGGTATAACGGTTATATGATATTCAGTAGACATAAAATCAGAGATAAACTTTGATTGAATGTTTTGGTTTTAGATGCATGCCGAGCAATAAGGTGGTTATGGAGCGAAATTACTGATCACTACATATTTATGCTAATAACTGTTTCTTCCACATGGACATATTTTGTCTAGTATCAAAATGAAATAACAAATAAGGATCCTCCATAAAAAATGTCTACTGCACATGCCTGAAACATTAAGTACACATACTACTCTCAGAATCTTATTTCTTACCTTATTCTTTACCTTTAAACATAAAAATTCCTTAAAAAAATTGCTGGTGGTTGTGAGGTACAGATTTCAGACTTTGTACTGTATTATGCATATTTGTATCATATCTAGGCCAACCTGCTGATTTACTTATGGTTTTATCTATATTATTAAACAGTTTTGTTCGTACATGCATATTAATGTTACAAATGAATAATTGACCTTGCCTTAAAAATGTACACAAACCTAGAAAGAAGTTCTCTTGCCAGATACATAAATGAAATACCACACGGATATAAAAATATTTCAAATGCAAGATAACTTCAGATAAAAAGTTACGAAATTTTTTTCACTATAACTGCAGCCTTTAGAAATGATACAAATATAACACATTATTATCAGTTAGCTTTCCAGACTTAGTAATACAACTAGAACTTTTGAAATAATAAAACACATATCACTGATCAAAGTAATAACAACTTAACATGGAATTGGAAGTTTCACTATACAGTATGCAATATTGTTTTTGATAGACATAGGCTTTGAAATAGTTTCTACAACTCCATAGAAAATGCTCAAATTTCTCTATAACTGCAATTATAATTAAAAATACATATGACAATTACAGCTATAGAGTAATTAAGAAGATTGAGGATGTTCATGTACAGAGAAAAAATCATCAACCCCCAATTTTTTTTTCTTTTGAAATAGATGCCTATAATTTAGTTTACAGATATATTTTACTCATCTTATGCAAAATCTCTATGCACAGTAATAAAAATATGAAAATATTTCAAATTTCTTACCATCCCTGGAGGAAAGACTCCCATATGAGACCTATGAACTTGAGAAGGGGGAGGAGGTTCAGTACTATGGCTTAGCTCACTCAGTGGAAGCTCTTCAGACTAAATAAATATGAAATCCCATTATGGTACAGAAATTACAAGTGACTAAAAATCAGGTTACATATCTGCAAAAATAATTTACATTGCAAGATTTTTAAAATAAAAATGAATATACTCACCCTGCTGTACGGAAGAGAAGCTGGAGGAATAAAAAGAAAGTAATATTAGAAACAAACATTATAATGAAATCAGATAAAATTTTTCATTTTTTCAACTTTACATTTTATTTTTATATTAACATAAACGTTTATAAAAGCTCATTTCATACAATGATTTCAAAAACTGAATTTCAGCATGTAAAATATGTAGAGAACAGTAGAAACAAATCAGTTCTTACAAATTACAAGATATATTAAAAACCTGAAATTAAGAAGCATTTTAGCACAACAGAATTTGAAAGTACATGTTGAAAAAGAAAAGAAATTTAACACACCAGCAGTAGAATTGAGCTCAGTCCCATGTGGTAAAGTACGATCTTCATACTTAGTCCCACCCTGAGTACTGACTGGGCGATTTAGAGTACTATTTGCTCCAGTAGGAGAAGAAAGAGAATTTCGTACTGCCATAGATTTTGGTATGAAGTGAGATTCCTTCCACCCTGCCTTTTTGTATGCTTCACGAAGTTCTTGATGCTGCCACATGTTAAATAATAACTGAAAAAACAAAATTTTGATGATTGACTTAATTAGAGTTGAGAATACAATAAAACTTTATTTAAAAGAATAATACATTTCCTTTAGTCGATTTATATAATGTGCAAACAACCATTTCCTGTACTACATCTAAACAAGCAGCAAACAATGCATTAATTTTATCTGCATGAACTACTTTAATCTATAAAATGTAAATACTTATCACATTCTTCAAATTGTACACTTTTTAAACTCATCAACATGTCAATTAAGATTCAAAAAGAGATTGCTTCCCACAAATTTTTTCAGCAACTTTCCTTTTATTTAATGTATAGAAAAGAACACTGAACTTTTGTTAAGTCACCAGTTGCTCTGGCATAATAGAATCTCTAAATTTCCATAACTCAAGTCAAGTTTCCCGCAACAACAGTTTGTTGGACTAGATTCTTTGCTTATGGGGGGCAAGCACAGACTGTATCACATTTTTAAATCATACACCACCCATAAAAGTCAATAAAAATTTGTGTAATACAATAAAAGAATTTTTTCCCCAGAATTATAGTATTCTAGTTTTCTGATACCTAGAACAGCAGCAAAAAATATTCTTACTACATTGTGACTTGAGTCATAGCAAGAAGTATTTGATTTACTAGACATGAGTTATTGTAGATCTATTCATTCACAACTCCTTGAATCAACTGATCATCAAAAGTAACATCTAAAATAAATACACACAACTGTGAACAAAATATCTCTGGATAAGAAAGGTGAAGAGAAATGAAAAACAATTAATGTCTTCACGTAGAATTAATTTTCGATTCACTGCAAATATGACCCAAAAATAATCCATGGTTCAGTAAAACCAACCATGCAGCTAGGCTGTTCGCCTGGACCTTTAAGCCCAAGTCCAACTACTAGTATTCAGTGATCTTAATCCATGATAGGATAATAAATAGAACAGTACATGGGCTGTAACATCAAACTAAACTATTATATAATGGAGGATGAAGACACGAAGCCCACAGGAAATATATATAGAACTCACTGCAAACATATTAAATTGCTACTTACATGTGAAACCAAATTTTACACTTGAATAAGTTAACTTGATATGTGGAAAAATTTTGAATCTTGAATATGAGTTAATGTAGTTAACTTAAAATCTATTCTGTAATCATAATGTACTATATTTCAGATGCTTATTCTTTATCATTTAACACAGAACATATTCGTCAACAGCCACAGCTTAGAAAAAGACAAGCATAGGTTTGACAATGCTGAAAACATTTTATTCTTTTTGTAACATACACAAAATACTCGGGTGAGGAACATTTTAATACAATTAGTCATCAAGCTGGAACTCAGTCCCTACCATTCACTGCTGCCAATTTTCATTCATTCAGAGCTTAGGTCCTAACTCTGCAGGAAATACATACTGCACCAGGAATTTAACAATGCAAAGATAAATTTCACAAGGATAAAAGTAAAGAAATATGCAGATCCTGAAATGATACATCTCCATAAAACCTTTGAAAAGAATCTCTAGAGACATGAAAATATTTTAAGTGTAACTAGCTACCACTCAAAGCACATGATGCAACTTCAGAAGCACCATTGATTATATTGTTTCACGGCTTTTATCTGTGTGGTGAGATGTTCAATAATCCATTAATCAGTGTTTCATTTTCCAAACTATAACCCTTTCTTAGAACTCTGAGCTTGTGTTCAGCCAAGAGTTTCTTCACATCAGGCTATAAAATAACGCTCTAACCAAGTGCATCTTAAATTTTGAGACTCGTTAATCCTAGATTTCGTATAATATGTTTACTACCTAACATTCAGGAAGCTGTGAATGACAATGCCATAGATAGATGTAGCACAATTATGACAAAGATGGCCAGGTATTATGAAATGCAAACCATACGGAATATTATAATGGAAACTGAATGTACCAAATTAACTGCAATTTTCTCAGAGTTTTTTGTTTGACATTTCTCATAGCTTTGCTATGATATCTGCCAGTTTATTGCCGTTATCTACATACATACTTGCCAACTTAAGACACCCAAAAATAAGATACTTTTAAGAATCAGAGTATTTTTCTCAACAAAAAAGCTTTTATAAATGATAAAAATATATAATAAATACCTACACGTAAAAAAGTTTTTTTTTAATCATTTGCATCTTTTAACAAGAAAAATAATACTTTAATCAGCTTTCATACTAATGCTATGAAAAGTGGTAGATTTTGCTTTCATTAAGAATAAAGCTTCATAATTTTGTTAATAGCAATTGCCATGTGGGCCTGCTTTTCCTAATAAAAGTTTTTCTAATGTGTCATTACTAATATTAGATCTAAATTTAGTCCTTGCTTTCACGATACTGAAAATATGCTTTGAAGTACTATGGGGAATTGCCAGGATGAAAACATTATTCTAGACAGTTCACTATAGTCTAAAATTCCATCAGAACCTTTCAGTTTTCCAATTAAACTCCAATGGGTGCCAATCCTAGTTTTTATAGATCCAAGTTTTCTAATTGTAAACTGCAAAACTGTGATTGCAATTTATTAGTTGAAACATGAATATTGTCCTTCATGACCAACTGAAGTAAAATTTGCAATCTATTCAAAAATACCTTATATTATAAAAAGATGCAGTTGCTAGAGCAGAAACGTCTGCAACTTTAGCATAAAATCATATCACTGTTGAATGGAAATTTATGTAGTATGTAATCACATACTTGGCAGAAGTAGCTTCTACCTTGGAAATGAATCTTATTTTAGTCTTCCTCTGAAAGTTCTTACATTGCTTTGTTAGTTGCAGCCCCTATTACCAAACCTTCATCTTTATTCTGATTTTCTATTTCACCATAAATTGAATCCGATATAGAATTAGAAGACGAAACAAAGATTGGTTTTACAAACTTCGATAAAATGTCTTGAAATAAATGATAAATCACTGATTGCAAAACAAGAATTAATAGAATTTTGCTTTGTTGAACTGTGTTAAGAACACTGAATGATGACAAAATTAATTGTACAAAAAAGCAAGAAACTTCGTCAAGGTCAGAAGACAAAAATATAAGTATTCGCTCTTCACAAGCTAAACTTACAGTAATCGGAAAATGTTTCCTTTGTTGAGAAAATTTATTATTTCGAGATTCACATCATCATCTTTATGCTTGTATTTTGTAGCACAGTACAAAGTCCAAGATCCGGACTTTGGTGATTCCGGATATTAAATCATCAATTTAAAACTAGTAAGATGTCCTGTAGAAATTATAAAATTTAAATATGAAATCGTGATTTACGAAATAATGAAGCATTTATGATCTAAAAGGGTATAAAAAAACTTTGTTTATTTGTTTACTAAACATTTCTTTCAATGTAAGGCGTTTAAGTAGCTTTATTTTTGGTGCTAATATTTTCTCTTTAATTCTATAAGCAAACATAATTTCTTGTTCAGTTACGAAGTTCCATTGTTCAAGTCCTCTAGTTGCTGTGTCAAGAATTCTGACTAACTTGTCAAATGAAAAAAAAAATTGTTGTTTTTAGTAACCTATCAGTTTCTTCACTATTGCTAGCGGTATTTTCTGAATCTAGAACCAGACTATAGATTTCACTGTCCGTTAGTTTATATTTATTTTAAATAACCAATTTAGTTCAAGTTATAATTTCTTTCCTATAAGCCTTCATTTCGCTAATTGTGTGTGAGAATATTTAAATTTGGTAGCACGTGTGAAGTACTGCAAATTCTACCTTGAGGAGAAAAGGTTTAAATACTGAGTTCTAGAGGGGAAAGTTAGAGAGTTTCGGCAAGTTCTATATCTCTGTAGCGCGAGCTTCTGTTTCTGCATTTATTGCTGGTTAATGTGGCGTAACAGCTATTACTTTTGCTGTTATTAGATTTGGATACGGATTTTCTACTGCTTGTTAATATCTTTGAATTTTTAGTTTAGTTCTAACTAAAATAATTGAGTTACTGCCCAAGTGAGGTATAGTTCGTTAGCGTCAAGTTGACACATTGGGAATGTTAAAGAGTTAATAAAGGGTTCCCTTATCCCGTGTGGTTTCTACATGTGTTTCAGCTGTCGCTTCAGAAGATAAGATCTTACAAGTTGATTGATGATCGGGGCATTGCCATCACAATGAAAAACTTCTGTTATATCATCTTAATTTATTACCACTTCTCCACATTTCTTTACAAAATCCATTAATTGAAAATTTTCACCTATGGTTTGGCAGTTCCGAAAACCTTCAAATTTGTGGCTATCATCTTCATCATCCTTACCATGAAATATGGTAGCCGGCCATAAATTATGCCAAAGATTTCTTACAGCATTTGGAAACACAACCTCCCATGATCTTGCAATGTTCCACACAGCAGAATTTATGCTAAAATATAAAACTCCTTTAAATGCTCGAGGTTGTGTATTCTTTACGATTACAAAAAGTTTACACTTGAACGTTCCTGTGGCATTTGTGAAAGCTAAAATTCACTATTCATCATTAGTCTTGATTTGGAAGCTTTGACACCATTTGGAGCCTTTTCTACAGAGACTGCCAAGGTATTTTGCGGTGCATGTTGCCAGAAAAGACCAGTTTCATCAACGTTGTAAATTTGCTCTGGAGCTAACATTTTACTAGTAACCAGTTCAATGAATTCACGTGCAAATAATTCAGCAACTTTTTCACCTGAAATTTTTAACTGCCTTTTCTCACTTCTATCATACTGAATAATTTTTCTGTTATTCATTGCGAGTGGGGTGTCTGAATCCACAAAAAATTCAAAAAGTTCCGTTTTCTGTTTTCTTGTATTATATACAGTTGACCTTCCAATGTCATATTCCTCGCATAATTTTGAGACGGATATACCTTTATCCATTTTTTTTGCAGCTCTAGAATTAGAAACTCTTTTCGACATAACTGAAAGTTTAAACTTTAATTTTCATAAAAGTGCTGTAATAATAACAGCTTGCAAAAAATAAGCTGGATGAAATCAGAAAGTTATAGCACAATTTGCTACATTAACTGAAATTGCTTGGAATCAGTTAAGTATAATTTTAGTCTAGCTTAGTGGCGTTCGCTAAACGTTATTGGCCATGCATCATGAAATTAGTGATGAAAAACAAGTTGTTCCACTAAATTTCATCTTTCTTCTATTGCGCCCTGAGACAAAGCTGAATAATATTAGTGATTTATTATACTTACGTATATTTCTTGCTCATGCTTAAGGCTTATTCGATTCCTGAATAAATGAATTCTCATACTAAAGGTTATCGAGGGGTGTCGCTAGATATTTTATCGCCTGATGCAGTCTCTGCGGGTCCTAAATTCTGCTACCAACCATCAACATTAAGTTCTAAATTTGGATCCCAGTGCTTTCCTTAAATCAAAAAAAAAAAAATTGTCATTACTCAAGTTGTCATGTGTTGATAACATGCGGCGATGAAAGCAAAATATAATAAATTATGATTCGCCAAGTTGGCGTCAGGAATATAAAATATTAATAGGAAAAAATCAATTATGTTTCTATGTAGAATGTTTTGGTTTGAGATGTGTGCCAAGCAGATATGCAACTACGAAACCAAATTATTGATCACACAAATTTATGCTAAATTACTGTTTCTTTAAAAACGAGGTATTTACTTAGTGCTCAAGTGAAACTAAGAATCAGGACTCTTGAGAAAAAAATCAAATGTGCACGCGTAAAACATAGCCCCCCACCCAAAGACAATAGTTTTGAGTTTCGGATTTGAGATCATTCCGGATATTGGACGTCCGAATCTCGGACTTTGTACTGTATTATTTTGAGAACCACCACTTAAATTGCTCACTTGTGCAGAAATTATTTTTCTCAAACCTATTTTATTATTGGAAGTAGTAACTGAATCTCCATTTATTTTAGGTATTTCACAGGTTTCAATAGAGCCTCTTAACTCTAGAAGCATTTATTTCTTCAAAAAATGCAAATGGGTTCCGTATGTCAAGGATTCTAGATAAACATTTCTTTAAAGATAGTCAGTGTGTAGGTTATTTTAAAAATTTTCCTACCTTTTAGGACTCCTTTTAAGATAATAACAAGTATCAACAATATGTTCATCCACACTTATTGGTTTTTTCAGCTGCTAAATGTAAGAGGTGACAGACTTACCCCAGAATTTGCAAATCTGAATTCTCCTTTTTGATACCTGCAAAACCAGTGTTCAAGCCTACCATTCCTGGAACGTTATTGGCATCCATTGCTAAGCACCAGAGGAATGGCATTTCCTTTTAAAGTTTTAATAATTAGCTGAGCTATATTTTAAAGCCTGTCAAATGTCCTACAAATGGGGTCAGAAAATTCACCACACTCAATTTCTGAAGACACTTGATCAAAAACAGAAACAATAACGAGATATAATGCTTCCATTCATAGAGAGGCAGAATAGAACTGTTTTAATGCAATCAATAACTGAAGATTTATTTTTCATACCCATTTCTTATACAAATGCAGCAATTTTGTTCCTTACACTTAAGTATTTCTTAGCAATTTTGATATCAGAAAACAACTTTCGAAATAAAGCTGCAGCATGATTTAATGCATTTAGTGGCAAGTTGCGCTCCAGTAAAAATGCAGAGAAAGGCATTCTGCATTAATAAAACTGGGGTCTTGTCTCTAAAGCAAAATGGAATTTTTCATTTTTTGGATAAAACTTGTTGTCCTTGAGTTTCTGTATATGCACAGCCCTTTCACCATGACAAATCGGAAAACAGCATTGACAAACAGTGCACGTCGCAAATGTGTTACATTTCCTTGAGGAAATAATAGAAGGAAAGTCATCCTGTGTACAAAAGCTTTTTACAAATTTTACCTTTTTCACATCTGGGAAATAGATACTGCTCAGTGACAAGTGTTTCTAAAGCATTTAATGCATGAAAAGGCGGATAACACAGCAGTTCTTATATGAATACATAGTGCATGAAATCATCTATCCTTCAAATAGTTTTCAATCACAAAAGATGCTCCAACATGACTAGCTGCTTTCGACTCACCTTATATGGGAATACATCAGCTACAATTAGTCCGTTCACAAGAAAATAAGTTGCCTATAAATTAACTCATTGGTGTTTCTTTTATGTTAATTGTGAAGAACATCCAGAAGCTAAATTTGTGTACTCTATGAAGGCAAGATCTTCAGCTCTACCCCAATCAATTGAAGTTTTGATGTCATTTATCAAGCCTCTGCTAAAACAAGGATAGTGTCTGGTAACAGACAATTTTTATACCTCACCAGAATTGGCAGACATGCTTTTTATTGTAGACCAATACCTTGGAAATTACTCTATTGCTCAACAAACAGGAAAGAAATGTAAGAAATGTTTTTCATTTGTTAGACTAAACTATTTTGAACTCGTTTCTTATTTACAAAAAACAAGGGGGGATTCCCTCATTTGGTGTTTCGTTTTAGTAAATGAACATATTGAAACGTATCACACACCATAAAAAAAAAAGCTTAGCTTGGAGGATAATCCAAACCATTTGATTGAAAGGCATTTTATTAGACAGATACCCTAAACTGCTAAGAAACGGCAACCATCAAAAGAATGCAAATTTTGTTGTTCCAGAACAGATGAAAACAGTAAGAGATGTAGGAAGGAAAGTTGGTATTACAGTCCAGATTGTGACGTTGGCCTTTGCATCTGTTGGCAACCACTACCGATTCCCCTAGTGCATGAGCATGATAAGCAAGCTCTGCTGCGCAATACTCTTTGGGTAGTTAGCCAACGTCAATGGTAAGTATTGCATGTAAGAGAGAAGCGCTAAGCGCTGGGTAATTATGTATCTTACTTATTATGTTTCTACTCTGCTGTTCTATGTCTTCATAGACTAAATAAATGTTTGTCATGTAGATGGAAGGCGTCATTTTTATTCTACATTGTTATGGGCCCAGACAATGCTTAACTGCGCAATACAACTGTCTGTGTTAAATTCTTTTGGTAAGCCAAGCCGAGTCGACTGAAATCGAAAATGACGACAACAAATACAGTTTCAATTGAATAGCTAAAAAAGGACAATTTTGACACGTGGAAATTGCAAGTGGAAGCAACACTGATTAAAAATTATCATTAAGACTACACAACTGGGAAAATAACAAAACCAGAAACTGGTAATGAAGGATTTGCTAAATGGAAAACTACTGACCAAAAAGCAAGAGAGGATATAATTCTATCAATTTCACCCAGTTAACTATGGTGTAAATTGCACTCTATTTACGAATTGAAAGGGCCAGCTAGGAAGGCCACAATTCTAAAAAAATTGCATTTTATAAAAATGGCCGATACCAAAGAAATGACTGATCATCTAAATGTTTTTATTCTTGTGGACAAGATGAAAGAAATGGAAATCGACACTGCGGATGATTTGCTAATAATATTGCTTTTATATAGCATGCTGGACTCTTATGAAAGCTATCGAATCTCGTAATGAACTGCCTTCTCCAGAAATGTTGAAAATTAAACTGTTGGAAGAAACTAACAACCACAAAAATAAAGATTCACCATATTGTGAATCACAAAAAGCGTTCTACTTAAAAGATCGGAAGTATAATCAACGACCGGTTTCTAAAACTAGATACGTCTACAGACCGAAAGTATCCAGTTAACTACAGATGCAACTTCTGCAAAATATACAGGCATGGATCATCAGAATGTTGGAAGAAAAATAAAGAAAATAAAAACAAACTCCTTAGAGAAATTGTGATGTCTGCAGAAAATCAGAATTCGTTGAAGCAAGAAATGGCCACAGCATGTACAGAGTGATTCTAAAGACATTTTTTTGTCTGGATAGTGGTGCAGCATCACATATGTGTAACAGCAAAGAACTGTTCCAAGAAATCCACGAGGTAGGTGATATTTCTGTTAAATTAGCCGCTAATAAAGTAGCTAAAGCTATCAGAAAAAGAACTGTTAAATTTAAAGTTCGCACAGGTTCTAAAACTGAAAATGTCAAACTCGAAAATGTATTGTGTGTGCCTGATTTGAAAAATAATTTAATTTCAGTACATAAAGTAACTGCAAATAATTATTCAGTAATTTTCAAAGAAAAATGTGCTCAAATAATTAATTATAATAATGAAACAGTAATTTCAGCTAAACGCGAAAATGATCTTTATTATGTCATGCCAATATTCGAATCTGTATCAATTGCTAAAGAAACAGATCAATGGCATACAAGACTTGGCCATTTAAATGAAAACGAGCTTAAAAAAATTCTATTAAATAACAGGGCTAGAGGTCATTCTTTTTCTCAAAATGACTCTCTTTCTACCTGTAAGGTATGCATTCAAGATAAACAAACCACAACCTCTCTTCTAAAAGAACCTGAATATAGAAGTACTGAATTGTTAAAGCTAATTCATTCTGATTTGTGTGGTTCCATGAGAACCGAATCGATAGGTAGATCATTTTATCTCGCAACATTTACCAACGATAAATCTCGATACATTCATGTTTACTTTCTGAAATTAAGGATAAAGTTAAAAAAGCCTTTATAAAATTTAAAGCATCTTTTGAAAATAATTTTAACTCCAAAATCAAAATTCTCCGAATGGATCACGGGCTAGAATGTTTAGGGA
>KK116273.1:279411-301200 GCA_000611955.2 Stegodyphus mimosarum
CAACTGCCACCACCCATAAACTACCTCATTTCCAGTAAAAAGTTTCAATGTGATAGCTGTAAGACTGTTAGAGGGGATCACACCCCTATTAACCTCTATCTTTATTTGATTTTGCAACCTGTTTTAGTCCTTGCTGCATCGATGAGCCTTATGCATGATCACATGTGTATACCACGATTGTTGCATGGTTTATTTACGATACTTTGCATGGTTTATTTACGATACTTTCCTACGTATTTTTTTCTTAGACCCCGATAGCTTGATACTTATCAGCCATTTATACATAAATATTTTTTATTTTAAAAGTACAGGATGAAAATAACAAATGAAATGTATTTATGAATATACTATTGCAGAGTTGCAACTCAAACAGGAGAATGACATTCCTCGACTTTTCCAGGTGTGTTTTAAGAAAATTCCAGTCTATCCATGTAATGCACTTTGGCTGTGCTAAGATGTAAATTAATTATGGTACCACTTGAAAACACAAAAATTTGCCAATTACACATTACTTATATACATATATATATATATAATCCCCAAAGCATTACTATTATAACAACAATAGGAGTTGTTTTCTCCACTGAAGACTGAGATTAGAATCTGCCCAATGTGGATTAAAAAACGTCTTTTTTTTTTTTTTGCAGACATTTTGCAGCTAAATGAAAGAAAGAAATCTATTTAATGATATTTTATATTTATATAGCAGACTACAGAAGCAAAACATATGTGCATTAAATTTCATGATGTAATGTCATCATACTGCTAGAATTAGTTTCAGGATTATGATAGAGAAAATTTCCTGAAATTTGGAAGCATTATTTACTAATAATAAATAAATTCAGAGGGAAGAAGGAAGATTAAATGATATGAATAGCATTAATTAAAAACTGAATTACAATATTCAACGATATTTTGAAAAATATAGTTATGTTAAATGGTTAGCCTAGATGACTGATTACTATTTTTTCATTTTATTGCAGAATGACAAATAAGGTATTTATTAAAAAGAAAGAAAAAAAAAGTTTAAGATTTTGTGGTAAAATCCTACGTTATGGCCTTGGCATGATTTTGAAAATTGCCGCCAACATCAAAATGACCAGTTTACAACTCATCATAATATCACCAAATCCCTTGTGTACTGTACATGGAGGCTATTGTACCCTCCATGGTACCGTATACTAGCATTAACCCTATTTTGTTTTATACAATTTTTGTTTATACAAGAATATATATTTTAGTCTCTTTCAACATGCGCATGCGAGTCTCTCGATTCTCAAGGTTACTGTAAACTTGCTTTGTCTTTCTAAAAGACAATCTGATTGGAGCTGCGAAAATGGGCTCTATGCTAGCTGCCCTAATGACGCCAAGAAAGTGATTCTTTCCTACGTCGGCGCAAAACTTTTTTTATGAGGGGAAATCACTGTGAAATTTCCTGACTTTTCCAAATTTTGATTAAAATATTTAAATTCCCTGACTTTGTCCGGTTTTCCAGGTAGCGTGGCAACCCTGCTATTGGTTCCTATGAAGCTACCAGGAGGATGAGAAAAGGAGAAAAATACAGTATTAATTATATCAATACATGGAAATAGAGCATATCAACTTTCGTCCATACAAAATTTCATTAAAAGTCTGTTCATCAGCTCTGGAGATAATAGACCAAAAGTGAAAATTTTCTTCATTTTGAAAAATACAGTGCAAAGTCCGAGATTTTGATGTCGAATACCCGGAATGATCTAAAATCCGGACCTTAAAAGCCACCAACAAAAAATTTTTAAGGAATTTTTTTTTATGCTTTAGGTATGCGCATTTGATTCTCCCCTCCCCCGTAAGAAAACATTTGGAGAATCCTGATTCTTAATTTCACTTTGGCACTAAATAAAATTGAAGAAACAATCATTTTAGCATAAATTTATCGGATCAATAATTTGAGTTTGTAGCTGCATATTTGCTTGGCATAAATCTCAAACAGAAACTCCTTACAACTACTAATATTTTATATCCCTGATGCCAATCTGGTGAATTATTATTTATATTTTGCTTTCATCACCATGTTTATCAACACATGACAACTGCAGTAATGACTCATGCAGCGATGCCTAAACAATTTTTTTATATTACTAATTGAATAAGAGTATGGAAGCCTTTTACGTTGCTATTACACTTGACGATGATTACAGATTTAAGTTAAATGCGCTAAACGTTGACAACGAAAAATTTTAAAAATTTCTTTCCATATGCTAAAAATAGATTTTGTTAATGATACTCATAGGCCAAAAGATTACATTTAGTGCTATTTGAATTAAGAATGATTGATTTTTTTTTAATCACATAAACCCAGAAGCGGTACCAGAGCTTGTATGGCCGCATCCAGCGGCAGAACTTGGAGAAGACAAAATTTTTGGAATTTAGGGAGAGAACTGGGACCCAAAATTAGGGGGTGGAAAATATTTAGAACTTAGGAAGGCGCTTGGCAGCAGAATTTAGGGCCCACAGAGACTGAATCAGGCAGCAAAATATGTAGCCTCTGCTCTCAGTAAGCTTAAGTATATGCAGGAATTTATTAATTTAGGACTCAGCACTTTAAGCATGTGCAAGAATTAGACATATGAATAATAAATAACTAAATTAATGCAATCCAGGCTTAACTATCTCAGTGCATGATAGAAGCAAGGCATAATTTACATACCAGTCATGTACAGCAGACGCTGTTAAATTAGGCTGAAATTATACTTTACTGATTCTAAAGAATTACGATTAATATAGCACATTGCGCTGTTCGTTAACTTTCTGATTTGATCCAGCTTATAATTTCTTGGAGGTTGTTATAATTATAGCAAATTTACGAAAATTAAAGTTTGAACTTTCGATTATGTTGAAAAGAGTTTCTAATTCTGGAGCTGCAACAGGATCTACAAACTGAAAGCACGATTCGGTGTCCAATAAACAAAAAGTGGAATTCCTGCATAAAAACGATAAAGGTATATTGCTCTGAAAATTATGCTAGGAGTAAGGCATTGGAAAGTCAACTATATGTGACATAACAGAAAAAAGGAACTTTCTAAATTTTTGTGGATTTCGACAACCCAGTTGCACTGAATAACAAATTATTTACTATGCTAAAAGTGACGATCATGACAAAGTGATAATTGAATGGTTAGACAGAGATGCAGCGATGGTTTGCCATTGACGGATCCAAAGCTAATGGCTCAAGCCAAAATATTTCATTAAGAAATGAACTTAAAAGCTGCGGAACTAATTTCAGATGAGTTCCTTGAACTCATTAATAGTGAAACGTTATCTTGAGGACAAATTTACAACGTTGATGAAACTGGTTTTTTTTGGCAATATGAACAGCAAAATATCTTGGCAACCTCTACAAGAAAAGGCACCAACTGGTGCCAAAGATTCCAAACCCAGACTAACAATTTTAGCAGGCGCAAATGCTGCAGTTACACACAACTGCAAAACTTTTTGTAATTGGGAAAAAATACACAACCACGAGCATTTAAAGGAGTAAAGGTTTTTTTTCCCTGTTATATATCATGCAAATAAAATAGCATGGATGACACAAGCATTAATGTATAATTGGTTTGAAAATCATTTCATACCCGAGGTTTGGCAAAATTTGAATTCGGTTGGTTTACCTGATGACGCAAAAATTGTCTTGATTGTAGATAACTGTTTGGCTCATATTTCACTTAAAGTTTTAATGAAAGGCAATATTTCCATGTTATTCTTTTCTCCAGTCCATCATTCAGCTTATGGATATCGGAATAGCGCATGCACTGAAGTGCAAATATATAGTCGCATTTTTAAAATTTATGTTAAATTTCTTGAATAATAGCATGACTATTCAAGAATTTAAAAAATATTTTAACCTAAAATCTGCTGTGTGGAGCATTGCAAGATCGTGGGAGGATGTGCTTCCAGATACTTTAAAAAAATAATTGGCATAATTTATGGCCAGCTACCATTATTCATGGTGAGGATGATTAAGATTATAGCCGCGAATTTGAAAGCTTTCGGATATCGCAAACCACAGGTGAAATTTTCCAGTTAATGGATTTTGTAAAGAAATGTGGAGAAGCGGTAATACATGAAGATGACATAACAAATTTTATCATTGCGATGACAATGCTCCAATCACCAATCAATTAACAGACAGCAAAATTTGTAGTATGGTTCTAAATCCAGAAAACACCGCTACCAATAGTGAAGAAATTGAAAAATTTTCAACTGACAAGTTAGGTGGAATTCTCGAAACAGCAACTACAGGACTTGAACAGTGTACATTGTAACTGAATAAGAGATGTTTGTCTATATAATTGAAGAGAAAGTATTAGCACAGAAAACGAACGTCTTAAATAACTTCAAGGAAATGCTAAATAAAGTAAACAAAAAATATTTAAGTTTTTCTTTGTAAATTTTGATACCCTTTACATCATAAATGCTTCATTATTTCACAAATCACGATTTCATATTTTTAATTTTATGATTTCTACATGACATCTTACTAGATTTAAACTGATGATCTAACATCCAGAAAAATCCCAAATCCGGAATCGTAGACGTCCCGATGAGTCCAGATCTTGGATTTCGTAATGTAGTACTGTTTTGCTAAAGTAAGTCTCATAACAAAGCAAACACTTTAAATCTACTTTGATAAAAATTCTTACGCTTTTTATATAACCCCACAGCATATTATATTGCAGATACTGGTAAAAATATTAATGAAAATTTTAGTACCTATTAAGGTGTTATAAAGCAAACTAGCTTAATAAACTACTGATGATTTGTAACTTCAAGATATACTCATTATGTTTTACCTCTGATAGGGGCACTTGCTCTTGACTGCACAGGAGGAAACATGTGCTTATCATAATCTGGATCCTCAACTTCTTGGCAACGATACGATAAATTTCTTAACACACACACACAATTTTCAACACTTTTATTATCCATATCATTTTTTCCAGTTGCTGCTCGTACCAGATACACCATGGCTTCAACCAAACCTTCACAGATGCGAAGCTTTTTCCTAGCATATTCACCAGCTGAACTGACATTTCTAAAAAGTATAAGACATTTTTAGCTAAAATATCTGTACTATTGCAATAGAAATGACACATATAACAAAAAGATAAAATAAGCTAAATAGTTCTAGCATTATGCTGCATGTCAGAATAGTTTTGTAATGTACTAATTTAATTTCATATTTCCCACTTTAAAGTTTTTTTGTTCAGCTAGAGAATTTTATGAAAAGAGTTTCAGCATTATTTAAATATAATATTAAACTTTTTGTATAGTCTTTATAGAGCAAAACTTCTAGTCAATAAAGCATTCATTATGCTTAGATAAACTAAATAGACACAGACATGTATAATTTATGTTTCGATCAGGTTAACTACAGTACAGTTTTAACTTGAGTGAAACCACTACCTCCAAACAGGCGAATTTTGTTATGAAGTTGGAAGTATAATAAGAAATTAATTTCTATTGTTAATAAACAGTCACAAGTGATATAAATTGATAAATTTATTGATTTATAGTACTTAGAAAAATTTCCATCTTAAAGTATGGAAGTTTTTGTTAGCTAATATCTTTATGCAAGCAAATTTTGTTTGAGACTACTAAAAATTCTGGTACCCATTTCCCACTAATCCAACAAAAAATTTCCAAGTTTCAAAATACTACTTTAATACTTCACAAAGATACCACCCCACTCTCTAGGATCTCAAGGGGAAAATCCTGCTTGCCTTTTGTCCCAGACCTTACCTAACATTCCTGATGGAGCGGATTAACAAGACCTGCTGAAATATCCCCACATTATGGTTATATGAAAACATGCAGGCAGACAGGAAATGACACAACTGTTCTTTGATACCTGTTTGAAGGGGAAAGGGAAAGTAATTCCAGGGTTGCCACTCAAATATGAGAATGAAATTAACCGACTTTTCCAGGTGTGTTTTAAGAAAATTCCAGTATATTCACATAATGCAATTTGGCTGTGCTAAGAAGTAAATTAACTATGGTACCACTTGAAAACATGAAAATTTGCCATATACGAGGGTTGGAACTTTAATAGCGGCAACACAGCTGAAAAAACGCTACGCAACAAAACCAAAAAATATCGCGTATACCACACATGAACTACATACCTACCTTACCTCTCAGCAAAACGACTCGTCCTGCCTACGTCACGCGCATGCGGAGTGACACGAAGAACTGATCCTTGTATTAACTCGCGGTCTAATGTAAGTGTTGTCAGGATGTTTTCAAAACAAAAACAACGATGTTGGACAAAAATTGAATGTGCCAGAGGTCGTACAGCACGAAAGTGTCATCAAGGGCTTCAAGAGGCTTGCGGGGAATCTGCATTGCCTTACAGAACCATAGCAAGATTGATGAAAGCATTCAATGAAGGACACCAAAACATGGCAGACATGCTCGGCCAGATCGTCCGAGGTGTCAGCGATGCAGACGTGCAAGCTGTAGCCGCACTAATGGACAGTGATCACCGCCAAACGATTCGTCAGCTGGCCGGACAAACAGGATTAGCGCATACGACTGTGCTGCACATTCTGAAGGAACGCCTGTCCATGAGAAAAATTGCTTCACGATGGGTTCCACATCAATTGACGGAAATGCAGAAATGGCTACGATACGATGCTGCCTGAACCCACCTGGAGCGCTATGAGAGTGAAGGAGATGCTTTTTTATGGCATATCATTACGCTGGATGAGACTTGGGCCCGATCGTACCAGCCAGAACTGAAACGCCAATCAAACGAATGGCGTCATCACGGGTCACCACGATGTTCGAAATTTCGTCAGAACCCCAGCAATGTGAAAGTTATGGTGATTCTCGTGTACGACTGTGATGGTGTCATCCTAACGCATACCGTTCCCCCACAGCAGACCGTCACTGCGCAGTATTACTGCTCATTTTTGGAGCACAATCTCCGACCAGCTTTGAGAAAAAAAAAACGGCAACACTTTCTGCAGAATGCTCCTCTCATTTTGCACGACAATGCCCGGCCGCATGCAGCGCAAGCTGTGACTGATTTGTTCAAGCGATGGGGCTGGGAAGTACTTTACCATCCACCATACTCTCCAGATCTAAGCCCTTGTGACTATGACTTAATTCCCAAGATGAAGGAACCACTTTGTGGCACTCACTTCCAAACTGTTCCTGAGATTCTTGAGGCAGTAGACCGGTTCATTCAAAGTATCAACAAAACAGGCACTGCTACAGGTATTCTGCAACTTCCACATCGTTGGAAATGGGTTGTACACAATGCTGGCGACTATATTGAAGGACTGTAAAACATGGTGACATGAATCACTTTTGTATTCCTTGTAAATAAATAGTTGCCACTATTAAAGTTTCAACCCTCGTATATATCACAAAGCATTACTATTATAACTGTAACATGAGTTGTTTTCTCAACAGAAGATTGATATTAGAATATTTCCAATGCAGATTAAAAAATGTCTTTTTTTGCAGACATTCTGCAGCTAAATGAAAGAAAGAAATCTATTTAATGACGTTTTTAAATAAATTCAGGTATTTTATACTTATTTAGCAGCATACATAAGCAAAAAATATGTGCATTACATTTCGTGATGTCATCATACTGCTAGAATTAGTTTCAGGATTATGTCGAAAGAAAATTTCCTGAAATTTGAAAGTATTATTTACTACTAATAAATTTGGAGGTAAGAAGCAACATTAAATGTGTAAGAGCATCAAGTACTTTTACAAGGTACTTTATAAGCACACTGTATTAATGTGCTCAAAAGAAATCTTTCTTGAGATATTAAATAGGTTTAAAAATAATGTTTGAATCTTTTAGGATGATAAAGCACCATGCCACAGAGATGAACAGAACAAATTGCTGCTTTCTAATGTTAAAAAATTACAATGGCCAATCACTAAACATGAATCTAACTGATATTTTAGATAAAACTGAAATACAGTCAATTTAAGGGATCTACGGAATAAAGCAGTTTAATGAAGCTATAATTTGAAGCAGATGTAATTTAATTTCTATGGCTGACCTTGACAAATTTCCACATAATATGGCTAAGCAATGTGTATTAGGATATATAAACAAAAGTTTTGACACATGCTTAAAATTTCATTAAGTAATATAAATTATTTGATATTCTATAATTTTATACTTTATACTTCTTGTTTGAGTTTAAAAATTATTTGTAAGGTAAAACAATTATAAAAAATTAGCTTTGCAGTTTCCCTTTCTTTTTATGCATAATATTTGTAGTAATGTTCTTACTTTAGATCTCGATAATCTTTTGAAGGCTTTTATTAAATAATGTTTAAACTGATATTTTAATTATTAAAATTAATTTTTAAAATATGGTTAGATGCACAAAATATGTATTTCCACGAAGTAATGCAAATCTTTTGCACCAAACTGTATTAAGTATATTTTAATTATCCAGATAATTTAAAACAGTAACTACTATAAATTTAACTGTTGCATAAAATGACACAAAATCAAGTTGTACTATTTTGGCACATTTATCCTTTTGCTGACGTAGGTTCAAACAAATACATAAATATATAGATAATAGACACCGGGGGGGGGGGATTCAACTATATAAACCCAACTTCTCGAAGAAAAGTGCAACAAAAATAAATACTGTGAAAGTTTTTGCACAATTATTTTAAACAGACTATGCTACATTTCATAAATCAATACAAAAATTAGTATCTAATCTCAAGTCATCACTTTCTATATATAGCTTATACAAAGCTTTTTATGTCTGCACGAAAGTAAAAAAATAACAAAATTTTAGTGGCATAAAAATGTGAAATAGCTATGTAATTGACTGACTTCTGCTTTAAAACTACAAATTTCTGCAGTTGTGACAGTCTTACCTAATCAAATACTACAATTATTTCCGAGATTTTTATAACAATCAAACTTTAATTCTATTTAGAACCAACATCATTAAAACAACACTTAATATATATAAATATACCTTAAAACACCACTTGCATTACGAAAAACTGTAGACCAATATATATCATGAGGTTTTACTTGGTCTAATGGATTTCGCGAACGATCCCAGCCTGAATGTGGAATGATGACATGATTGACAAGAACAGTTAGTGCATCATCAATAATAGGACGTTTTAAATCCTGTAAATTATAAAATAAGGAAGAATAATTACTTTTATAATATATGCTTTAAACAGTACCAAAAGAGATATACAAAAACATTTCACACAAGTATACTTCAAATAAAATGATAAAATTCTCAATCTTATACTTGACAAATTCTTACTAACAACCGCTTTGCAAAACAAGACTACAAGCCACGAAAAGAAAGTAAGAGTACAGATAATTTCAGATGTACACCAATAATTTATGCTGCAATTTATTTATAATTATTAATTTATATCACAATTTATGCCATTTAAGCAGGTATAAAAGTTATTTGATGAAATATATATTTTGACAAATATTTAATACAGAGAATGAATATCGACTTTAAATTCAGATATTACCAGTATATTCAGTAAATATATTTTTAAAAACATTAGCACTTAAATGCTCTATAAATGTATTTATTTACATGTAACTTAAAAAAACTTTATATAACATAGTAATTTTTACTGAAATGTATCCTTGAACTTCCTTGCATTTACAATCGTGGAGGCCAGCTTGTAGCTGAAGATACCAAATATTTCCCATTCAAGGGTTACGCTATACTGTTGCCAAGGCTGGGCAAATTCAGAGTGGCCTTTTGATTGGAGATAAATCCTGTTCCACAGCAGACTTTAAAATCATTACAGAGATGAGCACTGGTCAAGACAAAAGCTAGGGCAACTTTCTTAATAACTGGAAATTTGATAAGCATTTAAAAATCTTTTCAATTTATTCTTCTCCGGAATGGAAACCAGACGTTTCTTTCTTCGATGTCTCCATTGGGGATTTCAAAACACACTCCCCTTATTGGGGATACAGCAACAGGAATTGCCCTGGTGAGGCAGTTGAATTACTTAATTCCATGCCTCTTGATAGAGTTAGCCTCTTGATAGTTGTTAGAGTTAGCCATTTCTGTTCCTTGCTTCAATGAACACCCACCTAAGATGTCTTGGAACTTTAAGAAGGGCAACTGGAAACTTTTTGAATATCTCTTGCGTGAATTTTTGGACCCTATAAACATGAATCTCTGTTCGAATACAGAACACATATATGAGGGGGACCCAAAAAATAACCGAAATTTATTTTTTATATTTTTCATTTTTATTGAACTCTACATTAGTCCCCATCAAAATATTGTCCATGTGAATTAATGCACTCGTCCCAACGTTTCTGCCACTGCTGAAAAGAGTGCTGGAACTCTTGAAGCATGTTTTCTTTGACTTCATCCACATCACTGAAGCACTTTCCTTTCAGACTTCTCTTCATCTGCGGAAACAAAAAAAAAAAAAAACAAAAAAAAAAAAAAAAAAAAAAAAAAAAGTGCAATGGAGTCAAATCAGACGAGTATGGTGGATGAGGCACAAGCACCATGTTTTTGTCAAAAGCTGTCGGACCGTCAAAGTTGTGTGGGTTGGAGCATTGTCATGATGAAGCAACCAGTTTTCCAATTTTCTACATTTCGAGCCATTTTCTTTGCACTCTTACTTCGTAACAGGTAAAAATACTGGTTCACTGTTTGTCCTGGCGGAAAAAACTTTTTGTGGATAATGTCATTCACATTAACAAACAAATCAACACTGACACCCGCCTCATGCTCAAACCTTCAGTTAAAATTCACTGGACTGCACTGCATGACACGTTTGTTTCTCTTCAGAAAGTTGATCAATAGTCTTTCGATGATCATCAATTGCACATTTGATTTTGGGAATGTTTTTGTCATTTCTTCCTGTTGAAGGACAGCCTGGGCATGCCATGTCTTCAGTTGACATGTTGCCGGATTTGAAACGGGAAACCCACTTATAAACCAGTGATTTTCCCAAAGCTTCATCATTAGAGGCTTGCTGAAGCATCTCAGTCTCGGCTGCAGTTTTCCTTAACAGACAGCAAAATTTCACACATACACACACTGTTCCTTGTAATCGGCCACCTGTCTAATCGCCCTAGGGTTGAAACAGGGATGCATACAACAGAGCACCACCAACAAGCCACTTAACTCAGAATGACGCCAGCTCACTAACAGTCACGGGAGACTGTCAACTAACACCACCTAACAGCACAATTTGTAACTACAATTCATGTGTGCGCAACAGGTTGGTTTTGGTTATTTTTGGGTCCCCTCCTTGTAGATTCATATGAGACAAAATTATCATGTCTGCTAAAAAGAGTATTGCAAAGAATAAGGTGAAGAAATATAAATGCTTTTGTTCACCGTATCTGGAGGATGCAAAATAGAAATGCGACAGGCTGAGGAAAACAGCCGAACTGAGATGTTGTGACTTGGAGAAGACAAGCTGCAATTTTCAAGAAAACATTCCCCCCTAGGAAAAGGGGAAAAAAAGCCTCTTTTCATGACTTCTGCTGACTTTTATAAAGATGGAAAAAAGGCTTACAGTTTTGTTGCGAGTATTAATAATAAACAGGCAACTGGCCATAAACAACTCTTTCAGTACAAGGATTATCACTTCTCGATTCCAGGGTTGAAAATTCTTTTGCGCAATACTTTTCCAGTCTACGACACAAGAAAGGTCATGCAAGACATATAAGAAAATAATCCAGAAACTTAGGAGCAAAATGAAAGAGGGAAGCCTATCATGTGAAGATGGGGAAATATTTAATGTCTCTATAAATTTAAACGAACTAAAGATAGCACTGAATTACCTAAAACCATGAAAGTCCCCAGGCAAGGACAGTATTTTCAATGAATTACTCACACACTTAGGTCCTAGAGCGTACAAAACTATTCTGAATATTTTTTAATATTATCTGGACCACTAGAACTCTTCTTCCTTCTCAACGGTGCAAATCTACAACTATCCTGATCCATAAATATAAGTTATACACAAATTTTCTTTACTCACACTTTGTGTAAGCCCATGGAAAGTATAATTTTTTAAAGATTAAATTGGTATCTTGAAACAAATAAGGTCTTTGAAGAACAAGGTGGCTTCAGAAAATTCAGATCTACTAACCAACATGTGGCATTATTAAGCCAGTCCATTAAAGATGCTATGGACAAAAGACAAATTTTATAAGCTGTCTTTGTCAAGTCAGCTTATGATCTCATGTGAAAAGAAAATCTATTCGAAGCTTTCAGATATCAGCATTCATTTTAACACGCTTAAATGGTATTACAACCTTCTGAATAACTGGCTTTGCAGGGTTAGGTACAATTGCTATTTAAAATACAGAGCTCTCAAAACAAGTCTTCCACAGGGAGCAGTCCCTAGTTGCTGACTTTTTAGTATTTATGTTAATCTAGTAAGTGAACTGAAATTAATTGTGTTTGATGTCTTCTTTACGTTGATGACCTGGTCATCTGGACAGTGGCTTCCAAAAAATACTGCAAAGCAGAAAATTGGACCTGATTAAACAACATGAAAGAAAATCTTGATCCTTAGCTGCTGACCTTTTAATATTTATATTAATAATCTGGTAAGTGAACTGAAATTAATTTTGTTAGATGTCTTCTTTACGCTGACGACCTGGTCTTCTGGACAGTGCCTCCAAAAAATACTGCAAAGCATAGCATCAACTCTGTTCTGAATAAAATGCTACTAACCATAGAAAACTGGACCAGATTAAACAACATGAAAGCAAATCCTGATAAGACATATGCTGAATCTTTGCCCTTCACCTACCAATCCTTCCTTCAATGACCTTTTTATGAAGGACATTTAACTCTTTATTAAATTTCAAATGTTTGGATATAACCCTTGATAGAAAACTTTCCTAGAGATCAGGTATAGAGGATACAATACATCGAGCTTTGAGAAAACTCACTCTCAAAGATTTTAATGGGTTATAAGTAGGGTTGCTCAAAGATTACTCTAAATATCACTTATAACACCTTATAGTTTACATATTCTGACATATTATTGTGAAACGTTAATCACTTCCTCTAAACAAATTATCATTAACCTAGAAAAATTCCAGAATCAGGCACTGCATCTAATTACAGGTTAAGTGAAAACAATTAATATCGACTGCATGCAGTTATGTACTAATAACAGTGTGATTATCCAGGAAACTGCTGCACTTCTTTAGGTGAAAACTATCAGAACCCAGCGATGCCTGTCCCTTTGGCCTGAGAAAATGTGAAGACACTTATGCAGGGAGTTTATTAAGTGATTTCAAGTTTGAGTTAAACTTAGAAGTTGAACATTTCTTGTTACCTCATTCGCCTCTTACTTGATCAAGAGGTGTTCAAAACAGACTAATTAAATTGTGCCTAAAGCTTTGGCAAATTTTGCTACCCAGAAGAAGAATGCTTGGAAGTGTTCCAGAATGGGTATTTCACTAATGTTGGTCCAGGTGTGCAATGTGAATTATTTTATATGCACCCACTAGATCACATGTGACTGCTTTTGATGGTGAAATTGCAGCTGTCCACTAAGCCCTACTACAACTAGACTCATCTGGGGCATTTATCAAAAGTGGTCTTCTTATAAGATTTTCAGAGTGTGATTCAAGCTGTTGACTTACCAGTGATTCCCGCTCTTGTCGACTGCTGTATCGATCTTTTTAATTGTCTCTCAAGTAATGACAAGAGGTTGTACTTCAATGGATTTGTAACCATTGTGAAGTTCATGGTAATGGAATCACTGATTTCTTGGATAAGAAGGTAGCTTTTGTCCTTCAAACATCCCAGCTTAGCCTCCCTTTTAACTCCAATAAGTCAACTGTTAAAAACGACTTCAGAGACTCCATTTTTTCAAGAACTCACAGAGAGAAATGGAAATGGTTTAGATAGATTCTCGAAGTACCCGAATGGCGCAGAAAGAAATCTGTCGCATTTTCTTGTCTTATATGTGGTAATGACATTGACTGGCTTCATCTCTGCAACCGCCCTGCCCTTGTATTTTGATTTAGGAGTGCCACTGGGTGGTCAGGAACTACCCAAGTTTATAGATATATTAACGTCAATTTTGAACGTCTTCGTTTTGTTTATTTGGAATTCAATTGTCTTGTGTAACATGCCATTAGAAAATAGAAAAAACTTTCTTGCTCTCCACACACACAAACACACACACACACACACACACACACACACACAGGGTTGGCACTCAAACAGGAGACATTCCTTGACTTTTTGAAGTGTGTTTCAAGAAAATTCCAGTCCTTTGGTGTACTCAACATTCGCTGTGCTGAGAGGTAAATTAATTATGGTACCACTTGAAAACACAATTTTTTTCCAATTATATAACTTATATATATATATAGCAAAAAATATGCGCATTAAATTCCATGATAGTATGTCATCACACTGCTAGAATTAGTTTCAGGTTTTTGCCACGGAAAATCGCCTGAAATTTGAAAGTATTATTAACTAATAATAAATAAATTTACAAGGAAGAGAATAACATGAAAATAAAGTTAATTACTTAAAAATTGACCTAGAATAACCAACGATATTTTGGCATTTATTTAAAAAATTAAAAAAAGAAGATTTAAAAGATTTTGCAGTAAAATCCTGGTATATGCTATGGGATTGGCACGATTTTGAAAATTATCGCCTACACCAAAATGACCTGTTTACTGCTCATCATAATGTTGCCCAATCCCATGTGTACTGTATACTAGGATTAAATCGATTTTTTTTTTACGAGAATTGGAAGGTATTTTCTTCAGTTCAACGTGCACTGCATATGCGAGTCTCTCGATTCTTGAAGCTACTGGAAACCAAAGTTAGTGGAAACTTGCTTTGCCTTTCTAAAAGACAAGTTGATTAGAGCTGCGAAACCTGGCTCTACGCCAGCTGCCCAAATGACGCTAATGCGGTACGTAATTCGCTAAGAAAGTGATTGCTTCCAACGTTGGCGCAAAACTCACTTTTTTTTAAGATCTGCATATGAAAATCTCTGACTTTTCCTGGTTTTCCCAGCAGCGTGGCAACCCTGTAAAGAGACCCTTATTGGAACGAACATCTTTGTGTCTATTCTACTTTCCGCACATTTTACCATTTGCAAAATATAGCACTGATTAGAGTTACTGAACATCAACTTTTGTAACGATTTCATTCATAAACTATGTCACATGCTGATTAAAGATAAGTTGTATGCAAAGCTCAGATGCTAACATTATAAAAAATGAAGTAACTACAACACAATAGCTATAATGAATTCTAAACTGAAGTTAAATCTTCGTAATTCTGTTTATAATGAAAAAAGGTTAAACTAATTTTTAAACATAACTGTACGATTAGAATATAATGTTTAGTCCTTTTAATATATATTAATTTATGTATAGGGTGGACATTATCAAAGCAGTAACTTTTCAAATGCATATACAACGAAAAAAATTTGATTCTCAAAATCAGAAGGGACAGAGAAATAGGGCAAAACATCAACAACAAAATCATATTGGTCCAATCAAACTTTAAGGCAATTTGTTGGCATTCTGCAGTGGACAAAGGGTTTGGACTGTAAAGCTTGTGACAAAATCCTTCACTTAACCATGGGCAAAACATAAATATAGAACTTGTGTGAAAGATTTTACTTCTCAAGTGACCAATCCTACAAAGTTTTCAAGAATATCCCTCCCCCACATTTTTTTAAAAAATCTCTAATGCCTCCCTTAAAATGTATTTAAGTAACTTCTAATTTTTCACAAGCAAATTCTCAGGGAAAAATTTAATGACTTCAACAAGAGCATTCTTGCTTTTAACAGCACTGCAGCACACTTCATGTTCATAAAATTGGTAGCCCTCCTTTGAGTTTACTTAAGGCCCTGTAAATTCATGGTTTTTCAAAATGACAGCCTCTGACAACATGCACCACAAACAAGTAGAGCAAACAGAAAGACAACTTCAGTTGATCTAGTTCTTGTGAACTGTATAATACCAAGAGTACTAATGCATGGCAAAAATTTTGTCATGAATGTACTTTTACAATTTGATCTATAAAATAGCGACTTTCGTACTTTAGCGACAGTACCACTAAACATATTTTCAAGAAAAAAGCACTGCTTACACAAGGTAATTTATGCTATTTTATTTCACTTCAGGAAAGCCCACATCATGTCTTTTAAAACCAGCATCTTTATACAGATATACTAAAATATATTCTGTTTAAGATTGTTTCTCGCCTTGCAGTAGAATGTCTGCATTTTCGTGTGACATGCAATTCTAATACACAATATTTTGACCCAATGATGAAATCAGCAGCTTACACTTTTTGAAGCTAACCCAAAACTTTCAGTTTATTACATACACAAAATTAGTAAATAAAAATAAAACTGCTCACTTCACATGATGATAAATTCCATAAAATTCCTGTGACTAGCTCTCTGATCTCATTGTCAGGTGTTTTTCGCAGCAGTCGCACTAGAGCTGGAATACCTTCAGCATTACGTATGGCTCTCTGAAAAATACATAAGAAGTATTACAGCTAAAGTCTAGTAACTCATCAAAACATTACAAATAATAGTGCTACAAGTTGATCTAAAAGGCAAAGGACAGAAGAGAACTCTTCATTAATTACAAGGACTTCACACAATTGCAAAAAAGTAGTAAAACATATAATTACTACTCTTTAAGAATTAATTTTGTAAAAACAATGTACTCTTTAAAACTAATGAAATTACAGAAGAATTTGATGAATAAAAAAAAAAATTCCACATCCAACAAATTTTAATCACAGAAACACCGCTGATGATAAAATGAATATAATGTTTCAGAGAATGATACTTTTTCGTATTTTTATGTTCCAAGATGATGAAAACAATTTTTATGCTTTAGATAAGAGTTTATAAAAAGTCTGGGTTTTTACATTTTCTCACAGTGAACTCAAAATTACTAGATCATTTCAAAATTCATAAAAAAATGAATGAGTTGTATGGGAATGAAATTGATACCAAAATTCATGCAATGAAATTGGACTTTTCTGATGCGTAAGAAACTTTAATACAGAATTTTGTCCACTGATGGCACTACACTAAATAAGGCAAAAATATGTAAATAAGATGAAGATGCTACCTGCATACAGATATTAGTTCGTATATTTAGTTCGTTTACACTTGTAATTCAGTATACTGTTCACAGATTTTTAATAATGAATTACAAATTTAGTCCAAAAAGTTATTTAATTTTCTTAAGCCAGTCGAAAGGACCAAGCTCAGTCTCCAGATATGGCTGGAGGAGGATGTTAGATAAATGGCAGATTTCTTCTCACTGGTTGGTTCTGAGCTTTTAATGAGCACATACCCCTTGTGAAATGAACAGCTATTTGAGCGTCAAATAAAGGTGAAAATTCAGACAGTCAAAGAGTGATATGTGACAACGTTTTGTGTTAAAAAATATGTCACTAAGATGCTCGCTGTGATAAAAAAAAGCCTATGGAAAGGACGTTGATCAAAAGGCACAAACGAAGGCAAAAATGTTTGTTGCAAAAAAGCATCCAAAGAACCAGCATCGATGTAGAATGCTCAGAATACTGATCACAGTCTTCCCCTTTGGGCAATATTGATCAATTGCGAGAGGTTTTGGAATAGACTGAAATCTTGAGTCTTGGATACATGGCAGAAGAAATGACATTTCCAAAATCCATCACGACAAGAGACATGGAGATGCTGAGAGTTTGTGCCAAATTGGTTTCCCACAATTTTTGATCAAGATGAATTTTGATCTTAGAACATGTGGAAAACCTGTGCGTGGATTTTTCATGAGTTTTCGGACCATCTGAGTGAACTTGATTTTGATTTTTTGGGCAGACAAAAAGATAACAGCTCTGAACGAACACACTACAATTGCCTTGGGGGGGGACAGAAAGAAACCAAAGATGATAATCAGTGATGTAACGTGTCTCTGAGTATGATCAAGGGATGAAAAGAAATTTCAAGAGACATGCCAGGAAGTCTTTTTTTTACCTAACGTAGCTCCAGCAAATTGAAGATGAACTCAATGTTCACAAGGACTTTAACAGTTATATAGTCAAAGGTAGTGTGCACCAGATGGCCAAACGGTCATTGCTACATTTTACATAGAAGTATTTACACAGCAAAACAGATTTGTTTAGAGATAGCCAACACCTGAGCTTTAACCTATGAGAAAGAGTGAAACCATATGTTACTGATAGTCAAGTTTCATATTAAACTTTGGCAACACTTCTCCAACCTCCAACAAACTAGACTTGGTTCCAGCAGATGTTTCCCCAACTCAAATAATACCACTTCGGGACATTTAAAAACATGAAAGTTGTTGCGATTACTATTTAAACAAAGATCTCAGTTCAAGACTTTTAAGTGAGCTACAACATATGGCAGAACCACTGGCAACAGTGATGCTCAAAAAAGTTATTTCAAAGAATTGTAAATGCAAGTAAGCATACCTTGAAATAAAAGATTTTAAAGAAATCAAGTTTACTATTTTCTCCACCAATCTTCCCAGTTTGAGTTTTTTGCTGAGGCAAAACTGTTCTCCATGAGCAGGAAATAGGCTGTTCCAGCTTTAAACTTCATTCGAAAAATAGATGTAAGCATGCTGAGTTATAATGCCTGTGACAACACAAACTAGCATATAGTTTTGAGGACAGTTTTGTAAATTATGATTTCTAGAATCCTGTACAAGCCACATAGCAACAGAGGTAATTAGTAGCATACTAAAGCAGAGATACTACCATTGTTCAAGAAATTGCAAGGACCACAAGTCAAGAGAAATTCATGCTGTGGGTCATGCATGAGAGTGTTGTAACAATACACCCATCATCTGCACTCCTTGCATTAGTTGCAATTACATTACATCCATAAGTGGGATATTGGTTGATTTATTTGATTATGATAAAGCACTCGAGGGCTATCTAAGGGGAGAGATGCCTTTGTGCAGAACTTTCTAAGGGAAACCATCTAATACAAGTTACATATAACAAAAATGCCTATGCAGCCAGCCTGATAGCCGGGATTCAAACTACAGACTGGACTACCAGTGTTCTGCGACTTTGCATATGAGGGAAGGAATTCACTGTACGAACACAGAGAAAAGCGAACATTCTTTGAATAAATTAAGTATGTACTGCCAGATACAGGTTTTAATACCACACAAATAACTGCCAGATACAGGTTACATGCAAAAGTCACTATACCTGCCAGGACTTTTTTTTTTGGGAGCAGTTTCAAAGTAACCTTACTAAGTTCACCGTTTTTTGAAAAGGCAAGTGTGGAGGCAAGGAACAAGTGGCTGAAAAACACGTTACAAAACAAGACAAAACTAGCTGAATACATTATATATGAAAATGGCAACAAAATTTTATGGAAGCAAAATCTGACAGACTATGAAGATAGTCCATTCCTTAACATCCCAAATGCTTTACAGCAGCTCCTTGTAAAGCAGTTACAAAGGCAAATTATTACTGAACAAGCTGTACTGCCTGGCTTGGATTGCTGGACTTGATGCCCATGATGCCTGTGGAGGTGCTTGATGATACATGTGTACAGCAGTAACTCATTATCCCTATAAAAAAAAGGCTTCGATCCACCGCAACTTAATTTCTATAGACCCAGATGTACTGATTACAATGGTTAATGATGCAATCATATGCTTGAGAAACTATATTTCCTGTGGTGGCATATATCAAGTGTGCAATCAGTAAAGATCATGACGTAAATTTGATGTTTAAAAGCTTGATATATTCAAACAAGTTTATTTCTATCCTTGTAGATGCATTAACTAAATATATCAAAAAAGAACAATGCCTAGCAATTAATCAAAAGTGGCTTAAAAAATAAAGCATCAGTACAGCATTAAACATGTAAAAGTAAATAAAACATTATAATTACACAGAAAAAGATAAGTAACACATCCAAAACAACAGAATGGATAACACCAGAGCATTTTCCCACCATGCCATACAATGTTAAACAAATTAATCTACGTAAGAAAAATACACATATAGATTTTATTGCTAAATGTAAAAACCAGTGTAACTGCAGAAAATAATGTAGTCACTTACTTTATTTTCATCATTCTGTCTACCATATGATAAATTTCTTAATGCCCCACAAGCATTTCTTTGAATTTCAGGAATATCTTGATTAAGTAATTCAATTAAAGGCGTAATACCTCCAAGGGATCTAGAAAATACCAAAATATACAGCATGTCTACAGTTTTGAAATAATTTCTAAAGTCTGCAAATATACTTAAAAGCAACATTAAGTAACAATTAGCAAATTACACGAGGAAAGGAAGTTACATTATACATTCAATAATTTAGTAACCATATGTCATAGAAGAGAATCTTGAAATTCTTTTAATAGCCAATAAACAAAATTTACACTGTATGGAAGCTAAATAATAAAACTTATTAAAAATCTCATATTAAAACACATGAGCTATTTTTAAAGGTCTAACCTGTTTCGAGAGAGAACTATATACATGGCTGAATCAGAAAAGACTCATTAGCTTAATAGCATACCTACAAAAGGCATCATAATACTGAACTCGCAGCTATAGTGACTTTCGATCTTCAAAAGGCACATCAATGCAACATCAGTGTGTAAACATAGCGAATTGTTACAGTGGTGTCTTTGTGATCATGTGTATGTGGCAGTTTTTGCAGAGAAAAAGATGGAAGAACCAACCAATTTTGTGTTAAACTGGCCAGAGTCACTAAATATGCCTCAAAAAGCTTACAGTGATGAGTCAATGAGTTGTATGCAGTATTCTCAGAAGCACAGGTACTTCAAACATAAAAGAATGCCCCTTGAAAATTATGAAGAACATACACATGTGTAATGAATTTGGGAAATTCTGCATGTAGATAGTCAGAGAACAATCAGCAATTATTGTATATTTTACAGGTTAGAGCAAAAAAATCTTAACATCTGAATTTAAGATGTACACTGGTGTGCAAAAATTAAGGACGAAGTCGAAAAATTAGCATATCAGCTGAACGAAGAGGCAGAGCGGAGAGAAAGACCAATCAGGAGATTAAATAAGGTGATGTACGGTAGCACATGCGCAGATATGCAGGTAGACGTAATGGGGGAGGTGTCTGAGTAGTATAAAGCATGTTATCGGTGTAAGATCAGTATTTCTGGCAAAGAGACTGCATGCCGTATAGCAGTTAAAATCAGACCGAGTTGCTGCCTCAGCGAGAAATGGCGAATAATCAATCTGTTAGACATCTGGATGCTTTTACCCGGGGTCGAATCATTGGGAAGTTGGAGGAAGGCCGCAGTGTGACAAGTGTGGCTGCAGAGTTCGGAATTGCTCACAGCATCGTTTCACGACTTTGGAGACAATTTCAAACTACAGGAACAGCTATCCGGGGGTTTAGTAGAGGTCGTCCATGAGGAACCACACCCGCAGATGACCAGTATATTGCCTTGCAGGCCAGAAGAAACAGGCGGCAGACAGTGGGAGAAATCGCTAGACACATGACACAGGTGACTGGACGACCGATATCGCGTTTTACTGTGGCCAGAAGACTGCACGGTGGTGGTCTGTTTGCACGACGCCCTGTATGGTGTGTACCTCTAACGCCTACCCATTGGAGAAGGCGTTCTCTGTGGTGCCGGGAACACTGGAATTGGAGAGACAATGAATGGGGACGAGTACTCTTTACAGATGAGAGCAGATTTAGTCTGAGTTGCGATTCTAGACACATACACATCTGGA
>KK116273.1:301607-323687 GCA_000611955.2 Stegodyphus mimosarum
TTCATATCTCCCAAGGAGGTTCGTCACCTGGGACTGCTATTGTAATGAGGTTCTTCTTCCTTACTTGCGTCTTTTCACAAGGGCTATGGGTCCTCAGTTCCTCTTCATGGACAACAACGCTCCACCTCATCGCACAGTTACTGTCGAAGAGCTGTTGGAGAGTGAAGATATTGAACACATAGATTGGTCGGCAAGGTCTCTGGATCTAAATCCCGTCAAGCATGTACGGAACTTACTAGGGAGACCCGTGGCAGCACGTAACTTATCGCCAGTAACGATTCCGAAACTGTGATTGGTGCTACAAGAGGAATGAGCAGCAGTGTCTCAACAGCTCATTAACAACCACATATCCAGCATGCACAAATGATGTGAAACCTGCCTAGCAGTCAGGGGAGATCATATCCCCTATTAAAGACCGGATGTTCCTTGCTGGACACCCATCACAGGGATGTTTCGGCCTTCAGTCGCATTGAGCTCCATGCTTATTTTCAATAAAGCTTCTTTTTATCCCTCTGATTTCTCTTTTAGTAAGTATTGCTTACATTACTCATGTCCTTACTTATTGGGGATCTTACGGTATTAAATGTGTTGATTTGGAAAGCTTTAGTACAAAGTTATATTGAAAAAACAGTCTTGTCCTTAATTTTTGCACACCAGTGTAGTGTGTTACTGCGAAGTTTACATTGACTGTTGTTTGCAGTATGCCAAGACTTCCATGAGTGTGCTGCGAACATTTTCTTCATGTCTGGGATCATCAATGGTAATATGATGCAAGACAAATTGCAAATTCCACAAACTGCTTCAAATCCACATTCTAGCAATAATAGGAACACTAGGATTGGCACATTTCGGCACAAGGTGACTACTGTAAAGGAGATGATGTTTGAAATTAAGTAAGTGTACTTTATTGTCAATAGAGCTAATACAGGAAATTTTTTATAACTCTTGTATTTAACACATTTACTGGTGACAACGCATCGGCACGTAATTGGAGTTACTGCTGAAGAGCCAATCATGCTAACGCAATTTCTCATTGTTTATTCTGAAGTTCAACCAGCATTACGTTTTGAATAAGTATGCTGGAATTGGCATAGGGTAAAGGTTAGAAATAAGTTCTAAATATGATGTTTGGAATGAAAACAAAATTTCATTTAATGCAAAGACCATAGATGATCTGAAATAGTTTACAATAATATTGTATATCTTATAATAAATTCATTTGTAATATATATATATATATATTTGTTTGTGATATTGTTTTATACAAAAGTAATGCATATTGTAACACATTTTGATTCATTTGATACCATGCGGCAGCACGTAATGCAGGATTGCAAAAATAATTTCTTCTCTAGTGCTGACCATGCACTAGTGCGTAGTCATAAAACTCTATGCTTAAAGGCTTAGTAACCAATGTGGTGCACATAATAACCTTTTATTACCTCTTTTAAAACATATTTCTTATAAGTAAGTTTGCATATGGGTACAATCTATTTCTATGACACAGCATTAACTATCAACACAACCTCACATGACCAACAGTGAAGCGTTATATTTAAATTTCTGCATATTAAATAGCATCATAATATGTGAAAGATATTACAGCATTAAATTTTCAGATAAACGCAATATGCCTATAAAAATATTTGATAGCAATCTAAACAATATAACTACAATAAAAAATGAAATTGTAAAAATTGGCAGGGAAAATTGCATTAGCTTTTTGATAGAAATTATAAACTAATGGACAATTCTGAACTCTGGCTTTAGGAAACAGAAGACTCAATGGAGTGCATTCTATGAGAAACAGACTTGTGCTAACTTTACACGTGAGTAAAATCACAAAAATACCCAGATAGGCAGTCTTCCCCACTAGGATTTAAATCACGTGTATGTTGCTCATCAGTTACTGGTGGGCCTTGACAAAAATGCATGATTAAGTTAGAACACTGACTTAGAGAAATATGAATTGTAAGAAGAATGAAAGCATTTTACATTTTTAATGCATCATGTAATTCTTATTTAACACTTCAAACCTGTATTTAAAATTGCTAAAGTATGTTTTCATTCCATACGTTGAAAATGTTTGACGATTTATGATAAATATCAAGAATCTGGAAATTCTTTTTTAAGAAAGTTGCAAAGACCACCAACTTTCACGAAAGTAGTTGCATTACTACATAAGTACTGTCTTTCAAGGAGTTTTGAAAAAAAATTCTTTATGGAATACCATGTTATTTAGAAATGCTTCAATGGGTTTTGAAGAAATTTAATTTCCAAGTTAAGATCACTAGTATTTTTTACATTCATGTTATGAAAAAAAAATTCTCAAATTCTTTAATTCACATGCAAACATTTTTGTGATACATCACGCAGCTGAAATAAGTTCCATTTTCAAAATGGTAAGTTTACGGTAGAAATATTTGTTGCTTTAGAATATTCAAAATACTCATTCACTATCACTGCAACATGCATTTTAAAGGTTGTGCAATACAAATCCACCAGCCATTCTGCAATTAGCAGCTCAAGAATACAACTGCCTGTATACATGGAAAAGTGATGAAATATATGTTAAAATATGAAAACTAATAATTACAATAATAATGTATAATTTAGTTAATAAGGTCTGGCAACAGTGAGCATTGCTGTCAGTAGGAGATCCCACTGTGCAATGCTGTAGTTCCAAAGATGTAGTTCAACTGTAGTTAGTAGTTCCAATTGAAAACCTACCATTTTTGATCTGCTATTTGTTTCCTTTTTTAGTTCTAGACACATTTTTTAAGGTTATGGGTACAAGCTCCTATGTCGTGTCAAGTGTTTTAATTGATAACAATAAAACGAAATTCTTCAAGCCTAATCTAGTAAGTGCTTCTTTTTCATCCTAGCGATTGAGAGTGGTTTAAAAATCAAAGGATGGAATTATCTAAAATCCAAGTAAAGAGACAGATGAAAGAGACTGGTTTGTATGAAAATATAGGATAAAATTTATTTTAATATTTTTGGTATGGTTATTTTATCCAAGAAAAGGCTGAAGTCACAGATATGTTGAAGCATACGCTTGCGCATGCAAAAACCTAACGGAGGCGAATTTGAAAATGAAAAACTGTGACCAATTTTGCATTCTGGAGGAATAACTCAGACTAAGAGCACATTATACTACTGAGCAAAATGGCTCCAGTGAACGAGATATGCGTACAATAATTTAAATAGCAAGAACATTTAAGTACTCAAATTCTGAAGCTCATTTTCCTGCAGCAATGTGGGCTGAACTAGTAACCGTGCCATATATGTACTAAATAGGACCAACAAATCATCGGCAGAATGTTCGAGTCCTTTTGAACTAGGGATTAAAAAGAAACTTTGATTAAAACATCTACACATAACAGGACCTGCTTGTTATGTTCTAATTCCTAAGCAAAGAACGAAACTGAATAATAAAGCTACGAAGGCTTATTTAATTAGATATGATGGAGAGAAAGACACTGCCTATGGATCAAAGAAGACAACAGTGTGATCAGTTAACGTGATGTTACATGCAACAAGGAGCCCACTAACTGTGAAGAAAGGGTACAGTTACCTTTCAAGATCAAGGCAGATTATTTCTGGTCCTGAGTAGCAAGAAGATTAGGAAAAAGAATGCAATGAAGCAATATCTGAAAACAGAAGAAAATTTTGAAGAAGAATGTGAAAATATTAATTTGAAAAATAATGCACAGTCATTATACTTAAATAAAGAGCCTGGGTCTTATGACTTAGCGATCAGCTGTAAACAAAGTAAATATTGGAAAGAAGCTATGTATTCTGAGATGACATCACTGATGGAAAATGAAACATGGGCTTTATAAAAATTACCAAAGGATGTTAAGGCCTATCAAGTGGGTTTTTAATATCAAAATGAATCCTGATGGATCTGTTAAAAAATTCAAGGCTAGACTCATTGCCAAAGAGTTTACTCAGCGTTGTGGAGTTAATTAGGATAAAACACTTAGTACAATGACAAAGTTAGGAACTGTTTATTCAATTCTTAGTATTGCAGCCAATGAGAATATGCATCTTCTTCAGTTTGATGTCTGTTCAGAATTCTTATATGGAACACTTGAAGAATCCATATACATATTGCAACCAGAAGGATACAGTGATGGTTTTGACAAAATCTTTAAGTTGAAATGGAATTTATCTGGACTTAAAACAAGCTTCATAGTATTGGAATAAATAATTCTGGAGACGGCATCACAGCTTTGCTTCAAGACGAGTGACGCAGATCCATGATTATGTATAAGAAACAAAAAACTGCAAAAAGCTAATCAATGCTTATATGTAGGTGATGGTTTGGTAGCATCAATGGATCTACAAGAATCTGAAAAATTTCTTAGAGAATTGAAGACAAGATTCTGAATCACAACTAAACCAGCGGTATACATTCTTGACTAGAAAATATGAATTCTAAAGATGGAAGTATTAGAATTAGTCAGTAAGTTTATGCACAAAAAAATTCTTT
The DNA here is from genome assembly GCA_000611955.2 of Stegodyphus mimosarum. Classification (NCBI taxonomy): domain Eukaryota; kingdom Metazoa; phylum Arthropoda; class Arachnida; order Araneae; family Eresidae; genus Stegodyphus; species Stegodyphus mimosarum. The sequence continues at coordinate 306,106 of KK116273.1, forward strand.
AAAAATTTGGGATGGAAGATTGCAAACCAGTGTCAGTTCCTATCCTGAAAGGAAGTTTAACTGAAAAGAAAACAAACACTGAAATTGTCCCCTATAGAGAAACTGTAGGAGCTTCAATGTATCTTATTTTAGGTATAAGTTTGTAACTGTTTCCTTAAATGAAAAATGATGCAGAAAATTTGCAATCAGCAGAAAGGGAGGCTCACCACCTCATTATATTGCTCAATACCGTGAAGATGACTTGGCATTATTCTGCCAGCTACCAGGGTTCCAATACCTTAGCCCAGAGAACTTTCCCTGAGGGGATATGAAAAGGATAGTGTTTATGTCATCATACACCAATTCAGCAGCCTTAGAACTGAGGCTGTAATATGGCTGCTCTTTTAATCTACCAGCTGAGAAATGTTACACCATCTATAGGGAAAAACAGAATAGCGCTTGGACAAGAGCACCAAAAGGCACACACATGAAACAGCAGTATAACTAAAATTTGGAAAAATTTAACTTCGTTTCAATTAGCACTCACTTTTTTTCATTAGCAATAATACTTTAGGGGATACGATATTTTCAAACCAAAAGAATCATTTGTAATATCTCCAATTATTACTTTGGAAAATAACCACTTGCACTTCCTCTACCTTTTAAATTACCTTTGGTCCAAATAGAATACTGTGAACTACTGAATGAAAATTTGTTTCGATTCATTAAAAAAACCTCAACTTAGCAAAATGATTTGGTTCAAAACCACCATCACTATTTATTATTGGTTTTAAATAACTCGGTATAGTAACGACAGAACATTTATCCCATGCCTTTCTAAGATTCTCATATAACTGTGGTATGATGAACTGTTGTCAATTTAGCACTGTCTTAGGGTCCTGCAGGGGTTTTTGTCATAATTAATTTGAATTATGCACTTTTTTGTGTATTATTTAAATCGTGTGACTGGCAGAATAAAATTTGAAAATAAATATGTAGGCAAATACTAGAAAATTTTATTACAGTGGATTTTAGCTTTGATGTTGATTAGCGCATAGAAGATTAAGTTGAGGTGTGTATCATACAGCATCAGAACCTTTTGTTATTAGTAGTACAAAAATTAACAGTTGTGAAATGCTGTTGAAAAGTAAATTATTGTTAGATTACTTGCTTTACTTGTTGTGATGAGTGAAGTACTTTTAAAACATGGGAGATAAATGAAAGGCCGATAAGTGAACTTCGCCTTTTAATATGATTTTGTATACTAAAGAAGAAAACAAAATGTTATTTCCACAAAACTAACTCAAATGATAAGAAACCAAAAAGTCAACCCTTAGAATCTGGATGGCTTTCAACGAATCATGTGCTGATACCTTAAAACTCTAATCTGATAATCAGTGAATTAGAAGGAATGAGTTCTTAGGTTAGTTAGGTTATTCAATTATGGCAAAGCACACGAGGGCTATCTGCCTAAAGGGAAATACTTTTATTCAAAAGCATGACTTTAGTATTTTTAAACGTTAAATAAATGACATTATTAATATGAAAGGAAAGAAACATGAAGGCTTACATCTGACTGGGGAAAGGCAAGAAATGCATACCCAACAAAAAGCCTGTACAGCTCTTATTAAATCTAAAGTCACATCTCATATTTTAAAGGAAAATCCAGCCCCCCTCCAAGAGCTATTGCAAAATTTTGAAATATCTCTGTAGGAACTGTTAAAAAAATTATAAAAACTGATTTAAAGCTAATAAAAAAAAGGGGCGAGAGATGTTCATTGCTTAATACACGGAAATATACAGTTATGAGGCTTGGATATACTTATCTGATTGCAACTGAAAAAGATTGCTTTACTACCGAAAAAAATTTAATATGTTGGTTCAGAGAGAAAAATGAAAGGTTTTCTAACGGTTTTATGAATATTACTGGATTTTCTTATAACGGAAAATTTAAAATAAGGAAAGTAGAAAAAATATTGAAATTAATTGGATTACTATCAGAAATATGTTTTAACACCTATTTTTAAAGAAATTCCATCTATTTATCGAAACAATCCTCACTGTGTTAAGTTCCATCAGGATAAGGCTCGAAGCCATACTGCTAAATCTACTACTCTATTTTTTTGGGGGGGGGGGAGATAAATGAAACTGGAATTAAAGCGATTGATTCCCTTTAAATGCATCCCACCCATGTCCCCTGACGTTTTTCCTATGGATTACAGTGCATCTTGACTTTTATCAAGATGTAATATAGTTCAACAAAAGGGCTATCACACTGAACATATTAGAAAATAAAATTCTAAGGTTTGTTTATGTATAAAGCTTTACAAAATCATCACAAAAATGTGTGAACACCCTATGTAATTAACACCCACTGTAGTGTGGCATAGGGGTTGCTAAGTCATACTGAAAATAGCTAACAAACTTCTTAGAAAGGTCGATGACTCTGCATTTACTTAGTTCTTTTTTTGGGTATTACTTTCTTCACAGAACCGTGAATATCTCTGTGAAGCCGTGAATATAAACTTCACTGAGTATTTCAGATACTGACCACGCAACTGCAAACTACAAATATGACTGAGTGGAGGTAATAGAAGAATGGTTAAAATGAAGTCCTTCGTGTCTGAAAGATTTGTCTACATGTTTTACCATGTTCTTAGCAACCATATGAAGGTTTTAAGTACATACTGAACGGTAACAATGCAATTCACTTTCAAACATTGTTTATGAATACAGTTTGTTTTAAGTAACAGAACCCAATTAAACAGTCAGCCCGTTTACTTGGGATCGAACTCCCAACATTCAGCAGGCATAATCACTGTCACTGTTAGGGGGATAGGAGCCTAAACTGGAAAACTTGGCAATCAGACTTTAGAAATGACTACAGCATCTTTATAATGGAGTCTGCTGTATGACATTTCTCACCCAAGAATCTGCTCAAGCAATGAAATTCCAGACAGTAGTTTGGTAGGTCTCTGACTGTTTCCAAAAAGACAGACCCAATAATTTGTTAACAGTTTTCATCGGCTCCAGAGGAGACTTCATAAACTGAACAGGTTGAGTAATTCTTACCACACAGACATACCACTTTAATTAAATAATGCCTCATCTGTAAAAAATAGCAAATCTAATGGAAATGCTACCAGGTTTTTTTTTAATAAAGCAACAGTCAGACATACAACAAAATATGATAATGTTTGACACCTGCCCTCCATAAAAGGTTCAGCAAACCCTGACTGCATAATTCATGCATCTCCCACTCAACTGGTTTATCAACTCCTAACACATGATGGAAGAGTTAATGTTGAAGGCGGCCTCAGGACTGCTTTCTTGATGTTCAAGGCCTTAGTGCTATGAATGCAAAATAATGGACAATTAAAGAAATTAGATACCACTGCAAGTTATGTTACACATCCACAACCACATGCACAAAGTTATGTTATGAACCCCAAGAATGCTGAACACTTTAAATTAAATGTGCACATTAATTTGCAATAGCCTCTGAAGCGATTTTTTCATAATTTGGTTATACCTTTTCCTAAAAATCTATAATTTGCCTTTGTGCACTAAACAGCCTGTTACCCATCTCCTCCATCATAAAGCTGCAGATTTATGAAATGTAGGTTTGAAATTATGCACCCATTTTGGCAACTGCATTGCATTTTAGTATTTATTATTGTAAAATTATGCTCAAATAAATACGATCTATGAAATCATCATGACTGCATCTTCACTGAAAACTTTCTCTATGCAACAGTCTTAGCTTCACGATCTTCTACATTAGATACAATATCTTCTGTGTCAGACACTATATCACCTATTCAATTTTTTTTTAAATGTCTCGATAAAACTCCACCTATTAAATTTTAAAAGATTATTAAAGTTTTATAATTTAGCAAACCCCAAATTACGAAATCAAACAGCTCTGAAATGCAGGGAAAAAAAAAAAAAAAACTAACCTTGTCTTCTGCTTCATGTTATCATCCATGTAACATAAATGCTGCAAATAGGCAGCAGCATTTGCTCTTACAACATTATTAGGATGACCTAAGAACTCTATAACTTCGTGAAGATCTGGATCTCGCCACCGCACATCTACATAACAAAAAGTAATTAGAACTTAAGCACAGATGGTTCAATTAAATGGTTCTGGTTTTCAAACCAACAATTATTCTTTTAGAATAGACTGATTTCTTACCTGCCCCTTGACTATCAACAGGTGCATACTCAAGGTGTGGATGCCGAGGAGGAACTGGATGTGAACCTTCACTACCAAGAGCTATAGGATCTTCTTCTTCATACCCAGACCTGGGAGCTCGTGCATATGCAGAATTTGGATGCTGACTTTGAGGAGTTCTTGTCTGGGGATGCTCATCATAACTTGGTCGACGATCTAAGTAACCTTGAGGTAGGCCAGGATCATACTGGTGATAACCAGGTGAAGTTGCTGGAAGCGTTTGTCCTGTGTACCCATATGTCCCTATAAAACAAACGGCACTTAAAATTCTGATATCAAGAGAAAAATTATACTTCATGGAAAACACACAGTAAAAACTTCTCATAGTGGCACTTGGAAGTGACCAGCAATTCACAGAGTCCAGCAGATAACATTAGTACTGATTATCTATAGAGTGACCAGCAGATAAACATTAGTACTGAATATCACCAACAGTCACATTCACAAAGCTTTCATATATTCCTTGGCTTACACTTGGAATCAGAAGTCCAATTTGGCATAATCAAGTGTTTGTTGCGAGTACCATTATAAAAGTAACAAATCAGGAACAAAAATCTTGTTCCAAACCACATACAATTTGTAAATTTGTTAGTCACTTTGAACTGCAGAGTTTTAAGCTATTCTTATAAACTTATTATTAATAAAATTGTTGAGCAAAATGCAATTGTCAATGAGTTCTCTAATATATTAAAGGGGGAAAAAACAGATTGCAACCACATCCACAGAAAACTCGTTACAGAGCATTGGTTAGTCACTTTAGAGATGTTTTATTGCATTTGCTTTAAAAATATCAGAATCATATTAAAATAAAATTACATAATGCCCTAAATTACTATTTCATGAAAATAATTATCCAGTTACTAACTTCAAATTGTAGAAAATATTCTTTCAACAAACTGCCTTTGTGTACACATTATTACCATTCTGCAAATGCAAATAATCAAAATAACATTTATAGCATGTTACTTCTCCAAACATCGGTAACCAAGTAAAAACAACATGGTATCAGAACCATTTTGAATGTAATGCACAGAGATCATGTGCCTACTTCCTTTTATAGTTAATCATTGTAGCAATCAAAAAACAATCACCAAACAACAATTTGTGGTGATGATAATTAACACATATCAATTTCTTTTTTTTTTGGCACAAGAATGGTGAGAGTATTCATGTGTCAGTTAGGCATCTGCTTGAATGGACACAGAAGGGCATTCTGATTTAAAGAATATTATTTTTAAAAACTTTAAAGCAGCCAGCTATGTGGCATGTACAGGCAAAATATTGAGATGCAGAAAATCTGTTTTCGTGATTACGATAAACAAATTTAGCACAATATGAATATAAAAAATTAATATTTTTACTCAAAACCAGAATATGGAAAGAATTCTTTATTATGATTAATGGCTGAATCATTGCAAGATTCATACAGAAGTAGACAAGTTTACAAGATCATTTTCAATTTTTATTCACGAATATAATTAAACAACTGATACATATTCAAGTGCTCATTTTGCATTTATACAATACAGAAATAGTTTTATAAGCTATAGATAAAAAATAAAGAATCTTCAATACAGGATATAAGTTCCTGTGATTCATGTTTTGCACTACTATTTCATCTCTTCAATCGTGATCAAGTACAACAGAAAATAGTAACACCTATTATGTGAAATTTACAGCTCTTTCAAGGGTAACTTGATAACATAAATGCCGCCCACTGCATATAAGCAATGTCTTAACTCTTTAGACATAATCACAAACCTGCAGAGTGTATTACGAGATTTAATCTGAAATTTTTGAGATAACCACTAAATGGTACAAGTTAAACATAATAAATTTTAGGAGTAAAGTAAGCCTCAAATATCAAATCACATATGCAGGCAAATTTTTTGAAGATTAAATGTGAAAACTATTAATTTTTTGGAAATAATGAAAAATATGCTTTCATAGCCTCATCCTTCTCATGCTTAGAATGAAAACTATGGCACATATAAATTTTGTTTTAGATTTAAAAATAACCAAACATCACACAGCTTTGACGAGGAGAATAGGGCATACGTTCTTTGACATCTTTCTGTTGAAATTGGGCTGTCAGTTTAGCTGAATGAAAAGATGCAATATCATGGTGAAGCACAAGTCCCCTGACAGTCACATCTTAAAAGAATTGGAAGACAGTGCTGTAGCAGACTGCTATAACTGTTTTCTGCCCCTCTAACTTAATGGTATCGACCAGAAATTAACTTAAAGGAAGAAAATGGCATACATTGCTTCTTTCATTGCTCATTACATTTTCAACATTGTTGGTTAGGGGTTACTTTCTTAATGTATTGGAACGTTACAAAGAACGTTCGTAGGTTTCATCTCTGGTAATGCTCTAGAAATAATGTGGTGTCTACCATCAAGTAATTTTAAGGTTTCTTTACTGATTCTGACACACTCCAATTTATGGGAGCACAACAACAAACTAATTATTTTATATGCAGTTCTTCATGATTAAATATTATGCACACCTGTGGATCCAATTCTAATTTCCTTCTGTATTATTTGGTAGGTACAGCAATTACCATTGATTAACATTTTTCATATTTCTGACACCTTTTTGGACTATAACTGACAAAGGACTTCCTGTGCATTTCTCAATCAGGAGTTAATTCCAACCTCTATGAAATTCTGCACGCTATCTGAATATGGTGGCATTGTTTGGTTTAGTTAATTATAGCAAAACACCCCAAGCTATCTGCCTAAAGGGGGGGATGCTTTCATGGAGGACTTTCTAAGGGAAACTGACTCATACACATGTTACACAAATATGGTGGTAGCATGAGATTAAGCTTCATTTCCATGTGCTAACTGTAGACGCTGAAGGTTCTTAATTTAGCCCTACTTTAAAACACAAATGAGATAATAATCTTGCCTTACCTTCATTTTCCTTTCTTTCAAAATTAATTCTACAACAGTTAAATTGCAATTATTAACATAAATTACCTTTTGTAGAATTAAATAATACAAATTTACATATTTAATCCATTAACATTCAATGGTACTTTTTAGGTGGCTCTACTAAGTGGCACTAAAACGTTTTGAAATGAAATTCAATGCGTTCCAATGTGACGAAACTGCACACAAGTTAAGCAATAACAACCAGGATTAATGCAGTTGTTTATCTGGCAAAGGAAAAATAATTCACAATGCATTTTTCAGCTCTTTCTACACATTCTTGAGAAACAGTAAAGAGATATGCATAAATAAAGTTCTATTTGATTATAGCTGGTTATAACAAAAGTTTTCCACTAAAAAACACTCTCAATAAAGTTAGGGGGCGGGGGAAAAAAAAGCAGTGCTTTCAGTGTTTAAGTACTAATTACCACCCAAATCAATGACTTTCTCCTAATGTTTTGATAGTTTTGCAAAGCCTTCAGCCCAGAAACTTAGTGGACACGAGTTGAAAAACAGATCAACCTTCGTTCAGATTATGGACATCCTGTGCAGTATGGAAGATAGCACCAGCAAGATGTAGCTGCAGGTGTGAAAAAAGGTAGAAGACCGAAGGAGCGATGTTGGAACTATATGGTGGGTGTCACAAAAGATCCTATTTGAGCCCATACAGAGTCCAGCCGGTGAATACAGGCGCATGTGGTCTTGCATTATCTTGATGGAACATTACCTTTTGTGCCAGAACTCAGTTCAACATTTTCCCTTGATAGCAGCATCCATACAGACCAGCATCTTGCTGAACTGTCAAGGGTTTTGCCTTTTCTTAGATACTCCTTGCGAATAATACCACGGCAATCCAAACAGATACAAAGCATGATCTTTTTGTTAGTCAACTTGTGCTTTGTGACACCGCCAACAGGCTCACCGAGTGCAGACCAACCCCTTTTCAGCCTGTGTTGTTGAAGCAAATCCACATTTCATCACAAGTAACGATTCAGTCCAGAATTTTGTCCCTGCATTGATATTCGAGCAAATTAGTGCAGACTCGGACTCATCTGTCCTTAGCTGCTTGAGTCAGCTCATGCGACTGAACTAGTACGTCAAGTTCACGCGATGCACAGCACGACTAATGGATTTGGCACCAATGTCTAACTCCTTAGCAAGCTCTCGGGTGGTTGCATACTGATCTTCTTCCACAAGTTGTTGCAGGTGGGCCTCATCAGCATCAGTAGGCTGGACAGAACGTTTTGCGTCTCGAATGTCATGGTTCTTTGTTTTTGAACTTTTGGTACCAAACCTTTACAGTGTCATATTATACAACATTAGTACCTAGAGCTGTACACATGATTTGGTGACATTCCGTAGCTGACTTTTTGCAACGGAACTGAAAGTAATTTAGGGTTCTAATCTGGCAGAGTGATAGTTCCATTTCAGACACTTAAGGATTTTTTTTTTACAAATTTCGTCTACAGCAGGCCTTTCTTTGAAACAGCAAAAATTGTTTGACAAAATATGATTAAACAGGCCAATGCGAACTATTCGCGCAGACATTATTTGTGATGGCAGGAAACTTCCATTAAAATCTGATATTTTATCCTTATAGATGTAGGTATTTCACCATGATGCAGGTTTTGTTCAAAAAAATTTAGACAGTAGAAATTCACACCCAAATGTTATTGCGTATCACTGAGTATTTACGCATTCTTCTTTTTATCGCACGTTAAATGCTTTTTTGTTCTCCTTTAGACTGAAAATATTCACTAACGTGCAGGAGGTGGTTGAAACTTGTTTTCTAAGGAAATTGAAAATAATATTGCTGTACCACTTGAAGTTGATGAACTGACATACAATGAGAATTTAGATGCTCCATTTATAAGGGATACCGCTGGGAAAGTTGAAGTAATATCAACAGATGATGAATCTTCACCTTCTCAGGTAAGCTAAAAACAGTTTGGACAATGAAAACACTAAATTTCACAAAAGGGATAGAATCAAAGGAAAAATATAAGGACTATCTAAAGGCACTGGAAACTGACTTAGAAAATGCATTTCCTGTTTTAGATTTTGAAAAATGTTTTCCCATTTTAACTGCAGAAGGGTCAATTTGCTACCCTAAAATTGTTAAAAATGATTGTGATTTTAATATTACCACCGAAAATACATAGATATTCGTTGGGTTCTTCATTTTTCCTGCTGTTATAACCTTCCAAGTGAGAGAGATTATTGGAATGAGGTAAAAGACTTAGGAATTAAGTTGTTTTAGAATGCTTACTTAAACTTACTTAAAACTAACTAAAAACTTCCAAAACAATACCACAGCCTCTGAAAATTAGCATGAGAATCAACATCTCTCACATTTCGTATAAAGTGCAATACCACTTTACGTAAACATTGTTTTACAAAATTTCACGCAAAGTTGGAAATATTACATTTTATTAGTATTATGTCTATTCAATGCATCTTTTCAGTTTTTGTAATCTACATATATTTAAGTGTTTTGTTTGTATGTATTTCCCCCCATTTTACTTCTTTTAAAAGCTTTAGAAAGAAAGTCATATTTTAAGTGCTGCACTAAATATATTATTGCAAAAGTTACTTTTCACATGTTTCTAAGTATTTTGAAATATATGAATGTCTTTAGAGTTGTGTATATTTCTTTCTAAACATTTTTTTGAAGTACTATGAATTCCGTGTTCTATACAGGGTGATTTGCTACCAGACTGATGAACTTGCAGGGTGTGTAAGGAGCACAGAGCCGACACAGAATCACACAGGAATGCAGTGTTGCAAGTGCTGTAGTTGCGAGCTATGGGTCAAAGAAGCAGAGGGGGGAAAAAGCAACACATTTAAGGGGACAGAAAACATTTTATTGAAAGTTTGTACTACAACAGGTGTTTGAAATTCTGACCAGAAGCTGTCTGGCAGGCCTGATAGTGACGCTGCATGGAATCCCTTACACTCTGGAAGATATGTGGCATGTCACAATTCCTCCCGGGAGCAATATTCGAGTGACAAGGTCTTCAACTGAAGGAACAGGTGTCTTGTACACCAAACTCTTGATGTGACCCCAGAAGTCCATGCATGATAGGTCTGATGATCTGGCAGGCGAATGAACCACGCACAATGACCTACCCACTGCTGTCCAAAGGTCATACAGAGGTGTCATGGATGTCAATAATTTAATGTGAATGAGCATCGTCATGCTGGGACCACATGAAGCGGTGCAGCGTCAAGAAGTTCGGGCAGGACTTGTTCAAGAAGATATGGTATATCCTACCATCCAAAGGACTGGCAGAAAGTAATGCCGGCCCAAACATTGACTGAGAAATGCTCTTGAGCTGCACGTAGTTCTATACAATGAGGGTTCTCCAAAGCCCACACATAGGTGTTACGGTGATTGAAGGCTTCCTCATGTGTGAATTATGTTTCAACCGTGACCAATACAGATGCAGCAAATGCATTGCATGTAGAACTCTGTTGAAGGAACCATGTAGCAAACGTCCTCTGGAGTTGATAATGTTCAGGCTCTAATTGGACACGATGAAGATGGAATGCGCTCATTTGGTTTCTGTGAGTATCCAAAGAATTGAGAAAAACCCACTTGTTGGGCTATTGCTCGAGTACTCGAGTAAGGGATTGGCTTCTGCCAGATGTAAGGCTGCCCCCTCATTCACTGTAGCTTTCATAACCTTCTATTCACACTTGTTCCAGATACAGCAGCCAAGTTGCGTGCCCGTTACAACTCACAGCTCCATACACGATCAGCATGTCAACCAGTTCACCATTTGAATACATGTTCATCCAACTACCTTAAGAAACGGTTTGCAAATAACTTCCAGCAGGATTGCTGTTCACCCAACCTTCCGTTCAGCGCTATCTACTACAAGAATCTTCCAGAATGTAAGGAATTCCATGCAATACTGCTGTCAGGCCTGTCACACAACTTCTGGTCGTAATTTTGAACATCTGTTGTAGCACAACCTTTCAATAAAATGTTTCTTGTCCCATCAATGTATTGCTGTTTCTGTTTTTTTCAATGCTTCTTTGCACTATAGCTCGCAACTACGGCATTTGCGACCCTGCATTCCCAAGTGATTTTCAGTCATCTCCCCTACAGAGCCTACAAATTTGTCAGTCTGGTGGAGACTGACCATGTATATTAAAAAAAAAATAACACACATGACCAGTGATTTATTTTTAGCACATAATTTTTTTAAAAAAAACTACTGGCAGTTTGATTAAATTTCAATTTTACTATTCACAGAGAAGACATACCTCAGAATCGAGATTTTTATCTGACAGCTACCAGAAAACAATTTGGGCACTAAAGGGGTAACAACTAAAAGGTTTGTTTTTCTTTGCATATAGCCTGCCCATGTCGAAAAACTTCAGACTTACCTATACTACCCATCACAGATACACTTAGACCCAATGTAAGAACATAAAGGCCTTACGAAGTTTTCAGAAATTTGATCCCAATACCTTAATGTTGCCATAGTACCTTCCATTACGATCACCCAAGTTGATACATTTCTTGGGGGAAAACTAAGCTCATGCCCCTGCAGAGATACAATTTTTATTTCCATGACTAATTGTACGATATTAAACAGCTTGCTTTGAGCCACATCACCTTACTTCTGCACATCCTTACAGACAAAAAGACAAGTTTCACCTAGTGATATCCGTGAAATGCGATAACTATATGAAAACCTGCATGGCATATTTAAATTCAAAAAGGAGATGAAATATCAGAACATAGCTGAACTAAATAATAAGAAATACACACCATGTTTCCCCACTGTAAAATATAAAAATTAACAAAATACATGGTCAGGTTTGCTAACTTCACTAATTTTGTAGGTAACTCCTTGCAATAATAAACTGATAAATGGTACATTTTCAAGTAAAGTACTTTTTTTTTTTGGTTTTGCCAGTTCTATGATTTCACAGAAAACTTTTAAAGTTTGCATATCATTTCAGAGCAGTAAATAATAAACACATAGATGTGTAAAATATGTGTACATTTATACTTGACAAGAATTTTATGGAGATCATCAAGTAAAAATAATTAAATACCATGTAAAAATTATTATTTGTACGATTACTAATAAGAACATTAAAAGTGACCTACATAACAGGGTGACCCAAAAGTCCATTAACGTTTCAAAATTAAATAATTCTTAGAATAATGTAGGTAGAGGTAAAAATTCACACACACATGCTTGAAATTAGACTGAGTTTTATTGAAAGCAAAAAAGGGGGAGCCAACATATGGCACTGGGCAGCAGACTGTCAGTGACTGTACATGAGAAATGATTATGGAATAAGCTCAGTGAAAGAGGGAATCAGTCCCTTCATGACTGATGTCACTTTTCAATTCTCGCCTCCGGATGTTGGGCATGGTGCGATGTGGATTTATCACATCAATCGTGATTGGACCCTTTTTCTTCAAGAAAACGTGTGACTCTGCTATTTAAACTGTCAGTGTGACGGGTGCGCTGATGTTACAGAATCGTATTATCCCCAGTCTGATAAACACCTGTTGGAGGGTATGACTTTTATACAGGATCGCATAGGTCCGTCCCCAGATCTCAATTCATGTGATTGGCTGTGGGGTTGCCTGAAATCACAAGGCTACAAAGTCCGACCTCATTAGGGATGCTAAAAGACAACATCTGATGGCAGTTTCTCTTCATATGCTGTAGAGTGTTGTTAAACATTGCACCTTGATTGGAGGTATTGTTGATGAATGACAGCTGACATGGTCAATATTTGTTGTAAAGAACAATGTTTGGTAAAAATCAATTATGCTAATTATTGCTCTTGCTATGCAAAGCACCATCTGTTGGTCGTTTTAAGCACTTTTTTCCCCGCATTCAATAAAACCCCATGACATTTCAAGTATGTCTGCCATTTTTACCTCTCGCTCTACATTATTCAGTAAATTATTGAATTTTCAATTGTTAACGGACTTTCGGGTCATCCTGTGTACATTTTAAATGAAAATACTAAAATAAATAACTAAATCTTCTTTTCCATTGTGTGAGAAAATGGCAGTAAAATGTTTTTGAACATGACAAATGTTTTTAAGTGTTATTTTTTTTAAAAAAAAGAGGCACATGTTAGAAACTTTTTAGTGACAATATTTACTTTGAAAACAAAAATGCTATAAAACAGCATTATTAATTTTAAGGTGGCCAATAGGTAACAATGCCTATCAAGATCTGTTCCAATGGATTTTATCTTTATTCTGGTGTTCTCATATCAACTTCAATAAACATCAAATAAAGCATAACTACAAGTACCATAATATTAAACAAAAAATTACATATAATTTTTAACAAAAAATTGTTTAACATGTGTTGCTTGAAAATAGAATGATTCAGATACAATAATGTAATTTAAGGAAAATTATTAAAATAAATATGATGACTATATATGTTCAATTAGTAATTTATATAAATATATTAAAAGATGCTGGAGAACCTCACCATATCTATCAGCACTTTGTGTAGGAGATGGAGTTCTTCGATAATCCATCCTTGGTGGTACAAGTGCTGCAGCATCAATATCTTCATAATTACCAGGCTGGTGATTATAATCCGATGAGACTGCACGTGGAGCTTGAGGCATAGCTCGATGCAGATTAGGTGAATCTGATGCACCAGAAGGAGTAGTTACATTTTGAGGTGGATAATCTCTATACCCATATTCTGAATATGGTTGGCCAGACTGAGGAGAGTAAATATCAAAATTTCTACTGGCAGAAGCTGGTGAGGCAGTTTGGCCATATGTGCCATAATCATGTGGATAGACTTGTGTTGGTGTCTGACCAGCTGGACTTGGCGGCCGACCTGATAAAAAGTAAAAAGGGAGAAGATGAGGCAAAAATTTACAACGAACACACAGAATTTTTTCCCCCATTGAGCCATTATACTGTATTTACCGCTTTTATATGACTAACAGTCAATATCCTGAGTATCATTGCTGGAGATTAAAGAGGCTGGCTATATGAGGTTTTCATGTATAAAATACAAGTCAGTTTTACATAAAAAGTCACCAATTGTAGTAGGCAGATACTTCCCTGGCAAAATCTTAGAGAAGACTCTGTACAGTTATAGCTGCACACATAAACGAAGAGCATTATTTATCAATGTAGATTGTAACTGATTATCAGTATAAAATATATCTATACTTGTAATTATAGTAAATGGAATATTTAAGTCTGAATGGAATAATGCTTTAAGTCTAAAAAATATACCTGGTGTAAAAGTCAGACAGAACTCTTATATGCAGTCTTATTCATCTAAGAACTAACCTGATAATTGACAAGTGTGTTTAATTGAAGTGGAAGACGAAAATTGTGAGTAGTTCTGCTACTAAACTTTTTACAAGAAAATGAGATTCCAATCAATTTCATTAAGTCTTTTAAAAAAGCTACCCTTTCTTTTTTCCTTTTTCTTATTGTTTGCTTTCCAAATTAAAAAATAATACTAATAACAATTACTTGCTTTTAATTCACCATTTGGATGATTTCTGCTTACCACCGACAACTAGTTTCGCACAGGACATCAAACTGGCAACACAACCATTGGTATCCTCTTTTAAATTTCGATCTCTTGTTTCTTCACTGACATAACGGCAGGCTGTGGTGCTTCGAGTTTTCTGTTAGTTTACATATATTTTATAATTACATTTTATTTACATTTGTTTTAGTAAAATGCCTACTTACTATACTTTTCCTTTATTGGACATTAAATTAATACATAAAGATTTGTTTTCATACTATTTCATTACATTTGCGAATCAACTGCATTGAGAAAGGATTCAAAGTTTTCGGGTGAACTGATAAAATTAAATAATTTACAAGGGTTTATCAGCTAATTCTGTGTTAACAGACACACAGTGATTTTCCAAGGGGAGAGGGGCTAAACTGAACCTGATCTACATCCTCTTGATAACATTGAATCACATTTTAATCGCATTTCTCTGCATATATAATTTTTTGGCTATTTTTGCATTTCCTTTCTCTGTATTTCTACTGGTTTGATGAATATTGGTTGAAGTTTACATATTTAAGGAGAAATTTCGATTTAATTGTCATTAATTTCTTTAATGTCTGTGGATTTGGTTCTAATTTTTTCATCCATATATATGTATACATATGCACTTATTGTTTTCATCATGTTAAATTTATAACAAAGCTATTAAATATGAATCTTCTGTAACAAATTTTCATTCCCCCCCCCAACCTGACCATTTATAATAAGAAATTTAATTGGTTTTGGGAACGACAAGAAAAATTTCAATTTGAATTTTCTACATTTGGCAAAATAGTTATTTTTATATTAAACTGGGAAAACCTATTAGAAACTAAAATTACAGCTAACAACTTCCGGTTTCTGACAAAGGAAATTCTTATAAACTAACCATTTAGGAAAATTCAAATTTGTGTTACTAAAACACAATACATGAACGCAACTTATTTATTTTTTTCTTCTAGGCCAAAATTTAACATTTCCCAATATGATGGAAATTTTGAAGAATTTGCTTTGTATAAACTGCATATCATTTACCACATACATTGCCAGCTTTTATTACAGTGGGCATTTATCAGTTTGGGCTTTTATTCAAAAGAGTATCACACAAGCAGTCATGACTGTGGTTTCTCTTATGGACTTTTACCTGGTCACTTATGCAGACAGGCCTACTTTGCTTTATAATAAGCAAATAATCTAATATGTTTCTCATAATCTTTCGTTTACAGTGCCCAATATGTTGTGACAATTACCCAACACTTCAAATAAAGAAAATTACAAACTTTTTAAGTGATATGGTTGAAGTCTCAGGTATACAAGCATCAAATTTTTAATCTAATGACTTAATTTATTTGCTTTGGAAATATGATGCCTATATTAATACCTTCATTACTTTCAGAGAAGCACGCAGGATACTTTATCTACTTTCAATTTATAACTAATTTCACATTTGCAAGTTGCTTGCATAAATATACATATAATTAAAACCCAACTACAAGAATACAAAGTAAGAAAGTCTAGAAGTACACTAAAACGTTGAAAAGGATTTTGTACAAACTTATTAACTGAAGACAAAAAACGAAATTCATAATAAATAGTAATAAAGCATTTTTGTTACTTGTTCAATGAACAGCAGGTTTTAATATACATAACAAGTTACTTTATTCAAAGCTTTTATATGCAGTATGCAAAGATTATCATTTATTTTAGACAGCATACTGATTGAATGAAAGGTATCATTAGCTGCCTTCATCCTAAAAGAAGAATCGAAGAATCTAAAGGTAAGTGCATCAAGAAGCATTAGTAAATATTAAAATCTATAACTACTGGAATTCTGAAGCACCCAATATTAAAAAAAACATGAAATGTAATTTCAAAACTGCATTTTATTTTCATTTTTAAAATTTTACACTGATAATTTCAGATTTCTTGGTAATAAAATTTTTGGAAACTCCAAATTGTGATTTCTTTAATACTGGCCATGGAAATATTGAAAACATTTCTAAATATTTATACAAACAATTATTTAAAATATATATATATAACAGAATTTGTTTTTCATATTAATTAAAAATATTTAAAAACATAATAAGCACTTTTTTCAGGGTTGCCACTCAAATAGGAGAATGAAATTCCCCGACTTTTCCAGGTATGTTTTAAGAAAATTCCAGTCTATCTGCGTAATGCACTTTGGCTGTGCTGAGACGTAAATTACGGTACTATTTCAAAATACAAAAATTTGCCAATTACATAAGACATATATATAAAAACTGAATTGCAATAATAACAATCTTTTGGCGAATATAGTTATATTAAATGGTTAGCCTAGATGACTGATTACTATTTTTTTTAAAAAACTTTTACTGCAAAATGACAAATAAGGCATTTATTAAATAGGGGGGAAAATGTTTAAAAGATTTTGCAGTAAAATTCTAGTATATGCTACAATATTGGCATAATTTTGAAAATTACCGCCAACAACAAAATGACCCATTTCCTGCTCATTATAATGTCGCCAAATCCTGTGCATACCGTATATTGAGGTTAGAATAGGATACATGGAGGCTATTCTAACCTCCATAATACTGTACACTACAGGGTTGTTTGAGGGACCCCAAAAAATCCCCTGAAACTTTTACAGACTTACTACCGACATTTTGGAGTTTCGAGAAGGGGGGGGAGAAATGATAAATTACAATTATGAAGTATTGAATGACCTAATTATAAAAGTTCAATGAATTACTTTTTCTGCAAAATTAATAAAGAATTAATTCTTTAAAAAAAAAATTATCTAATTTCTGCTGCTTTTTTTTATTTTCTGATGTTTGTGGTCTTGTCTTTCTTTTGTGGTGAACTTCATAATTGCAGGAAGGTTGACTTTTATTTTCCTCATT
>KK116273.1:326172-348056 GCA_000611955.2 Stegodyphus mimosarum
AGACCTTTGACCCAGAGTCACGTGATCGCACATCTGGTCGAACGAAGTCTCTCCCTTTTTTTTCTGCCGCGCCTACTTGCCGAAAAGAATCCAGAAGAGAATGTCCGAGAACCGTGGAAATGAGTCATAACTCGCACCCCTTTTCACGCATTATCACTGCCTTTGGAGAAAGAAAGGAAAAGTTTTCACCACACACACTCACTGCGTTTTCTGCTTTCAAAGCAAACAAAATTACCCAGATCAAAAATAATTCATTATTATTCCTACTTCCTTTTGAACGACGATCCCCGGAATTTCCGGGTATCGAAGTTCAAAATCCTTGGAGCACAAACACCCCTCATACTATGATTAAACCGATTACGCTTTATACAAGAATACGTATTTTCTTTAGTTCAACATGAACTGCACATGTGCAAAACTTGCTTTGCTTTCTGAAAGACAATCTGACTGGAGCTGCGAAAATTGGCTCTGTGCCAGCTGCCCAAGTGACGCTCAAGCGCACCAAAAAAAAAAAGATCGCTTCCAACATCGGTGCAAAACTCGCCTTGGGAGGGGACTGCTGTATGAAATTCTCCCGACTTTTCCAGATTTTGACTAATATATAAATTCCCTGACTTTTTTCGGTTGTCCTGGTAGCGTGGCAACCCTGTTTTTTCTAATTGCAAACAAAATTTTATTATTTTTCAAATTACTGCTCAATTTGTGCCTTTACAAATTATTGTCATGTATGTTTGTTTCTTATATCCTTACGTTATAAATATGAATGTTTGAATTTAGTTCTTTTATTATTATTATTATAATTAGGCACGTTTTGATTTCCACTGCTGATTTTTTTATATATTCATAATAACAAATTCATCACACAAGGATTTCCATCATATGTTGTTCTGCTTTACGTAAAAAATGCTTATTTGATTAGGCAAAGCAACAATCTCGTATTGGTCTAGATTTTAGTCAAGACTATTTATTTCAAGGGAAAACAGGTACAGGTCCCTCTTTATTATGAAATTATATTTCTTTGCTCATGATGAAGAGCTATCTGTACCTGTTTACCCTCGAAATCAATAGTTTCGAATAAAATCTATGCCAAACCCAAGGTTGTTGCTTTCCTAATTTTATGTTTTACCTTGGTACGTTTCCCTGCTCTCTATACTTAAATAATTTAAGTAGTAGGTAGACTTATTTTCATAAAAAGTTTATACAAGGAATGGCAATTAATAATTTTTAAAAATAATTTTTGTGCTTTTGTAGTAAAAATATTATTCACAGTAAATATTCAATATATCCCAAAGAAGTACTAATTGCACAACTTAGTTCAAATATGAGTAGCACATTTATGAATAAATTTAGTACTCGAACACAGGTTAAAATACTGATCATAACCATTCTCTTCAAAACTATTTCTCAATCAATTCCAGGAGAATATCTCCATGCAACTGCTTTCCCAAGGCTGTCTGATACGATCTTTATTGGGTTATGATCAACAGATTTTGCTGGCCAAGGTATCTCTTCATCTACATTTTCAAGGAATTCGTACACTACTTTTGCTCAATGTTGACAAGCATTAGGTTCTAAAGACCTTGTTCTAATATCTCTGGCCAATCACAGACCCACTGTTGAAAACCTACATGGGTATACGCTCATTGATCATTACACCTCTGCATACCATTTAGCGAAACGGTCATTTTCCAGAGCATTTGAAAGAAGATTTCTTGTTTCAAACTCCCTCCAGACACAAACAAGTTTAGAATCAGATGTTAAAACTAAACCTCATCAGTAATGGGACCACTGATGTTCACTTCAGTCTGATGTTCTTTGCACCAATTAAAGAACTCTGTCTTTTGTTATGAAGGCAGTGAAAAACATACTTTGGACTTTCAGGCATAAAGGCCTTTTTCACTAAGCCTTCTGCAAACAGTATGCAGTGACACAAGTTTCAGTGATGCTGTATCATTAAGTGATGAACAGAAGACTTTCTGTTATAATGGACATTTCTCGCCAGATATCGATTTTCAGAAGCAGCTGTTGTTTGTTTATAACCTTCCCCAGGCCTCGTTACAACATTTCCAGAGTTCTAATGTTGTTTCCGTAGCGTAGAGACTGTCTTGATATTTTCACACATCTTGCTGTTTCAAAACTGTCTGCCATGCTTCTAAACAGCCGATGAGTATCTACCTCACAGATTCTATCAAATGATACTTTGAAGAGATAACAAACAACTTAGTGTTTTTACACAATGAAATCAAAAACTGTACTATAGAAATTCACTTAAATATTTAATTTTGCAAAGCACTTGATCCGCAATCGGATGATGCAATCCCTTGACTTGTGTATAAATCGTTTTACCTCGATAATTGCTTTTCACATATTCCATGCAGAAATGGATTGTGTATACAAATTTGGACATGAGTGTAGATGAAAGTGGTGACCACTTGGTAACATCTTACACTGGTTCACAAGTGCATAGTTACCAACCTTACAGCAATGCAATCTCAAAAGAATCCTAAAGCAACAGACTTTTACAATGCATGATCCAGGTTATCAAATTATTTTTCTTTGTTTCGGTTTAAAACTTTAGGGTGCTCCAGAGTAAGGAGTCATAATCTCTTTAACGTTCTGTGAGACAGTTCTTTTCTTAAAATATTGGGAATTTTTCATAGTCTTCTAAACTTTCATTAAAGCGTATTTTTTCACTCCTCTCAAATTCACTGTGCCGAACAGACTAACAATTAAAAACCACAAGATTCTGTGATTTTTCAGCCTACATGGAGAAGATGAAAAACTGGGGCATTTGGCAGCTATGCAATTGATAAGGAACAGAGATATTTTTTGGAACAATTAATAGACATTGTCTGAAGAAACTAAACTTGCCCATGTATTTATTAAAGCTATTATGCGTTATTAAAAGTGTAAAATGGTACATACTTCACCACATGGGGGGAAAGGGAAACTATGTTTGTCGGAACAGTTTCAGTCAAGAAATACGCTCCCTTTTACCATAGAGATGACAGATATGGTTACTTCAAAGGGTATCATCTTCTTGGACATTAACACATTTATATCTAATGTATGCTCTCTACTAAACTGTAAAGGATAATGCAGAGAATATTGTCCCATTCATAACTGAAAGTGATTTTGAGTTCCTGCATAGCTCAGGAAGGATGATTTTTTTGTTCTAGGCATTTTCCACAGGATTCAAGTGAGGCAACTGTGACAGCCAGTCTGTTTTCGACATTTTATCGTTAAAGGATCTCAGTTACCTCACACTGTGTGGACATGTATTGTTATTAATGAACAGAAAGTCCAGACCTATTGAAGCACTAACAAGATAAGACACAGTACTGTCAAGACGCCATACAGTATGCCAGGATGATCAAAGAAGTTAAAATACCTTTCCCCGCACATACACACTAAAACCTTGGCCATAACAATCAGCTTCACAGATATTAAGTAATGGATATCACATTCCCTTCTCTCTCCACACTGCCTGATATGTAACAGAATGCACATGAAGCTGATTGTTATGGCAGAGAAGTCACTGTGCGTGGCGCTGTCATTTCTGTTACATGCAACTGTTTTTACCTTGCTAACTATGGAGTACTAAAACAGACTTTAATGCAATAAAAATGATATTCATGCAGTGTACACAACTACTAATACAGCATGATCATTTGGGTAGGGTTCAATTAATTGTTGCCCTTCATTTGCTGCTAATATGGATGCTCAGAAAAAATATTTATGATAATGAAGACTGACTATCGACTGCTCACAATTTTCCATTTTATACAGGCTCAGCAATTTTTTTTTTAACTCTTGGTTACATCTACAAGTGACATCCACACAACTTGCAATGTTCTCCCCTCATGAGCTTCAGTTTTAGGATTTGGAAGACTTAACACTATGCTCTAAGCAGATATTTGCAAATCTTTTGAAGACTGCTTTGTATGCCAAATACCATTCTAAAAATACCTTCATTCGAAACACACACACAGACATTGATTTCTTTAGTTATCAAACTACTCTCAGTTTAAGTCTGTCCAGGTATCAATGATCACATAATTTGAATGCATACAAAAAGAAATTGATGAAACATTCTAGAAATTAAAAAACAAAATAATTTTAGTACCTGGATCATAAGTACCATAATCGTGAGGAACATTAGCAGGATTTGTGTAATTGTATGGCAAATAATCACTGCCAGGAGGCAAAGTTCCACCATAAGGTGAGTAACTTATAGGCTTGCCATCAGGTCCTATGTGATGAACTTCTCTTGTCTTAATTATCTTTGTTACAGTCTTCACCTGAAATAATGAAAATTATATACATATATAAAAGCATTTAAGTACATGAGTACAAATACCACATGGAAATAAACAAGATATTTAGATACTTAAGAAAAGTTTTTTCTAATTAACTCTTAAATGCTAATGATCTGTCAAAATGAGGAATATTCCAATACTAACATGCACAGCACTTCTTTCTTGAAATACAGCAAACAAACTTATATTTTAATTTATGAGGTTATAAAAACATAAGTTATGCCATATGTTTTGACTCTCAGTGTATAAAACAAAAGAAATTTTTTTAAATATACCAATATTTAATGCATACACAAGATTTACAAATAGTTCATTAATATAATCTCAGAAAGCATTTATATTTGAGAATTAAGTTTCACATTCAGGACACATGAAATGTCATTAAACTACACATGTAATGATACTGTATTTACTAGAATACATCTCCTTACATATTTATATCCTAGCCTCTTCAACATATGATTTTAAAATTTTTGATTAATGGTAACAAAGAAAAACATATGTATAAGAAAGTATATTGTGCAAATGAAAAGTATTGAAATTAATAATTTGATTTCTTTGAAATGCAAAATATAATAATATGCATTCATATGTGCTTTCAAATAAGCTATACATTTTACTTTAGCTAATATGGTATAGTATATGGTATAGAATGGCAATATATATATATAATATAGAATGGCACTTTTTTCCCCTTCAATTTTTAAAAGGTAATGTTAGTCAAAAAAAAAAAAAAAAGACAAGGTGGAAAATATACAAGTAAACACTGTATTAACCATTTCCCCCCCCTCCAATGAATGCACACCTCTATAATAAACCACAACTAATGGAAGTTTTTCCAAGCAAAGTATTTTTGATTGCCAGTTAAATGCTCAACTGAAAAAATAGTATAAAAACCTTCCTTTATTTTGCATACAAAGTATGCAGAATCAGAATATATGTAATTCATAATGGGAGGAAACAGCTCTTTTATTAAGCTACTTTCAGGAAACACTGGCAGGTGATAAATACCCACAGAATAACTCTTAATGATTAAAATTTCAAAACATTCCATTCAACCTATAATATAAGCATGATAAAGGTGAATATGGTTTATTAATTATTTAAGAGAAAATCCTCCCAAATTATTATAAATATTCCCAGCATTAAGATACTTTGCTATTCTAGAAACAAATTTTGCACTCATCCTTAAATATGATGGTTTCTAGAACCACAAATGTTTCCTTTAAAAGTTCTCCTCCAAACAACCAGTATTTGCTCAAAACAATTAGGGGATACCGCAAGTTTTGAGCACAAAACCACCTATAATCAACTAACCCTTTTTTAAAACAGTGAAAGAAAAGAGATTAAAAAAGGAAATTATAGCATTTACAAACATCGGAATATGCAAGTTTTGACTGCGACTTTGAAAATTACGAGTTTACCATATGGAATGATAAAGGATCTACAGCATTTTTTCAGTAGGAGGAGACTAGAAATAATGGATACATATTGAATGCTTTGCAGCAGTTAATACAACGTCTCAAAACATGACTTGGTGTAATCTGTAGTCTGGAGAGAAATTTTCATTTAAAAATGGGTCAAACACAACCTGCTGCAGCAAAGCCTCTGCAGTGTTCGAAAATTTCCAGACAATGAAGTCAGTTTTATGAAAATGGAAATGTCAAGCAAAGACCAAAAGAAAGCTTCATGAACACAACACAAAATGAAGATGGCACTTGCCAAGAATAACCAGGAAAAAAAAAAAGAAACCAAAGCACAAGCTCTTTTATGAGACCTTCTGAAGGCTACAGCAGTGTTTCAATTCAAGTTGTTTGAAACACTCCATAATGTTGGTCTGTATGATCGCAGAACAAGGGTTTGTATTTCTTTGACACCACGCTGTCATAATAGGCATAAGAGCATCTTCCGGACAAAATGACTGTTGCCTCTGCATACAAGTTCTCGTACACTACTTGACATATTATTTGGAGATAATAATGGCACTCAGAATAATCCTGCATTTCTGAGCAAAAGTGTCTGATTTGAGGAAGTGAAGTGATTGGCCAGTAACTATATTAACAGTAGGACTAAGAAATGGTACATTTCTGTTACCACACCTCAGCAATATAGGGATGAGATCCTCAGCCCTTTTGGGTCCCTTACGCTGCAACAGTTGGGAATGAATTCATTCATATGGCTGATATGGCCAAGTCACATTGTGCCTGACTAGTGGGAGACTTTCTTTTGACAAAGGAATACTTCAAATGGACTGGCACCATGTTTTCTGGACATTAACTCAATCGGAAACACTTATGACATTTTTAGTGAAAAGTTCTATTGGTCACTTATACACGATACACTAGATTGCTACTCCACATACAGGCAGGATTTATATAGCTTTTAGCCTGACCTTGAGAAAATTTCGGGCCAAATTGGTAACAATTCATTCTAGAATGTTTGCTGTCCATCTATGGAATATCGCCAAATGAACAATTTTGTGCCAAATCTGGCAAACCTAAATCTGCCTTGTGGAGAAGCTATCTTACTGCAGCTGCACATTTCGTAACAGCATGCAACATTGTTTTCACTCAGTGGTTACCATGCTCCTTACTGTAACTCAACCCCCTAAATCTTTTTTTTTAAAATATAAAATCTGCACTTTTTGCTTTCCAACGAAAACATGATAATAAAATTTTACCATGGCATGCATAATTTTCTTTTTTCGGAGCTTATAGCACCTATGGATCAGCTAACAAAACTCTTTGTCATTCTCAGTTTATATCTAAAATCATAACTTCCAATTCTTTTAAGCAGTGTACTTAATCCCACTGATGAGGGTTTGGATGAGAGAAATGGGCAACTCATTCCATACGGCTTCAAGTCTATGCCACACTTCATCAACCACATTAACTGAAAAAGAGGTGGCAAGCCAGTCTCTCAGCAAACCATGACCAGATGTTTTCAATGGCTGAAAGATCTGGAGACCATGCAAGCCAGGCCAGCAATTGTATCGAGGAAGGCCAGAACACGACATTCTGGTCTTGCATTCTCTTGTTGGATAATGACGTTTAGGGCCTCGAAGATATGGCACATCCACCGGACATAAAATGTCAGAAATGTAACCATCTGTGTTCAAATTACCATCGATCCGAACTAGAGATGTGCATGTCACGTACCCACACCATTACAACAGGTGCAGAGCCCCTATGCCGATATTGAATGCAAGCATGTGACGTGCGGTCCCCTCGGACATAACAGACATGTATACAGCAGTCAGAATACTGCACATAGAACCAGGACTCATTTGAAAAGGCGACATTGTGAACCTCCTCCACCCAGCTTTATCGTTTGGTGCCCAAGAGTCACCATCTCTCTCTATGCTGCATTGTCAAGGGAAGCCGAAGTAATAGTCACCCTGCTGCAAATGTCGACACAGTTTATGACCTTGCATGCTGCAAACATGCAGATTTCCTGACTAATGGTCCATGATGTGCTTGTACGGCTTTGCAGAGCTGACCTCACAATATGCCTATCCTCTTTGGCATTAGTCATGGGAGGGCATTGAGATCCTGCATGGTGTTCAGTATGACCCTCAGCAATCCACTGATTCCATATTCGCATGACAGTGGTTGGATGTAGACCAGTGCAACCGACGATATCATGGAATAATAATCTACACTTTCGATAGGCAACAATCCTGCCTCTATAGAATTTTGAAACTTGCTGGTAAGCATTTCCTCCTCTTATTCGAGTCATAGTAAGATGTTCTGAACAAACTCCAACCTTACAAAGCACTTTCCAAATGAGAAATGCACTACACAACTTTTCTTTTATGCAGTGCTTCAGATGTCGTTTCTCCA
The DNA here is from genome assembly GCA_000611955.2 of Stegodyphus mimosarum. NCBI lineage: Eukaryota > Metazoa > Arthropoda > Arachnida > Araneae > Eresidae > Stegodyphus > Stegodyphus mimosarum. The sequence continues at coordinate 334,334 of KK116273.1, forward strand.
CCTTGTGTCATCTAAATGCACTGAAATATTAATCATTTGCATATCCCAACTTCTTCCTTTCATGCCATTTTGACATTCATCAGATCATTCCTTCCTGGTGTTGTAATTTTAATGGTCAGCAGTGTAGTTTCGAATAGAATGAAATGCTTAAGTAAATCAAAAATGACTTGCCATTTTTTTTTAAGGAATGTCACCCTGAGCATTTCAAAATCAATTTACTTATGTTTATATAAACATGAATAAATTAATTTTGAAATACTATACTTCTTGGTCTCTATTCAAACCATGAAGGAAGGAATATAAATGAAGTCTCTTTTCCAACCTCCATACCTCAAAGACAAATTTAAAATTTTTGTACAATGTGCTAAACACTGTTGCCCCCACTCTCCCACAAGAAAAAAACGTAGCATTTTCTTCTGGTGTCCTATCATCCCCCATTCCAACTAATAACTATCAAATGATATGAACATGGAGTAAGTTGAAAATGGAAAAGAGCAGAAGAAATGTAGTGGTTTTCAGAATATTGTGAAAAGCTTAGGAATCGAATAAAGAATAGCATAGTAATTTGAAAAAGAGTTCTAAGACTTTCTCTATTCTTAATCTATGCACGCATATCTGGAAATAGAACTAAATCAAGCGTGCCATGCAGAGAAACTGCTATTCAGGATTTTACAATAATTTTTAGAGACCTTGTCAGCTTACTATGTTTTGCATGAAAAATAATGGTTCAGTTTTTTCACACAATTAATGCTGATCAGATCTAATCTTAAATTATGCCACTGAAAAATGATCTCAAGTGCATCATCAGCACCTGTCTAATATATTTTTCTTTACTGCTGTGTCAATAGCCATTACTGTTTCTAAACGTACCGTAATGACAGTATTTAGTCACAGAAAAGTTTTAGTTTAGCAGATAAGTTAGATTAAGTTTTTATTTTATAATGTAAATAATATTATAAAATAAAAAAGAAAACATTATTTTCCACACATTCTTAATGCATTTAGAGTATATAAAAGTTATGTGTTAATAAAGTCATAAAATGTGTTTAAAAACGTAATGTGATCTGCATTCGAAACAGTAATATATATAAATGAGGTACAAATGGGTATAAATGAGATACTATAGGTATAAATTATAACCACTGAATGAAGGTATTGATTTTGTACTAAATCTGATGGTCTAAATGGCAGTCCAACAGTGGCTGAGCAGTAAAAGTCGCTGACCACAGGTACTTCAGCCCGTGGTTTGAATCCCAGTGAATGGGCCGTCTGCATAGGCATCCCATGTGTATACAAACCAGTCTCCCTTTGAAAGTCCTCCATGAAGGTACCCCTCCCCTTAGCCACGTAGCACTCCCATGCTTTGCCTTAATCAACTAAATCTAAACCCTGATGGTCTAAACAATATTTCTATACATGCATTTTAGTTTGAAACCAGATGTTCAATGATCCAAACTCTCAGACTTTTTAAGAACTTGAAAATAAATGACTAAGATAATTTTATTTGCTACCAAGTTCTTTACTTACTCTTCCTCAGCTATCACCGATATGTCAAATGGAAACTGTTCTGCATTCCAATCACCATGTTCCTTATCAATGACTGCTTAACATTAATTAGAAAGCTTAGTTGCCACACAATATTTCGATACTGAACATTACTAGTTACAGGTTTATAAATTTCACTGAAGCTAATATTACAAATCTTATTAGCAAAACACACTGAAATGGGTAATTTAATGTTTCATCACTTTACTGAAATGCACAGTACTGGTTTTTTCATCAACAGTTTACAATTCTCTGTATCTCAAGAACATAATTCCTTGCATCACTGAACAAGCCAAATCATTTACTGAACAAAAGTAATGAACCGCTTACTGCATTGCAACATTAGACATAGGCTGATGTTCCCCTTTTACATTTGTTAGCGCCTGTTAGAGCTACTGCCGCGCCATCTACTTAACTTAACCAAGAGATGAGCTGATGAATATTAACAGGCAGTGTGCCTACTTGTGCATGTTTTGTAAACCGTGTCGGCAGTGAGAGTGTGCAGGAGGCAATGAAAGTCGCTCTCCAATTATTCGCAATAAAGCATTTTTTCTACGGTCCACTTTCTTCAGTGTGTTTAAATGGCCGCCACATTTTTCTGGTCCGTCGAGTCAGAGAGAGGCTCAGCCGTGAGTGAAGCCACGTCATCAGTCGAAACTGAAACTTCAAGTATTTGCTGGCCAAAGAAGATTTCATGTGTGAAAAGCAGTTGTTAATGCGGCTAGTCGTCCCAGCTTCATACCTGGACAGGTAAGCGCAGTTTATTGTTCATTTCAAAGTTGTAAATGTGTATTATTTGCAAAGTTTACTAATTTGGTGATGGATGAGATATTGGTTCAGAAACGAGTATCACTAAAGCTTCTGGTGAACTAGATAAGGGTTCATTGAGTAAAATACAATTGGAACTGTATGGAAAAAAATGGTCAAAATTCGAGACTATTCAGATATTTTTAACAAAATATTTAATATCTGTGATGAAAAGGATATTGATAAATTTATTGAAGAACAGCAAGCTGTTCAAGAGAAGATTGACAAACTGTGGATTTCTATTAAACAAGAATTATCTAAATTAGATACAAGTGTTAATGTTAGCGTTGCTACTGATTCTCTTGGGCACAAACACGAACCAAATAGTCACGCAGGAGTTCGATTACCAAAATTAAATCTTCCAACTTTTAGTGGGTATATTCATGATTGGCTTTCTTTTAAAGATTTATTTGTTGCTAGCATACATAATAATAATAAATTATCAGAGTCCCAGAAACTTTCTTATTTAAAATTATCACTTCATGGGGAAGCATCTAGGATTGTCCAGTCAATTCCATTATGTGATTCAAATTATAAGTTGGCTTGGGATTTATTGGAGGAACGTTTTTCGAATAAAAAGGGTCAAGTATTTGCTCAGTTAAAAAGATTTATGTCACTAACCCCTATTCAAGGTGAAAATCCCTCTACAATTTTAAAATTAGTAGATACGGTAAATGAATGTATAAGGTCATTAGAAACACTGGAACAAAAAATAGAAGGCTTTTCGGAAACTATATTAGCGTATCAGTTGCTTCAAAAGTTAAGATTCCAATACTAAATTGTTGTAGGAAAGAGAAGCTAAAAACGATGAACTTCCTAAATTGTCTGACCTTATTTTATTTTTAAAGAATTATGCGCGCACTTCACAGGCTTCAAGAACACCTAATAATTCTGCTGTCATGAAGAGGCAAAATAGCCAAACAACAACTATGACTTCAAGTGTGAGAAATACTGAGTTTAAATGTGTCTGTTGTAAATCTAATTACTTTCATGGTTTACAAAAATGTGATTCTTTTAAGAAAATGTCTGTTTATGATTGAATTGAATTAGTGAAAAAACACAAGTTATGTTTTAAATGTATTTCTACTTCGAATCATTCCTCTTTAAAGTCATAAAAATCACCATAAACTCTTGCACATTTCGAAATTGAGAGACAGAAATACACGTGAGGTTTTGGTGCCAGCCTCTGTCGCCAAAAAGGAATGCAAGTTAGTGGTAGAAGACTCTCCTTCTCCAGTCATTAACGTGGACCGCGTAACCTTGAATGCAAACGCAAAGTGTTTTGAACTCGGAAGTAAAAGTGAGTTTGTTAGAACTTTAACGAGCACTGAATCAGTATTAAAACAAAAAAGGACTATTTTGTCTACTGCTTTAATTTACATTATAAATAAATATGGTAAAGATATTCCGTGTTTTGTGTTGCTGGATGTTGTAGACTCACAGTCAAATTATATTTCAAATCACCTTGTTAATTTATTAGAGGTAAAAAAGGAGAAATTAAATGTATCTGTTTCATGTTTAAATGGGATTAGATTTTCAATAAAATCAAAGGTGACAACTATAATTTCAAATAGAGTAGATTATGAAAGAGCGTTAGATTTTTTTGTTGTTTCTAAAATTAGTGATCTTGTGCCAGGAAATGCCTTTAATTTTCCCTTTCAAAAACTCCCGAAAGATATTAAATTAGCAGATCCCCAATTTAATCAACCAAAACGAATAGACGTTTTATTAGGTGTGGAGTGTTTTTATGAGTTTCTTAAGCCAAATCAGTTTCGTATTCATAATCGGAGGGTCTATTGATGAGCTCAATTCTTTTACTACAACACATTGTGGGTTAACTTGTAATATGGAAGAAAATTTAGATTGGTTAATTAAAAGCTTTTGGGAAATAGAAAATTCTTATTGTGAAGTTAAAAAAGGTAGTAAGGGAAAGGAGGAAATTATTTGTGAGAAACATTTTCTTAAAACACACAGTAGAGATAAAAGTGGTAGATACACTGTTCAAATGCCTTTAAAGAAGGATCCCAGTTGCCTAACAGAATCAAGGCAAATTGCTGTGAATAGATTGAATTCCATGTGGAAGCGTTTAGCTAAGGACCCTACTCATTTAGAACTTTATCAAGACTTTATGCACGAGTATGAACAATCCAATCATATGGAACTAGTTTATGAAACTGCGGAACCAAAGATTAATTTCTATTTTCCTTGTCATTCGGTGTACCGTCCGAACAGTCCTAGTACCAAATTGAGAGTGGTATTTAATGGATCACAATTATCGCCTACAGGGACATCTTTAAATAATTTGCAATACAATGGAGTTGTTGTACAAGATGACATATTTTCCATTATGATAAGGTTTCGTAAACACTATGTAGTTTTTATCACGGATATTAAGCAGATATACAGAATGATTAATATTGATACGTCACAGAGAGATCTTCAACGGATTGTTTGGAAGCAAGGCATAAATGAACCAATTAAAACATTTAGACTGCGTACTGTTACCTATGGGACGACTAGTGCGCCATATTTAGCTACACGAACACTAAAACAACTCGCAGTTGATGAAGATAGAAACTTTCCGTTAGCAGCCGAAATTTTGAAAAGAGATGTATATATGGATGACATTGTTACAGGTTGCCCAACTCTAAGTGAAGCAAAGGTATTGCAAAGGGAGTTGATACTGTTACTCAAAAGTGGTTGCATGGAGTTGCATAAGTGGTCATCAAATAAGATAGAACTTGGGGAAGGTATTTCGGCAAATGAAGAGAGTTACTCCTTTACTGAATTCAATGAAATAAAAACTCTAAGTATATTGTGGATGAATAGAAACGACGAAATTCGATTTAAGGTAGCTGTGGAACAATCCGAAAATTACACGAAACGTAAGGTACTATCAACCATTGCGAGAATATATGACCCACTCGGTTTGATAGGTCCTATAATTGTGCAAGCTAAAGTATATATGCAAAAACTTTGGCTATTAAAGATCGACTGGAACAGTATTCTGCCTGAAAAAAAAAAGTAATGAATGGAAGCAATTTTAGGCTACCTTGGAATCTATTAATGACATCTCAATAAACAGGTATATTTTATTGCCTGATGCAACTGTTATCGAACTGCATGGCTTCAGTGATGCTTTGGAAGCTGCCTATGGAGCTGCAATTTACTGCAAATCAGTGTCAAAATCTGAAGTGTCCGTAAATTTAGTTACTAGTAAGTCAAGAGTTTCACCTTTGAAACAAGTGTCCATACCCAGATTAGAGCTGTGTGGAGCAGTTCTACTTCCTAAATTAATGAGTCGAGTTATTTCAGCTTTAAAAATTAATGTGGAAAATGTAACATTGTGGTGTGACTCCATGATTGTGCTGTGTTGGATTCAGAAAGAACCATGTCAACTTAAAACCTTTGTTGCTAACAGAATCTCCAGAATTCAAGAACTGTCAGAAGGTATGGAGTGGAGACATGTTTCATCACAAGAGAACCCTGCCGATCTCCTGTCCAGAGGTGTTAGACTTGATAAGTTTAAATTCAGTGAGCTTTGGTGATATGGTCCATCATTCCTAAAGGAAAGAGAATATCCTAACAAGGACATTCCTATGACTTTTAGATCTGATGGTTTTTCAAAGGAACTAAAAAATTCTGTCTCATGTTTTTCGAGTACTACTTCCAGAGATTCATTTATTTTTAATGTTATTAATATAAGTAATAAGTATAGTAAAATAATACGCATTTTAGCATTTATTTTCAGATTCATCTGTAACTGCAGAAAGGAGTATATTTCAGGTCCCTTAGATACTGAAGAAATAAAAAGGGCTGAGATATTTCTTTTAAAGCAAGTTCAGTTTCAGGATTTTCAAGAAGAAATATTAGATTTACAAAGGTCAGGTAAGGTGAAACACAGAAGTAAAGTTAAGAATCTTAATCCATTCATTGACCGAGATCGGACTATTGAGGGTAGGAGGCAGGTTAGTAAATAGCAATTTAAATAATAATCAGAAATTTCCAATTTTATTGCATGGTAAAAGTAAACTTACTCATTTCATTGTAAATTACATTCATCAAAAGAATTTGCATTTCGGTCCTCAAGCATTACTTTTTCAATTAAGATAAAAAAGTTTGGCCGGTAAATGGTCGATCTATTTGCAGGAAAATAGTTCATAATTGTTTAGTTTGCTGTAAAGCAAAACCTATAGCTTGTCAACAACAGATGGGCAATTTGCCAAAAGAAAGAGTTACTGTGAATTATCCCTTTAATTGTTCAGGTGTTGATTTTTCAGTTCCTTTTTTGATAAAATATAGGTATAAAAGAAACGGAATATTTCATACGGTGTATATTGCTATCTTTATTTGCTTAGTTACTCGAGCTATTCATCTAGAGATGGTCACAGAATTAAATTCACATGCATTTATAGAAACTCTTATAGAAACTCAAAAAAAAGAGGTTCTTTGCAAGGAGGGGTAAAAGTGCTTGTATATTTTCTGATAATGCTAAGAATTTCATAGGAACAAATCAAGAGCTTAAGAGATTACATAAATTAGTTCAAACTCCTGATCATGATCTGTCTGGATATTTAAGTAGTGAATTTATCAACTGGAAATTCATTCCTCCCAGGGCACCAAATTTTGGAGGCCTTTGGGAGGCGGGGGTCAAGTCCTTCAAGTATCATCTTAAGCGAGTGATAGGTAATGCGAGATTAACATACGAAGGTTTTTTGACAGTAATCACTCAAATTGAAGGTGTTCTAAATTCGCGCCCCCTTGTGCCTTTCTCATCGGAAGCAGAGGATCTGAACGCTTTGACTCCTGGCCACTTTTTAATTGCAAGATCAATCAATTATATTGTTGAACCTGATGTAACAAATATTCACGAGACTAAATTAAAATCTTGGCAAAGACACACCAAGTTAATCCAGTTAATTTGGAAGAAATGGTCCAATGATTATTTAAGTTGTTTACAACAGATCAAAATGGGTATTTGAAAGGAACAATGTAAAACTAAATGATTTAGTTATTGTAAAGGAAGATAACACTGCATATAAGAGTTGTTAATGTCAAGACTCAAAGAGGAATATTTAAGAGACATATAACTAAAATTTGTGTGTTGCCTATTGAAAATTAATCATTGTGTAATATATATATATATATATATTTGTGTGTGTCTTAAAAATGTAATATTTAGCAATTTATTTCTGCTTTAGTATTTGTTAATGTATTAAATTTTCTTACTGTGATTAATTATGCATTTATTGTGATTGAATGTTTTCAACATGTCAATGGGGGCCGGTATGTTAGCGCCTGTTAGAACTACTGCCGCGCCATCTACTTAACTGTAACCAAGAGATGAGCTGATGAATATTAACTGGCAGTGTGCCTATTTGTTCGTGTTTTGTAAACAGTGTCGGCAGTGAGAGTGTGCGGGAGGCGATGAAAGTCGCTCTCCAATTATTCGCAATAAAGCATTTTTTCTACAGTCCACTTTCTTCAGTGTGTTTAGCTGGCCGCCACAACATAAATTAAAAAGTGGTCTTCACATGCAAAAAGCATAACTATCTACTTAAAAACATCAAATGATCTAACTGGAAAATGTCAATATCAGAGCTAAATATATATACAGTACTAATTGTTATAAAGCTATTATTGGCATTTTCTGCTAAACCATTTTTTTATAAACATGAGTTTCTCATTTTATGACAATACTCGCTTCTTTATACAATGATTCAATGAATCGTAACTTAATAATTCAAGAGTTTGGCTTAAAATGCGTTTCAATGACACAAAGTTTACAATTCCACAACATAAGAAACAAATACATAAGAAACATATGTAAAAATCTAAATTACATACGAAATGCAGTTATAAATAATCCTAATTAAAAAACTCAACTGACAAGTTACTGTATTGAAAACTAGTAAAATTTGAAAATTAGCTTAAATTACTACAGATTTAAGAAGGCAAATAAATAACTGCTAACACTGAAGAAGGAGGCAAAGCATGCAAGAACACTTGAACTGATGCATTCACAACACTACGGAAAACTGGCTTAAATGTATATACTGTTACGAAATGCCCAACTGCGGTAAGATAGCTTAATATAGCTGCGGTAAGATAGCTTAATACAGCTGCGATAAGACGGGTTTAGGGTTGCCAGAAAATAGCAAGGAAATAGAAAGGAAGAGGAGAGGCCCTAATCGATTTTTCCCACACATTGTTTTGAAGCACTGGCGATCCTATCATAGTGACCAAAACATTCAGTGACTTACCATTAAGATGAACGAGTTTTGACACGATCGGACAAATATTTTTTAATTACGTTGCAAATATACATATAAATGTATGTATTTTCTTTTTCTACAATATTTCAGAGTTGTATGTAAAAAGAATACATTTTTAAAGAACACTTCATTGCGAACGGAATTAAATGCTATATTTTTCACGTAGAAGTTTGCTTAGAATAGTTTCATTTGAATGAAATATTTTCGCAAGTTTTTACGAATTAGATAAAAAAATTTTTTAAGGTAATTCGATTTTATTTGGTTAAGGATTACAAAAATTAAGATCAAAGTTTATTGTATTATAATATTAAAATTACGCATTATTTCTTTTTTATTTACAGAGCTCCTTCCTAAAATACTTTCTCAAATATGACATATTTTAGCTTCTGATTGAAAATCTGAGTCAATTTATAATTAACGTTTCATTTGGTTCATTTCAAATTAGAGCACCTTTTATTTTAATAGTGAAATACGTTAAATATTGGTGCTCATTTCAATGTACTTAACTTTCTATGAATATTTCTGAAAGGGAATACAAAAAGGATTTTTTTTAAAAATATTATTTAAAAGTCGTAACTGGAGTTATTACAAAATGTAAGGGAATAATTCTTTTAATTATACTTAGATTTTCTTTTACCTTTAATTTCAACAATACATATTCTAAAACTCTTCTTTATTACTTCCTCCTTAAGTACACATCTCATAACAGATTGCTTTCCAGTATGAACAATTCTTGCTTAATTAGTTTTACAAAAGTATCTGTCAACAGGATTTCAATTTATGCTTACAATTCAATGTTAAGGTTATTATATGTTTATAATCATTATAAATTTAGATACATTTAATAATTAGATTTTTTCACAGTAACTTTCACAGGAGTTTATGAATGAATAAATGATTATAAACTACTAATTATATAAAAAATTATATATAACGACTAATTTATATATAATAATAAACTAAGCATAAATATTTATTAAATTATTTGTAAATGTATTTCAAATACATTTACAAATAATTTAATAAATATTTATGTATTTTGTTAAAGGCAGATACATGTTTTTTGCAAGTATATGCATAAATACCCATGCATATTTCATGTTTTTTATTTTCGGCACGTGCAAATCTAACTTCTGTGCATTCACTATATTTTTCAAGTGAAGTAATTTACAATAATTTAGCATATAGCCGAAATTTTTACATAAGAAATGTGTATGAATATAAATTGAATGAAAATTACATGCATTATTTTCATTACGCACTTAAAGGTGAGTTTTTCTTCGAAATTCCCCTCGATGGCATCTCTCTCTTTAGGCAGATAGCCCTTGCATGCCTTACTCTATTTAATAAAAGCTTAACCTATGTGCCCAATTACAAATATTTTAACATACATGATTTTATATTTACATTTAGCCATCGAGTTTTAAACTTTTGACTTAAAACACATTTTAGGATACATTTTGCGATTATTTTTCAGATATAAAAATACAATGACGAGTTTAAAATGAGCAACTATAAAGCCTCTCCTCTAAAAATTTTTAAAAAGTACATTACAATAATATATGGATGACAAAAAATGTATTTTATTTAAAACATTTTGGTATTTGGAATATAAAATAAAAGTAGCGAATACTCTATCAAAGGTACCAAAAGACGTATACAATTTTAAAGGTACAGCAAGTTATTTTTCATTCTTTAAGCATAACACTTCTGTAGTTCAACAGCTTGGACTGTTATAAAACAAATTCATAATCAAAACCGCTTGTCAGTTATCGAAAAATAATAAAGAAGTGATTTTTGCGTAAATGTCACTTGGTATTATCCATCATAGAATGAATGTTTCTTTAATGCAGAAGTATACCACTTTTCGATTTGTATGGAAGTGCCATGTGTTAAAACACTATCAATGCACTGTGAAGGGAACTTTTGAATGTAAACAAAAAACATCCCATCTGGAGACCAAAGCCTCGGAGCAGTGCTTCACTCATAGTGCGGGATTGGCTCCTCCTTCCTTTCTTTCCATGGAAAATAGCAAGGGAAGGCACGGTTGCCAGATTTGGCGACAAAATTGGCAATATGCCATAGATAGAGAACATTTTAGAATGAATTTTTACCGGTTTGGCTCAGAATGTTCTTGAAGGCAAGCCAAAAGCTATACAAACTCTGCCTGTACACAGAGTAGCAGGGTAGTGTTGAGTTGATCGAGTGTTGGAGCGTGGAGAGTCAAGAGTATGTCAAGTTCTGAGAATGACCAAACAGAGTCAGGAGCTGTAGTCCAGTGCTTTGTCATGAAGTTGTCTTCCTGTTATAGCCTGAAGGCTGTGCTGCTGATTGTTTCAGCTTGTTTGTCATGGGTGTAAATGTGTTTTTGGAGCTGTTCTGAGTAATACTGGTTAATCGAGTTCTGTCATCAATCACTCCAAATCCATGAACCCGCACAAATATAACAATACATTGTGAAAACTATGAAAGTGTACAGCCAGTCCATTCCTTTAAAAGGAATCAAGAGTTCCTGAAATGCTAACACCAGGTACACAACACGTACAAAACAAAAAGTGTCTTAAAAAAGATAATTAGCAAAGATTTTTCACCGCCTTTATCAGCACGGTGAAATATCTGTGCTTATGTGGCCTAGTTGGATCTATAAATTATATTTTATGAACACTTTCTAACTATTAAATAATTACTGAAATGATTAATAATTCTATAAATAAGAGCTACGCTTAAAATTAATATCTGCTTCAAGGAAATATATTGTACAATAATATCTCACAAGAAAAGTTTCCAAGCAAAATGTGATGCTTGGATGCCTAGGACCTGTATCATAACCAGTAACAAGTAATTATACACTCAAGAGCCAAAACATTATGACCAGCCCTAAATTTTGCTATGAACGCGCGTGGATGACGTGGAAGGCACGTGATCAGGTGGAAGTAGTACTTAACTGCTGCTGCAGAGTCTGAAGAATCATTCTTTGACTTACTTCTGTGTGTGATGGCTCGGAACAAGTATTTCCGAAACTGCACGACTCGTGGGTTATTCACGATCTACAGTTGTTAGTACGTATGAAAAGTGGATGAATGACGGTGAAACCAGCAGTAGACGACATGGTGTTGGACGTCCACACGCTATCAAAGAAAAAGGTCGTCGGAGACTGTCTCGCATGATGAAGGAAAACCGAAGCCAGACAGTGGCTCCGCTGACAGCCGAATACAATGCAGGGCCAAGTAGAAAAGCCACGGAACACATTGTTCAGCGGATACTGTTGGATATGGGGCTACACAGCAAACGTCCCACTCATGTGCCTTTGCTGACCAAGTGTCATCGCCAACTGCCCCTGCGCTGGGCCCGCGAACATCGCGACTGGTCCATGGATCAGTGGAAGAGAGTTGTCTGGTCAGATGAATCACGGTTTGTCATTCATCACGCCGATGGCCGTGTCAGGACACGCCGTCTTCCAGACGAACATTTGCTCCCTCAATGCACAGTAGGTCATACACAGGCCGGTGGCGGCGGTATTATGCTCTGGAGGCGTTCTCTTGGGCGTCTCTGGGACCCGTGGTTGTGGTAGAGCAGACCATGAATGCTACAGGGTATCTGAACATCACTGCGGACCAGTTGCACCCTTACATGGCCTCTGTTTTTCCAGCTGGAAATGGAATGTTCCAACAGGACAACGTCCCATGTCACAAGGCTACAATTGTGTAGGAGTGGTTCCAGGAACATGATGCTGATTTACAATTAATGTCCTGGCCGCCTAACTCACCGGATCTAAATCCGATAGACCACATTTGGGATGTCATGGGACGGCAGCTCAGAGGTCAAAGACCACCAATTCGCAATATCTCGGATTTGCGTGACCGTTGCTACAACATCTGGTACAATATGTCTCCGGCCATCTACCAAGGACTTGTGGCATCCATGCCAAGGCGGGTTGAAGCTGTGTTGCTCGCCAAAGGTGGCCCAACTCTTTATTGACAGGTGGTCATAATGTTTTGGCTCTTGAGTGTATATTACTTCATAAGAAAAAACTACTTTAAATACTTACTTGCTGAGTTTTTGTTTGAGATGTACTTCGACTAATTAATGATGCATTATCAACAGGAACAGAAGACTGGGAATTATTTGATGAAGCATCTCCATCTCCATGATGACCATTAGTAGAAGTTGATGTTTGGTAGCTCATACTATACGATTCTTGTACTTCAGGGATTCCTTCCTGCCTGAAATTATGTTTAATATAATTGAAACTTCAGATTCATATAAAATTAATAATTAAAGTACATTAGTTTTAATAAAATTTAATGCTTTTAGAAAAAGCAAAAAGATAAATGGTAATTAACTCAAAGCAGGAGGCTTAATATTAAAATTTGTCAATAAACCTCTGCCTCCTTATTGCTATCGTGAGCTTAACCTTTCATGTGAAATACAAAAATAAGTAATGTTCCCAGACCTTAACAGCCCCAAAGATAAATTATGAAGTTACAAGACCACAGACGATAAGTTCAAAATTCTAGTACAATGGATATGAAGTTACTGAGCTCAATGAACTCTCCTTCCTTTCCACATTCAAGCTATATTGTAGGCTAACTAGAGTACCTACCAGAAATAACGAAACAAATCAGTTACTCTACAATAAATATAGTATCCAATGATGACATCATTGCCAATTTATTGAGGGAGTTCTGAAATTAACTCCTACGAAAAAAAAAAACTTACAAAGAAGAATCTGAAAATGATAATTTTGTTCATTAAATTTACTTTTGGAATCTTAAGTTTGCAATAAGTTTTAATTGTTAACACGTTCACTGGTGCTTCAGCTTGGCGCTAACTTGTATGCCGGCGACGGTCTGGGATGACGATTGACTACGACAAGTTATATGCTTTATTTTTACTGCGGCTTTGGAGGTTGAACGAAGAGGTTTTTGAGGCTTGTTAGTGAAGCATTATTTTTATATTTTAGGTGCATGGTTTTTAAATTTTGTGTTTCAATTTTTTTATAACTGCTTTTAAAAATCGCAGACAGAGCAAGTATTGCAGGGCCTTCACAGCCTAAGAAAAGAAAAGTAAATAAAAAATTGACTGAAGCAGCAATA
>KK116273.1:348084-366956 GCA_000611955.2 Stegodyphus mimosarum
TGATCTTTCTTATTATGACATCATGGATGATGAAGATTACGTGTGGGATTCTACGAGCGAACTGGAAAGAGATAGTGATGTTGTGGTGACACCATACAAATGTCGGACTCTGATACAGAAGACACAAATCAACAATTTCACGCAATCAGAAAGAACAGTCTTGTTGACTGGAAAAGGAATTCAAGTTGTATGATAAGTCATATATTTACAAAAGTCCTTGCTAATACAGCCAACTGAAAGTACTCTTGTCGGATATTTTCGCCTTTTCCTTACCATTGGATTTCTTGAAAAAATAGTTGAAGAAACAAATAGCTATGCAATACAACGTAGCAATAAAACGAAAGAAAAGTCACAAGTAACTTTTTAGAAAGATTTAAAAGTGGATGGATGAATTTTTAGTTTTTCTGGGAGCAATCTTGCAAATTGGGAACATAAAAATGAATAGACTTCAGGATTACTGGAAGAAGGACCCATTATTCCATAATGCAGGACCTGCAAATAGCATTACCCGAAATCGGTTTTTATTAATTTTATGTGCATTGTATTTTGCAAAAAAAAAGTGGACCTGGAGAACCTCAACCTACAGATTCTATACAAAATACACCTTGCAATTGATTTGTTTAACGAAAGAATGTCCGAGATATATTATCCCAATAGAGAACTTTCTTTAGATGAATCTGGTGTCCTATTGTTTCACCACTACATAAAGGTAAAAAACTACGTATTTTGAGTACATCAAGTGGAATACTGCAAAAAATTGCTGTGTATACTGGTTTATTAGATGACTATGGAGGGCAAAATCATACACAAAAAACAGTTTTGAATTTACTACTGAATGAAAAATTAAATGTTGGTCACCATGTTTTCATGGACATTATTATAACAGCTTTGCCAAGTTACTGTTAGATGTAAAGACACACTGCACAGGTACATTGAGAACGGCTTGCAAAACTACTCCAAAAAATGCTCAAACTACTAAATTGCGAAAAGGCGATACCATTGAAAGGTATTGTCAGGGAGTAATGATCGGAAAATGGAAAGATAAATGTGGAGTCTGTTCCATTTCTATGGAGAAAAAAAAGAAACGGTTGAGATTTTAAATAAAAGAAACAAAATAAAGCAGAGGCTTTTGCCACTCATCAACTATAATATGTTCATGTCTAGTGCAGATCGGGGAGATTAAATGCTGTCGTATTTTCTTTCGGAGAGAAAAGCACTAAACTGGTATAAAAAAATTTTCTTTAACATTATTGAAGTAATTGTAAAAATTCACATGCTCTTTATAATAATTATTCTGGCAGTAAAACATCACTTTGCTGATTGAACATTATAAAATTACTTTTGCCATCAACAGACGAACAAAAGCAGACTCCAAAGAGTCTCAAACATATTCTTGAGAAAACACAACTTGCACCTGGAAAAAACAAAATACAAAGAAAATAGCATAAATCTTCCTCTCAAGGCAAACATACAGACACCATGCCCGAGTGCCGAGACTGTCCAGACAAAGCAGGATATTGCTTGAACTGCTGTGAAATATACCATAAGTGATAATATATTGATGCAGTACTGTTCTACACTAATGACATTTTGTTTGTAAAGTTTAAATTTTTTCATATTTTTATGGTTTTCTACCATGTTGATTATGCATCATACACTATTTTTTAAGTTTTATAATCTTCAGAGTTGAGCATTCAAAAGGCAGGTATACGAGTATTTTTCATAAATTTTATTTTGCTGCAACATTTTGAATTAGCAGGAATAATTCAACAATGTGAATATCTGTATTTTGTGTTTGTTATTTGAAAATACTTTTTGACATTTTTTTTCATAAATTTGACTTCTTTTTCTCCAATTACACTTTATTTCTTTTAAACCGTGACTTTATTCAATTTGTCAATAATTTCGGAGAAAAATGATGAGACGCGGTAGGGTGTCGGTGGCACACGTAATAAATTGAATGTGATGTGCCACTGACGCTCTAGAGCGTCGAAACATTTTTTTTTTAAACACTAAACATGAAAATAAAAGATTTTCCCACTTTTCTGGTTTTATTACTAAAATATAATAGTGAACGTTTTCAATCATTAAAAAAGTTTTTTGTAATTTGGCTTCTGAGGATGGATATATCAATTTTACTGGCAGCAAATGTGTTAAACATATTAACAAATTTGATGGCACAGTTTAAAGCTGAATAGGAATGAAATGATATACTTTTATAGCAATCAAATGTGTTTTCTCCTCTTTTTCCCCCCCTTTGGTTCATTTCAAGATACCAATTTATGATTTAACTTGGTGTCTCAAAAAATGTTAATTCTGACATAAATTAAAAACTTCCAAGTTTCAACAGAAATATAAATATTTAGAACCAGTGCTGAAAAATAATTGATAACTAACTTTTGGTACATAAAGCATTTAATCTTACATAAATAAACAATGTTCATAAAAGTAACAAACAAGCTACTAAAAATACAGAAATTCACAAATTATTATATACAAAATTCTAAATTATCCATTTTCATTAATGCCCAAATAAGCATCCATATAATCCAAAAATGGCTATGTATACCATAAAAATTTACTTCAAAAGATTGACATATTGCTAAATGATAATAAAACCTATACAGATTACCAGCTTCTTTTTCTTTTTTGAAAGTCTTATGCATTCTTTTTCTTGCAAATTATGTTGAAAGCTTCTGGAAAGTAACAAGAATTTTGGGAAAAGCTTTGACATTATTAAACTTAATTTGCTGATGCCTCACTTAACAATATTTGAAAATCTGTCTTGCTTATACATTTCAAATGCTTAAATCTGTCTTGCTTATACATTTCAAATGCTTATCTTTACTCTTTCAAATCTATTTGCATTTTCCTTGTGGCATTCCTCTAACTCCTTTTCAGTCAGCACAGATACAGGTCTTAGTCTGATAAAATTTGACAGCTTTTATACACAATCTTGTCTTTTCATAGCCACTCTAACATATTTTCTTTGTTTACATTTTGAAAACTGTAGTCACTGGAATGGTTTAGTCTATATTTTAGGGTGCCTTTTGGATTATCGCCAAGTTGTTATATCATTTATCACTAAATTGTTGTTTCATTTATGGTAACCTGAGTAGTTGAATGTTATGAAACCCTATTATGACATGACTGATTGTGTGATTGAGATGAGACTGATGAGAAAATATTTGTAAGGGCTTATTTTTGCATTGGATGTCAAGAAGTACGTTGCTTTTTTTGCGCCACAGACCGTAAATTGGTTCTACGCAATGAGATTAATGCAAAGTTTCTGTACGATTTGGAACGAAAGGGGAAAAAAGCATTATCTGACTGTGTCAATAAGGGTTTTATGTGGTGACGGCAGAATGCATATTCTAGTTCAGATAATTTTAGAAAGTTTTTGGATGATGTTAAGGAATTTTATGTGTCACAGATTGAAGACACAGAAATTTCTAAATACGGTAAGTCGATAATTTCTTTTTTTTGTAGTGCGTATCAGCAGTAAGATTTTTTGTGTTATTTCATTGCATGATTTAAAATGCAGTTTGCTGAGCTTTGATTTGCTACAAATTTTGATGATGAGTAACTTTAACATAATAGGATGTCATCACTCTCCTGATTTTTTTTAAAGTGATAATAGATCGATATGTTCATGGACAAAGACAAGGGAGCGCTCAATGCCGAGTTCGCGCAATTCTCCGATTTTTTTTAAAGTGAAAATAGATTGATGTGTATAGACACTGAGTTTGTGCAATTCTTTGACTTGTTATTTTGGTTCTGTGTAGTGGGCATCCTGAAATTGTGCCTTGCTGGCCAAGTGCCAAGGGTATACTAGAATATATTTTTACCACTGGAATGATTTCAAAGAGGCCTGATAAATCTCTTTTTGGCAGAACCTTCCTTTTACAATATCAGAGATTAAACGCTCAAAGTATAAAATACTGTTCAGATGTAAACAGTAGCAACACAAAGCGGAAAAGCAGACAGGAAAAAGTACAGACATCATATGCTTAAGACTTTTGTTAGATCAACAAAAAGCATCTTCATGAAACATTTTATCATAATTTTGCTATTTATCCTCTAAAAACAAAAACCTTCTTCAGACTAGCCCTGGCTTTAAACAAATCCTGTACAATTACATCGATTTCATAAAAAATTTAAAGTTTATTTTTAAAAACTTGCAATTTTTAATCAGGTCCCAATTTGAGATGATCCCAGGATATCAACAACAGGGAGTTCACTATATAACTGCAGTAATACACTATATAACTGCAAAAAAAATTTTTTTTTCTGAAAGATTTTGTAAAATACCCAATGCCTGATTACATAACAGAGCTTTTTATCTAAGCTCACAAATGCTTTAATTGTGCTAGTTAAAACTTAAAATATTTCAGTGTAATTGAAAAGACTTTACTCAAGAGGATATCAAATTTCAATTCTAATATCATATTTCATCTGCAAAACCAAATTTTAATACATTAAGTTTTAAACACATGCCAGCATAAGATGCACATAAATACAAAAGATGGTAAATGAATAACTTTATACTCTTTGTGAAAAGAGAGAACGTGGAAGAAATTAATTTCTAAACACTTCATCTGCAAAAATTTCCAAGAAACACGGCAAGCCTTAGAAAAAACAATCACTTTATAACTAATACGTGCATATACGTTCCTAGCAGGACAGAGAGATGAATCATACTGTTGTTACAGTTGGAAGATGAGACACAACACAACAGTTGGAAAATGAGACGATTAGTGACAAACATTTAAAAGTAAAATACTGCAACAAACAGCTGCAATTTCTTTTTGCTCTTGCTCTGAAACATTCATGTACTAGACAAGTAATGCTGACAAAGCAAAAGTTCTGATCTGTAAAACATGCTATAATTTGTTATATTAAATGTAAAGAGAGAAGGAGAGAGAATATGCAGCAATGAAGAACAAACTGGGTTAAATTAATGTCTCCCGCCTGCAAAATACAATGTCAAGATTTAAAGTTTTTCCTAAATACCACTAATTGTACATCAAAAATTGTATCTTCATTCATTTTTTTTTTTTTTTTTGTATTCACTAACATTCCTTTAATAATTAACAAAATGTTCTATATTTCAAATAGTATGTTTCAAGAAACAAAAATAAGTAAGTACAAATAGATGAAAATTAGCTTAATTATCACCCACCATAACTAGCTCCCCCCAAAAAAAAGAACACCTTAAAAATGATTCTAAAATACCCTTCTTAACATTACAATTTAATATTATAAAGATACCATGGAATAAAGAAAATATTTATGCTAATATCAGTTACCATTCAAAAGAGAATCAAACCTATGAACATAAACATTAAGAGCAAAATGAATTCGTAATACATACAATCATTTATGCTTATGACTTTTAACATACTATATTAATATACTTACAAATAATCCGGAAGAGATGACCCATGATCCGGATAGTAATGCCTAATAACAAAATATTGTACATTAAATTTCAATCAAATATAACAAATATTGATAAATCCAAATTAAGCTAGAGATCATAAAAAATATAACTAAGTTAAAATAAAATTCTGGACCACATTCACATGTTTTGCTCAATTTAAATCCATGCAAATTTATATTTACAAGACTTTAAAAAAAAAAACCAGCATTCATGCATCATTCAACATGAAAATCATCCGAGTATTTGTACAAACCTCAACACTGTCTCAACCTGCTCAGTATGCAGAAATTGCTGTTCCCTGGTTGATTCTGTGGTACGGCTAATGAGGCTGGGAAAGGAGAAGCAGCATGGGTTAAGGGACTAGTAGCTAGTGGAGGATTTAGGATAGCATACTGGACACAGTTAATCAACAGAGTTGCCTTTTATGCAATGTTTCAGTAGAACTCACTATTAGATATACTTCTACTGCATGGATTAAATTAACAAATTTATAATAGCTATGACATAAAACAAAATTTTAAAATAAAATTCCAACACACATTTCTCACTGAAAAAGGGCAATAAACAACTCTGTTGATATTTACAAATGAAGCTGCAGACACTTGGAGAAGAAAGTACATTTATAATAGAAAGGTTTTTAATGTAGAGTTTAATAAAACATACAGGAAAAAAAAAAGTTTTCTTCTTTTCATATTCAAAGTAGCTAACAAAAAGCAATAACGATGAGAAGGAAAATTTTTATATGTGAAAAACAGCAGAATCAAGCGAAAGCAGTTTAAA
The DNA here is from genome assembly GCA_000611955.2 of Stegodyphus mimosarum. NCBI lineage: Eukaryota > Metazoa > Arthropoda > Arachnida > Araneae > Eresidae > Stegodyphus > Stegodyphus mimosarum. The sequence goes on from KK116273.1 coordinate 354,308, forward strand.
AAAAATATAACAGTGAAACAGCTAGAATGAAAAGGGAATAAAAACTCAAAAATATCAAAGATTATAATAACACTTAAAAACAGCATGCTAATGAGAGCTACAAGTTTACAACATGCACTTGAAAGATGTTAAATTGCTAAAATGCAGTGTTTTTGGAAAACATTCCTGAGTTACATAATAAAACATCATAAGGAATTCGCTCTTACACTTTAAAATTACTCAAAAATAGCAAAAAGCATATACAGAGATTTTGATATTTTACATTAAAAAATGGTTGGTTAATGTAATACTCACAGGTGTGGTTCTGACATTTTAGGTTCAAATTCTGTATCTTCAGGAATAACTGTATTAATCTGAGTTGGTCGCCAAATGTAAGGATTTCCAGTATATGTTGCACTTCCGTCTTCCGGATCTCTTATCTTATACTGATAGAAAACACATTTATATTACTAGCATATTAAGCAGTAAGTATTAAAATAACTAACAAAACATTACAAAATCATTTATTTCAGTACCAAATCACTTTTAAACATTGATACTTAACCTGACTGATAAAACTGAATTTACTTAAAAACTAAACTCAGGAAACAGACTATAAGCAACTAGGCTTTAATTTTATATATAATAATTACACAAAACACACATATCTAATTGAGTTTTTATTTTGAATGAACCTAAATAACTAATATGAATATTTCACTTCTCAAGCACATTTCTCTATAGAACATGGAACATAGCTTATTTAGCTTCTAATATTTCCCTAGAGATACAAAAGCAATCTTTAGTAATCTAGTAAATGCAATGAATCCTCGTTACTGTAAAAGAAGTGAAAATAAATATCAGAGCTTCTCATTACAGAAATTAAAGACAACTAATCTGAAATCTTAGTATTTATTTTACTGCTAAATTCATTCCAATTAGTTTGATTCTAGTACAAAAGGAATACGAAGAAGCACTTTCTTCATTTGAGTAAACTTCAAAATTTTAGTTTTTAAAACCGATATTTAATCTCTGAAGGAATTATAGTATTTATATCTAAAAAAGCATCAGATCGCAGAAACTGCTACACGGATCACTATAAACACATAGTCACCAAAATATAAGTTTATCGGTTTAAATATTCAAGATTAGCTCTTGCTCACCTTTAATAAGCTTTCTGTATAGCACTAATATAGTAAAGTGAGATTAGTAGCAACCCCCCTGGAACAGCAATGGAAAAGCTCGAAGCAATTAAACCTCTTACATACATTTTTAATATTTAGGGGCACTTAATGTTACTACACCAAGATTACAATGCAAACGCAGAGAAGTTAAAAATACAATACAGACCTTGTATTTTTACTGCCACTTTGCAACTGATGCTATCAGCTGTAGTGTCCAACATGAGGTTCTGAGACGTTAATAATAAAAGTTATTGTTTTAGATAAACCAATTTTTTAAGCACATCTGATCAATGGAGCTTGCCAATTTCCTTATTCATGTTTCCACAAGCATGCCAAAAGAATAGCGGTTGTAAAGTTGATATACAATTCTGACCATCGTACAGGTGGCGATGAAACTGACAGCAACAAATGAAAAAAAAAATCCTTTACGTATGAACTCAGTAATACTCCAGATTTATCATAAATTAATTCATGCATATGAAATTTTCAATGCACAGTGGGCTTAAGGTATTGCGCAAAAATCATCCACGCTACTTTAGATAAGTAAAATAACAAACACAGCCACAGCCCTTGCGGTCACTTCTTGAACACGCCGCCATTTTACACTATCGTCCAAGAGTACATTTGACAGCCTTCAGTAACATTTTTGACTCATAAGTTATTTCCAGCTGGCATTATTACGAACTTCACTAACCTGAATATCTTCAGATGCGAAAGTAAAAGACACAATTTCAAAGTTAAAATTCGGCAACTCTCCAGTGAGCTTCTAGTATCCATCGTTTACACACATTGGTATACTAATAGGTCAAACTAGCACACGTGGCGTCATCTAGAGGCGCAAGAGAGAAATACAAACGACTTTCATCACTCTCTGTCGCTTCCCTCCCCCATTACATGACGAAAGGAGGAAAAATTTCGATTTTCCGAAAATGGATAACACACAAAATGTCAGCACATACCGTTTTTAAATTTCTAATTTACTTTTGAAAAAATGAGGAAAGCAGGCAAAATGAAGAAGCACGCCCTACAGGTGTATTTTTTGGGTACAACATTCTTCAGCTCTCTAAAGCGGTGGTTTGCAGTGTTGGTTGCAGCCGCACAGCGGGTTAGGACAGTTTCTATGGGTTAGAAAAAGTTTTGAAATTTTCATTTTGTTACGTAATTATGTTTAATTATTTATCACTACTTAATTTATCACACTTTTTTTTATTTTAAGACTTTCTTTCTCTACTTCTTTCCTTTCACAGTAAATACATGTATGCGACTTGCGATAAATTATCATATTAATTTCAAGTCAAATTAAGTGTAATTATTAATTATTTATTGTTTTATACATTACTGTGTTATCTATTTCGTTTAGTACTGTGTTCTCATAGCAGCGGGAAGGTGAGTACTTTCATACTTGCTTTACGGTGTTGTTACAATGCACAGGAATGAAAAAAATACTGTGGTACCTTACATGTATGTTTTCATGTTACAAATCATCTTACGCATGATCTCTCCAGCAAGAGAGGAGGTTAATGGATATTGATAGCCAGAATTCATTTGACTCACCTTTCTTTGTTCCCGCAGAAAAAATATAATAATTGTTAGGAAAAACATAATAAATATACGCTTCAAGTATCACGGCAATCTGTTATCTTTTGACGATTAGGCTAAAATGTTGGAGTCGTTTTACTGAATTTACTTTCACTTATAGAAAAGAGAAAAAACATGCATTATACATTTAACTAAATCTTTGCACTTCTTTCTTTAATTCTGGCAACGTAGTATACTATTATAGTACAAGATGTATTTTATTACTACTTTATGTAATGTCATACATGTCCGTTTATCTATTAAACTACAGAATATTTAGATATAACGGGTGGTCATAAAAAAACTTTCCCAATATATGACCCCTAGCGGCCTAGTCGCTCAACCAATCGAAATGAAATTTCAGATATTGTTATTTGAATTTATGAGTCGAGATTTTGAAGATTTAAAACAATAACGCTCTCACGGTTACGGTTACAGTGAAAAAAATTTTCGAATGGCAACACCTCCCTTCCCCCCTGCGCTAACTGATCAGCGCATTGAAAAACCATAAATGGCGTTGGAACGATACACGTATGACGAAAGTTGCCTGCGTAAAACATTTGCAAAGAAAAACATTGTAAAGAACCAGTGACAACACGGGAGGGGGGGAACCTCTTACTGGAATAACAAGTTTTCAGATAATAACGCACTGTATGCGAGAGATTGTCGACAACCGTAACACTGCAGGAGGCATCTGGATGACATTATATTTTATTGCATTTTTCAATTCTGACAAATCTCGTGGGTTTGATGAGTACGGTTTTAATTTCCAGAACCAAGAAACGATCCGAAGAAGGTCAGGCGATCGCGGTGGTTCACGTGAAAAGTTACGGGAGACGATTATCTCAAAAGTGCTGGCAGCACTTGCCGAGCACATGTGGCGACCTGGAGGAGAACCATCTTGCATTCGACCAATGTCATTAACGACATTTTGCTGCTGCAGTTCCGGAATTACGTAATTCTGCAACAATGTTGTATACCTGTGATGATAAGTGCTTCTATTGTCTCTCCCTGTCAAATTATGCAATGTGCGTCTGTGTACCTTCTGTCTGTGTTGTCACTGGTGTTTTACAATGCTCTTTTTGCAAACGTTTTATGCCGGCAATTTTCGTCATATCTGTATTGTTCCAACGCCATCTATGTTTTTTCAATGCGCTGATTAGTTTGCCCAGGAAAAAACTGGGTGTTGCAATTCAAAAATTTCGAATTTTTTTAACTGTAGCTGTAACCGTGAGCTCTTTTTTTTAGACCTTCACAATCTTGAGCGCATACCTTCAAATTACAATATCTGAAATATAATTTCGACTGGTTGAGTGGATAGGCTGCTAGGGGTTCATATATCGGTGAAGCGTTCAGTAGTCGATTCAATATTAACGATAATTCTTAAAATGCATTCTTCACCATTATGGAAGCACTACTGTACTGATACCTGTCCTCCCGAATAGGGTGTTAATAAAGAATTCTGCATTGTTGCAGATGAATGATACACTGTGCTCTTTCTGCACACTTTTTAAACATAGTGAGTGCTCTTGCATAACAAAAGCGTATTTTCAGCCTTCGTTGTTTTCGTTATTTCATTACTTCTATGGTTCACCACCCACCAAATAGTCAAGTCGCTAAACATTGGTAGTTCGACCCAGGTTCGAATCCCGGCGAATGGGCTCGCTGAACGGTCATTTTCGTGGTTTTCCCCGAGTATAACGCGGAAACGAGCCACTTTCCCTTAGAAAGCCTTCTACGAAGACATCGCTTCTCTTAGGCAGATAGCCCTCGTGTGCTCTGCCATATCAAACAAAGCAAACCAATTCTTTATTTCAATTTCATATTAGGGGACGTTTTCGGACTGAATCTATATATTTGCATACTTGTTGGTAGATTTCTCGATTAGAATCTCTCAGAGGTTTAAACAATTATATTAGGAATCAGTATGCTTAATTACACAATTACGATAAATATAAAATATAATTTCGAAAATACACTCGTTATCAGACACGCCAGGTAAATGCCATATATGCAGTTCTGTATTAGTTTTTGCAGTCAAACTCATGCTATGACTCTAATTTCATGTATTAATTTTAGTCCTATAACGATAAAAATAAGGGAATGCAACTATCCTTTTATGATTGTATTCACTGCACTGCCGGAATTGTGAACTTACTTGGGACTACTTTATGTTACCCTTTTTGGGTCCTTCAGTGATCATTTCTGATGGTTTTGTAAGGAAATTGGTTTCTAAACTAGATTTGTTTTTATTTATACATTGATTTATTTATTATTATTTTTAAGGCTTATATTCTACTTCTGTAAGGCATGTTTATTATTTCCCATTTCTTTTACAATTTGTTGCCATTTTTTTTCTAATTTAATACGTAATATTTTATTTGGGCTTTGGAAATTCCCTCAGAATGATTGTCATCTACTGCTTAGATGATTTATTTTATTTCACTTTTTATATATTAGGCACACAATCTTTTTTGCATTCTCTTTATTGATTACTAACAACTTTTTTTTTTCTTTAATACAGTTTTTAACACCTTTTAACATGCTTCCATATACACATACAGGGCCGTACCTTGGTATTTTGCCGCCCAGTGCAGTCTTCGGAGATCCTAAATTCTGATAACAGGTACATCCCTAAATTCTAAAACTTTTGTAATTCTTCACCCCGGTGCAACCGCGGCTGCTCTGGGGTCGGTCCCACATGCACATTTATACATACATATACATCAAAGGAATACACGAACATTCTAATTTAAATTAGATAAAAACAGCTTCTCACAACGTATTATGTATTTCCTTAAACAAACGATAACCTCTCAACTGATACGAAAGCTCAACAGCATGTACGAAACGGAGATAGTGTCAAACAAGTGTCAGACACCTCTAAAATGTCGTACAATTTCAATTCCCGTCTAGTTAAAAAAAAAAAAAATCCGGTTTTTAATGAGGCCTGACTTCAGCAAGGTCAGGGCCAAAAATCGAGCCACCGTTCTCGACATGAGAAATACTGAGTACAAAGCGCTTTATTGTTCGCACTTAAATGAGCCATTCACGTTGAAGAATAAAACAAAACAATGGTTAAGGTTCAGCACTGAACAGCTCTAAATCGTTTCGCTCAACACGTAGGTGTCAAAAATATTAAATTAAACATGTTTAATAAAATTATGTACAGGAGAAAGAAAAATCTATGTTCGAAGATGACAGAAAAACAGGCATTTAAAATATAATAAATGATTTTTAATGAAGTAAAAAGGTCCATTATCAGTTTACGTTTCGTATTCAGCTGTTGGAGACGTGCCTATATAATTTTTAACTTGAGGAAAATGCACGTCCCTAGATACAATGCAAGGTGTAAAGCCATTTAATGACAAGTAAATAAATCAACCAATTAAAACTTTAAAAAAAATGTGAATGCTCTCAGATTTTATATTATGCCCATAGGGACATTTATTTAACGTTTTATGTGTCACCTTTATTTACTAGATGTCATGTTCTTCGCACTTAAACCATAAAATTCATTTCAACAGCAATATCACAAAATATTTAAAGAGCATATCTTTAGAATTTCCGATACGCAGTTTCGCGCGATGGAGATAATTTTTTTCCTCTCAACAGTGTTGCCATTGCTCGCTTTGAAATCGTTGAGTTTATTAATTAAAAATTCGCTAGAAGTTTACAAAATATGAAATAGATAATAAAACAAATTCCAAATTTGAGTGCGGCACTATGCTATTCAAAATTTGATGTCTGTAGGTATCGTTGTTTTTTCATAATGCGAGAAACATACATATGTTCATGCCGATTTTTCATTATTTAATTTCTTTCAATATAATGTAGGGCTCTAATGTTTGGTAGCAACAATTTCAAAAGTGAAACGCCGTTTTATAATGAACCAACGCAAAATGCCAAACCGAAATTAATAGCCCTTCTGGGCAAATTGTTCTTTTGGGCTAATAATAGACAAATAAAGTAATAAATAAATAAGCAAAAGTTATAAGAAGATACACCCAATAGAGATTAACTATAATATAACCGTACATTTTTATATTCATTTAAAAGTAAGTATTTCGAATTAGAATACGTTAACTTTTACAATAATATTTCACCATAGCTTTACACGCATATTCAGAAACATGACACATATAGTGACACAATATAGTTCTGCAATAAAAGTATTAAAAATTTCCTTTTTATAAATGACATATAACGCTGAAATAAACTGTAACAGCCCGGAAAAAAAATGTTACGGGTTCATAATAAATTGAGTGCACACAGAGCTGATAATAGTTTGATAAAATTTATTTTACCAAAAGAAACATTTCACAGTTCTCGAACTTTCCACAAAAATACTCGTACAACTCTTCACACTAGTTATACTTCGGACTAGTAAGAATGTTTAAACAAAACGCAGTGCAAAGCGCATCTAAAGAGCGAAGCTAACACGAAGATATCCCAATACTCTGCACTCACACTTAAGTAAGCAACAAACTGCTGCTCAAAACTTGATGCTCTCCCCGGTCTTACACAGTTTTCTACCGGCCGTCCAGAGATTTCTAGTAACTTCTCGAAATTGCTGAAAGGCATATGAGGGAGGGATACGATTATAGCTACATATAGCATTAATTAGAGTTATTAAATTACGATACCCATTACAGTTATACAAGCAAAAATCCTTCATTGCCCCTTTCCCAAAGACTTTACGTTCCGGGTAGTACAATTCCTGGACAGGAATTTGATATACTTACAACTAAGGAATATGAATGCAATATTAAAACAATAATTTCAATAAATGACATAACACAAATCAAATGCTAAACCAATAAACTTACAAATTTATATACAAATAGGACAATAGGCTCAGTATACTATTTACATTATATACACTATGAGGACTATATACTATGGTTATAATAAGCTGTTAGCCTGTCGTAATGAACGACTTTAGGCTTAGAATTTGATGAATTACCGATCCGAACTACGACGTCGTTCAGCATGTTCAGAACTGTATAAGGACAATCTCAGGCCGACTGTGGTTTAGGTGTCGAGCTTTCCGTCGAATCAGATTTCATTGTAGTGGCAACACAACTTAATGTTCTTTTGTAACTATTAAGATTTGCCGAGTGGCAACATAATTTAATGCCTCTTTTGCACCTATTAACATTTAACGAGTGACAACATCTATGAAAAGTTTTCTCCTTATCAGTTAGTGTTCCATTATTATTGTTTTGCATGCCTTTCTCTTTAAAATAACCTATTATTGGGTGCGTAAGGGTTCGTAATGAATTGAATGAACAAGTCGATAAAAAATTAATAAAATTTATTCTTATCCAAGAAATAAGACAAAATGCTGACATTTCCTCAGAGATATTCGCCCTGATTCAACCTCCGCCCCGCGAGATGGCCACTAATTAGTTTTCCTCCGTCTTGATAGGCGCGGTCTTAGCATCCGTAGCCTGGCGTGTTCTACAGTTTCTTAGTATGTACCCTTCAGCACCGCAGTTCGGTCGATTTCTTGTCACCAATATTCCGCCTCAAGGCATTCAGTTGTCTTGTTAAATGATATAGACGAGCAGTCATTTGATCCTCTGGCTTTTGGACTAGAGCAGCTCTGATTGGGTGGAGGTCTGTACGAGTGGCTTGCTGGGCTGCCTCGAATTTCACGGCGGCGTATACACTAGAGCGCTTTTGAAGTCCTTGACATCCGCCATTCTTCGGCTTTCTGTATTTCAGGATCCCGGATGCCATCGATGAAGAATTGCAGGGACAGGGTTTTCCTCGTTTCTGTCAGGCACTCCGAGAAGGCCAGGTGCGATAGCCTTTCAACATCCGTGGCAAGCTCTTAGAGTGTTTCGGTGGGTTTCTGTTGACGGAATTTTAATTGAAGCCTTCTGTAGTCTTTTAAACATTTTTCCGCAAAGCGCAGCTCTGACGCGCCGGATAGAACTTCGAAGTCTCGTCTCTGGTTTTCTGGAAGAGTTTGAAGAATATCCGCAGTGTCTGCTCTCAGAGAAGCGGCGAGATGACAGGCCTTAGCTTGGGAATCGCATCTATTCGCTTCCGCCTCTACTGAAAATTGTGTCTTATACACTTGCCAAGAGGTCTTCCCATCATATGTGAATAACTTCAGAGAGGGACGAGAAGGCATGGATAATAATTTAAAACTATCAGTATTGCTTCCTGCCGTCGCTACGAATTTCTTCAATGTATCAACTTTTTTGGCGACCGCAGTAACCCTGTCATCAATTTGTTGTTCCACGGCAGAAACTCTCTGTTCTATTTGTTCTTTAACAGAAGACGCTCTTTTTTCTACATGTTCTTTTACCGAAGAAACTCGTTCTTCAATGTGTCCAACTTTAACTTCAACAGCGTGAATTCTCCCTTACATAGCTTCGAATTTGTTTTCTATTACGTAGGTAATTTCTCTTTTAGTTTCCTCTTGACCTGCTTCAATATTTTCTTCAACAGCCTTCATTTCATCTTTAGCAGATTCCTGAACAGGCTTCATTTCATCTTTAAGAGATTCCTGAACTCCATCCTTTCTTGACTTGCTTTCATCTCTTTTTGGCCTGCTTTCATTTTTTCCTGGCCCGCTTTCATTTCTTCTTTAAATGCCTGAAAAGCTGCTATTAGCTGTAACTGCTCTCCCATCGCTCTTGTGATTGACATTCAAATCCCATTTATGACACAAAAAAGTGTTGCATGCTTACGGGTTCGTAATGGATTGAATGCACAAATCGATAAAAAATTAATAAAATCTATTCTTATCTCAAGAAATAAGACAAAATGCTGAAATTTCCTCAAAGATATTCGTACAATATCGCAATAGCTCACAGTAATTATATTTCAAACTACTAAAATATAAACATAGCTCAAATTCAAAGTACAGAGAAAGCTAATCCAATCTCTCCGCGAATTCGCTGCAATCAGTAACAACACTAAGTAAACAACTACAGTTTAAAATAACGCTTAAAACTTCGCTTAAAACAACTGAACTGAGATGTTTCCGTCCGGCATTTATAAAGTTTTAATCATGCACGAGAACATTCTGGTAAAATCTATTTTCTCGATTTTTCTGGATAGCAAAACAGTACACTTAGGAGATATCAATTTATTAAAATGTTAAATGCGTGTGCTCCTGTATGTTTACTTTTTCGGCGTAGCTTTCTCTTAAAACTCGTCGCGCGCAGCATTGCACGGGGAAATGAAACAATTTAATTGCAATTCTACTAAATATAGCTAATTAAATGCAAAATCCGTAACACTATGCTATATTTTTATTTAAAATAATATTGTAATATTTATCAAATATGTATTAAAGATATAAAAAATGAATATGCTGTTTTAAAAGTTAAGAAGAAGTATTTCTTTTTAATTACGAAACTTTGGATGTGTTGTTTCGATTCAGTATTCGCTTCCTCGTACATCTATAATAAAAGTTTGGTGACGGGTAACATCGGATAATGGATGGAACTTCATCAAGGTGAGCGTTAAAATTCTACCGTTTTTTGGCCAGAAAAGCACGATTTTTTTTCCGCAGATAGAAGCGGTTTGAAATTAATGGGAGAACTGTGGCTAGTACCAAATTTAATTACGTGATATCTCAACTAGAGCCAAAATATGTGGAAAATATCTGGAATATCATTACGGATGCAACATTTAATAGTAAACATGCCTTAGTTAAAGACTATTAAACACATGCAAAGAGAGCAAAAACAAGCGTATTAAGTGCTTGGGCACTGGCATTGACCTTTCGGATATAAAACCCTGTCAACTGTTCTTAGGGGCAAAAGAAGTCGGAAAATTTAGACCAGCAGCGAAATTAGCAGCTGATTTTGCTGCAGGTTATGTTCAGGGTTGCAGCAAACACCAAATATTTGTGAATGATAAAACACGGGCTTGCATTTTTCTGACCGATTCTGGCGCAGGCGCTTGTTACACAAAAAGATGAACTTCGAAACCTGCAACACACAAACTTCGAAGCGACTGAAAATTACATGCCGCCAATTATATGCCAAATTATAAGACACAGAAATTTCTACTTATGGCATAAAGGTGGACTTCGTGGAGCTTTTCGATGGTCATTCATTATTGCCAAATCAACAAAGGTATAATCCGAGCAGATTTTTTTAGATCAAGTTATTAACTAATTTAAATAACAAAAGATTAATTGATGGTGTAACTAACCTTACAGCTCAGTATGACATTACATCCATCTCCAAAATGAATGATGTAAGTTTAGTACATAATAAATTAATGTATCAGAAATTAAAGTATCAGAATATTACTCTTGATAACAAATGTTAAATACCACATTTTAACTGAAGGCCAACCAGCGTATGCCAAACCAAGACCGCTAGACAGTAAAAAATTACAGATCGCAAAACAAGAATTTCAGTATATGTTGGAAAATAATATAATAAGACATTCTACATCTTCATAAGTTAGTCCTCTTCATATAGTCTCTAAAAAAGATGGAAACTTCCATCCCTGTGGAGATATTAGGAGACTTACTATTATCACTATTCCTGGCAGATACTCCATTTCTAGAATTAATGATTTTAACCATATTTTTAAAGGCAAAAAAATTATTCTCCAAAAGTGATATTTTCAAAGCATATTTCCAAATTCCTGTAGCCGAACAGGATAAATAAAAAACCGTCATAATAACGGCATTTGGTCTTTACGAATTTAATATAATGTGTTTGGGATTGCGAAATGCACCAGCTACTTTTCAAATATTTATATATGAAGTATTTCAAGGTTTGGACTTTACTTTTCCATACCTAGATGACATATTAATTTCGTCTTCCTCATCAGAAGAACACCGACATCACCTGAAACTTGCGAATCAACATTTCTAAGTCGATCACGGGTGTTGATAAATCGGAATTTTTAGGACATCTTATAACGTCAGAAGGATCTCGGCATCTACTTGAAAAAGGCGAAGCAATATTGAACTATAAATTACCAGAGACTATCCACAAACTGCGAACTCTCCTAAAGATGCTTAATTTTTACTGATCGTTTTTAAAAGATGCTGCTAGGACACAAGCAATACTTCATGAATACCTAAAGGTGTTAAGATAAAAGAAGAAAAATTAAATGAACCGATGAAGCTGTATTAAACTTTGAAAAATATAAACAAGATTAGACAAATGTTGCTCTTTTAAGCTATCCCAATTCAGATTGCCATTTTGTCACTCTGCACGGATGCGTCTGATGCTATTGGTGCAGTCTTCCGACAATTTTGAAGGTGGGGCATGGAAACCTAGAGCGTTTTATTCAAAAAAATTAAGTGACACTCGGAAAAATTAGGTACTTACGACCGCGAGTTGTTAGAAATATATTTTGCAGTTAAATATTTTAAGCATATGTTAGAAGGTCGCGATTTCAAATTTTTACGAGTAATACGCCATTAGTATTTTCTTTCAAGCAAAAGAGCGAAAACACATCACCACGACGAGTGCGACAACTCCAATATCTATCCAAAATTTTTACTAATAGTACATGGCCATTAGTGGAAGTGAAAATACTGTTGCAGATCAGTTATCAAGAACAACCGATGTCCCTATTTCCCACATTGATTACGATAAAATTTCAGATAACCAAGTAAATGATAAAGAATTACAAGATTTACATACTCAAAATAAAACATTTAATTTCAAAAGTTACTTATTTCGATCCGGTAAAATTTTGTGGTGTGATACGTCTCCTTCTAACACCGGAGCATTTATACCAAAACAGTTTCGAATTGATATATTTCAACAAATACACGGACTCAGGAATAAAATCCGCAGTTAAAAAATAACAACTAAATTTATCTAGAAGAATATCAAAAAGGTTATACAAACATGGAGTCGTGCTTGTATTGATTAAAAAAAAAAAAAAAAAAAAAAAAGGTTTTTAAA
>KK116273.1:377141-400353 GCA_000611955.2 Stegodyphus mimosarum
GAAGAACCTCGTTACAATAGCAGTCCCAGGTGACGAACCCCCTTGGGAGATATGAAGGTCGGTCCAGCTACCAAGCATTATGTCTGCTCGAACGAGAACTCCGCGACCTCCAAAACAGTCTCTTTTGATGATGTTGAAGGGGTTATTGCGTCTTCCCCGCTCTGTCCAGATGTGTATGTGTCTAGAATCGCAACTCAGACTAAATCTGCTCTCATCTGTAAAGAGTACTCGTTCCCATTCCTTGTCTCTCCAATTCCGGTGTTCCCGGCACCACAGAGAACGCCTTCTCCGATGGGCAGGCGTTAGAGGTACACACCGTACAGGGCCTCGTGTAAACAGACCACACCGTGCAGTCTTCTGGCCACGGTAAAACGCGATATCGGTCGTCCAGTCGCCTGTGTCGTGTGTCTAGCGATTTCTCCCGCTGTCTGCCGCCTATTTCTTCTGGCCTGTAAGGCAATATACCGGTCATCTGCGGGTGTAGTTCCTCGTGGACGACCACTACTAAACTCCCGGATAGTTGTTCTTGTAGTTTGAAATTGTCTCCAAAGTCGTGCAACGATGCTGTGAGCAATTACGAACTCTGCAGCCACACTTGTCATACTGCGGCCTTCCTCCAACTTCCCAATGATTCGACCTCGGGTAAAAGCATCCAGATGTCGTCTAACAGATTGATTATTCGCCATTTCTCGCTGAGGCAGCAACTCGGTGTGATTTTAACTGCTATACGGCGTGCAATCTGTTTGTCAGAAATACTGATCTTACACCGACAACATGCTTTATACTACTCAGACACTCCCCCATTACGTCTACCTGCATATCTGCGCATGAGCTACCGTACATCCTGATTGGTCTTTCTGTCCGCTCTGCCTCTTCGTTCAACTGATATGCTAATTTTTCGACTTCGTCCTTAATTCTTTCACACCAGTGTATATAACTGGCTGGAAATAATCTAAGTCAAAAAATTTTAGATAATATCTTTCTTCAGGAGTAATTTCGCATACTAAGGACCTTTTTACTCTAAAAGACTTTTGTTTTGGTTTGGTTTATTTGATTATGGCGAAGCTTTCGAGGGCTATCTCGCCTAAAGAGAGGAATACTTTCGTGGAGGACCTTGAACAACTGGCTCGTATACACGTCACATAGGAAAAGCTACAAAAACGCCCATGTAGCCAGCTCTTTCGCGACCGAACTACCAGTGTTCAGCGACTTTACAACTTTTTGGTAATAGAAGGGACAACTTACTAAGTGGAATTTCTACCGTAGTGGGCGTTCCCCATATTTTGACTAAAAGGTACCACGTGACACAAATTAACCTAATCTAAAAGTCTGACTCATTTAGTTCATTTCCTAAACTGAAATCATAGGTTTACGACCAACCGTTAACATTAAAAGGTTAATTTTTTTAAATATAAAAATTTTTGTAAATATAAGAATTATTAAGAAAAGATCCCTTACCAGTTATGTAATTTATGGTGTTAAAAATATTTCTTATCAACCAAGCTGCAAATGTTCATAAAAATTATCAGTTGAAGATATTAACAATTAAATGTTTTTAGCTTATATCAATCAGATGCATTATTAAAATCAAAATAATGACTTAAATTACTAAAAGTGCGTTTGTGGCTTTTAAATGGCCCAGTTTGCCAATGGCTAATCTATCTTGATAATGGCCAAACACACGAAGGCTATCGCCTAAGGGCAGAGATGCTTATATGAAAGAGTTTCTAAGGAAATTTGGCTCGTAGCCATGTTACACATGGAGAAAGCCACGACAGCGTCTATGTAGCTAGCCCGTTCTCGTGGAATCCAGCCCAGATCGAACTACCAGTGTTCTGCGACTTTATCGCTTTCGGTCACTGGTGGGTCCAGTTTATCAATGAATAATTCATTGATTAAATTTTAACTATAAATTTTCAATTTTACTTAACAAAGTCTTTAAGCTCTATCAAATGACACCTACCTCTGAAAATTAGTTACATTAGAGATCCTATCCGTCATTTTCTGAAGCAGGATCGAATTTTATTTTGCCAGGACATGATTTTGCATAATTACCAAAAATAATACATAATCTATAAGGTGTAATGAATAACATCCAAAAGCATATTACGCCAACGGAACGATATAATATAAAATATTTAACTTGCATTGACTTTAAATTCTATAACATTTGATATGTAGCATAAATGCACAGCATGTAATGTAAATAAAATACACAGTGTTAAAGTCATATTAACTTAGAAATATTACATTGGTAGAAAATACAAAGTACTTAAAGAGAATCTTACCCTTTCCAGCTGGGTCGTCACACTCTGCCGCTCAGCTTCCAGTTCCCGAGTCAGCTGCTGGAACTGAACCTCCTGAGGAAAAAATAAATGATTACGGTGAAAATCTGATATATTCTGTATAAATGCTTAACACGTTTTTGTGCGCGCAGAACATAAAAATGACAAAATAAATCAAATTTTAAACAACTTCCAACAATTCATTAAATTTCGGGAAGAAGATTTCTTTAGATAGGCAATGCTGCATTTATTCTAGACACTTGAAAAGACGCAGAAATCATTTCATTAGCAGATTATTATAAAACACACGTTACTTGAATAAAATTCCAGATAATTAATGATCCTCTGTTGTATTCTGTTTTATGGCATTTTACATTTCTATTTACTTTTTTACACGGGCTTTACATTTAATACATTTAATCATTTATTTAACCTTTTGGCTTATATGTTTAGTTAATGAATAAATTGAGGGGTAAAGTTAAGAATTCTCCACCTTGCTTTTATATCAAAACAATTCATATATCACTGTCATAAAGAAAATAACGTTGCAAAATCATTCCGCTATTCCTAAAATTTTATCACTGCAGTCACTAAGGCTGAGCTTTAAAAGTCCTCCACAAAAGCATCCCTCCCACCTTATGCCTGATAGTTATCGTGTACTTTGCCGTAATCCAAATACTCACCAGCCGTGCGCATAGTTAAAACGTTTTAACTTCAATAAAATGCTGCCGTAGGTAGTTTTTAGTTTATTCCTTTGGTAGCTTCATATGTACGATATAAATGCACGTTGTTAATTCTAACATTGCTTTCAAAAACTGAAAAACTTCTAGCACCATCACGACATTTTACAATGATTATTTTTCCATTTCTCAATAGAAATATTAAAAAAATACATTTTACCATTTGCACAACCTATTAGCTATTTTAATTAAATAAGCACAGAAAGAAAATTTTTAGATTAAAAATTTGTTACCATTTTAATCATCAAAATTTAAGTTATAACACTTTAATTCTAAAGTTTAGTGTGAAATTTCGGCCTGTTTAAGAGAGATTCATTTCTTTATATCTGGTCTTATTTCACTTAGAACCATAAATCTTGCTTTAGTTTTGTTCTGTTATTTATTTTTCAAACATAACATGGAAGAAAATACTTGTTCACTCGAACAGGTTGTGCAAAAATGCAACAAAAGTTTAATAGCTCTATTTCAAATGTCCTTAAACTCTTATTTGCAGTTCAACCAAAAGTTAACAAGTGTGTTATTTTTGAAATCTTCAGTTAAAGTTCGAATACAGGAAATTTCTATCACTTGTTCGTTTTGTTCACGAGATAAAATTTTAGGTACATTTGAACAAAACGAATTTCTAATCCAATTTTGTTTCCATAATTCTCGGAAAAATACGTGTTGAAACTATTTATCAATGAAAAACAATTGTTTTTAATGTCGGACGCTAATTCTTCTTTTATTGTAAAATTATTTTCAGTTAGAAAACTTTCTAAAAGGGGAAAAAAATTAAAAATATTATTATTCAAGTCTTTGGTTATTAGCTCGAGTTTTGTTTACCATTCCATTTATTTTTATCTCTAATGGTAAAAAATTAACACTTTATCCTTGTAATATCCTAAATTTAATTCATTTAACTTTCCAAAAATATCATCTAAATATGCTAAATACGCCAACCATAATTCATTAAATAAGTATTTTTTCAATTCAAATTTTGAATCACAGAGGAAATTTGAATTTGATCGAAGTTCGAAATGACGATTTAAAACTTTGCCTTTGGATGAGCACTTTATTTCGGAATGTAACAAAATCGTTTCATGTTCACTGCCCATCTCATGGCATAAAATCGTTAAAATTCTTGAATTTAAAGTTCGGCTTTTAATAAAATTGTTATTTTTTACAACTTGATTCAAAACGATTTTCAGGTTTACGGGGATCGTTTTGGCAACTAAAGCTTCACGATGAATGGAGCAGTGAGCAAATTTAGTTTCAGGTGCAACTTTCTTTGAGAAATAACACCAGAATGTTTTCTCGCACCAAGCGACTTCCATCTGTTTCCGGCTTTGAAGAAAAATCTCGGAGGAAGGCGCTTTGGAAGCAATACTGAAGTGAAAGAAGCCGTTCAACGCTTCTTCCATATGCAAAGCCCTGATTTTTTCCTGGAGGGCTTTTTGAAGCTTATCAAGCGTCAAATGTCTCAATGTACTTAGTACCTATGTGGAAAAATAAAGGTATGTCATATCTTTAATGCCTCATTCTATTTTTTGACTTTCATACACAACTCTGACCACAGTCGACAGGGGAAACTTATTTTTCAACTTACCCTCGTATAAAGTTTTCTGGAATAGTGCGAGCCTGCCCAGTTTCATTGGAATCCTAAGGCTTACTAAGTTACTAGCTATTAATTTAGAAGGCAAATAACAAAATCAGTGTTATATTTGCAAATTTTCACAGGACTAATTTCGATGGTTTTACCGAACCATCAACCTCAGCTGTCAAACTGCAAATGAACGCGATAAGATATAGTGATAAGTTAAGATAAGAATGGCTGGAAAGGAGTTCAGCTACAGACGCCATTTATTGACGAAACAAACGAAACAAGAAAACAAACACAGTTTCCTTAAAGGCTGAGGTTAAAGATGGATTGGAATTAGGACCATCAACTGTAACAGAAAGATTTTTTTGAGTTTTTAACGCCTCGAGAAAATCTAATTAAAAAATGGAAGATGTTTTTTGAAAATTGTAGGCTGCAGGAAAATTGAAAGCGTCATTTTCGGACCAACGATGCTGGGCAACAGAGGACTTCTGCGTTTCCTTTTTCCTACCATATGCCTCATGTTCCTGAACGCGAAATCTAAGGCTATCTTAGTTTGACCATTGTAAATTAAACTACAGTGGCAAGGAATCCTGTAAATACCCTAGGAATTCATATCCGGAACTATGTTTAACTATGGAACTCGGAATTTTATTTATAGGAGAATAAACGAAACGAAAGTTAAATTTCTGTAAAATACGTGTAATTTTATAGCTAACTGATGGAAAGAAAGGAATGACAACAGAATTATTATAATCTTCTAAAACAAGAGAGTGTCTTTTCGGCGTTTTGGCATGAGAATTTTTTAACTACTTGACTAATAATGCTGGGTGAAAAGGCCCTGTCATTAGCTGCTGCTTTTAAACAATTTAGTTCTTGATCAAGGGCCAAGTTGGAGAAGCAAACTTGAAATGCATGGAAACAAAGGAATAAAATGAAGCTAACCTTTAGTTAGTGCCGATGACATGATTTGAAGTGTGGTGGAAGGCAAACCGATGAGGTTACGTGTGACCAAAATGTCCAGGAATAGAAAAGAATTGCAGGTCTCAAGTTCAAAAGTGAACGGAACAGCAGTATCAATGGAATTCATTATTGAAGGAACTTTGTTTGACGGGAATGAAGATGATTTAAGTAGAGTAACAGTATCATTTACGTAGCAGAACCATACCGGGAAGTTTAAAGTTTCAAACAATTTGATTCATAATAATACATGTAGATATCAGCCAAGATGAGACTAAGAGGGCTTTCAATGCTAATTTCTCAGTTTGCTTGCAATACGTATTTTGGAAAACAAAATGAGTTTGTTTGAAACAGAGTTGAGTGGAGATTAGCTCATCAATTTCGATGCAGGAGAAATGAAATTCACAAAGTCTGATTTCTAAACATCTTTAATGCACCCTCCACTGAAACACTGGTGAATAATGATTTTACATAAAAAGAAATCATTAGTAAATTTCTAGGAGAAATGCTTTTAACTTTAAAATTTTGTCTCAAATTTTTTGAGTGTATCAAAATCGACAAAAATGTAAAAAAGCAGAATATGTCCTAAATCATGGAAAAACACCATGTTTCTATGAAAACATAGCTCATAAGTTGACAAAAAATAGATTTTTACAGAAAAAAGATTTTTTTTATGTATCGTATAGTCAGGCAAATATGTTGCTACAGTCTTCCAATTTAAGTAGTTAAAAAAATCTCACCATTTTAAACATTAAGCCAACAGTTTCTTTCTAGTAAGTTTATTTCTAGTGTTAGTTTATCAGAAGAATAAGACAGAATTATGAAATATGATTTCAACTTCTCACAAAACTGAAAATCCTCGATTCCGAAGATTTCGGTTCCTATCAAAAAAGCTTTCAAATTCAGTAAATTACAGAAATGATTAGGTATCTTATCGCCCATAATATGAAATTCAACACGCCTTTGAAACCAAATCTAAATGCGAAAGAAAGGAGCTATAATGTCGGAAATTCATTCTAACACGGACATCATCATCTCAAAGGCCGAGAAAGGTGGCCACATGGTCGTCATGGACAAGAACACTTACACCGATGGTGTCATTAAACTCTTAAACGAAGGGCTATATAATCCGATCCCTAAAGACTCTTCGCCTTCGGACCTCTCAAAAATAAAAACTGCGATCAAATCTTCACAAATCCTTTCGACGAACGTAAAACAGTCGCTTATCCCATCTGTTGCGAATTGTGCCAGATCATATGCTCTTCCCAAAATTCATAAACGTGGTATTCCTTTCCGCCCTATTCTATCAAATTTAGGCACTGCTTGGTACCCGTTAGTTAAATATTTGATTTCTAGATTTTCAACTCTATTAGATAATAATATTTACACGCTAAAAAATTCAATTGAGTTTGTAAAAAATGTTAAAAGCATTTCTCCCAGAAATTTAGTCATGGTTTCTTTTCAGGTAAAATCATTATTCACCAATGTTCCAGTGAGGGTGCAGTAAGATGTTTAGAAACCAGACTTCGTGAGTTTTATTTCTCCTGCAAAACTGATGAGCTAATTTCCCTCACTCAACTCTGTTTGAAACAAACGCATTTTGTTTTCTAAAATAAGTATTACAAGCAAACAGAGATTAGCCATTGAAAGCCCTCCTAGTCGTGGAGGACTTTCTAAGGGAAACTGGCTCAGATACATGTTACACATGGAGAAAAACACAAAAAAGCCCATGTAGCCAGCCCGTTCGCGGGATTTGAACCTCGTACCCAACTACCACTCAGCAACTTTACCGCTCGGCCGCTGGTGGGCCATTCATGGTTCGATGGGAACCAAATTTTATGGTCGACGGGGTAGTCCGTAAGTACCGAAATTTTTGTAGGGGTATTAGTATTTTGTAGGAGTATTCTAAGATAATTAAACTGCATAACAATATTAATAAAGTATTTTAAGCATTTGCAATTTTTATAAATTAGTTGTGTGAAACTTTTTTTTTGGCATACCATATGTAAGAAATTATGAATTAAAGAATGTTACACACAAATAAATCACAAAAGAATTAAGCTCAATAACATTAAAGTAGAAAATATATCAACCTCGAATTATTCTAATTTATTTTTTCACAAACTTCTCAAGGAAAGCTGGAAAGGATGTTAAAAATCTCAAAGTTTGAAATTAAATAAAGTCGGTCAATTTTTCTCACACGGATTCAAACATTTTTTGTTTAATTTTTTAATGAGTATAAAAGAAAAAATTAAGCAAATATAACGGTTAAAATTTACTCTACCCCTTGGCAAATCGTTTCTTTTTTGTCGCCAAGATCGGCACCAGTTTCCACCAGCTACACAAAAGCAAAACAAGAAGTCAAATACTTACACAAACTCGGTGTCCGTGTACACACCGACCTGTTTTAACTTTAAAAAAAAATCACAGAACTGCACAAACTAGGCATTGCGCACTACCTTAACTTGTAAGGCTTTAGTATAACCTAACAAAGTTTTATTTTAATTTTTCCTTTCCTATGTGTTCTTATTTCAACTTCCCGTTAGAATAAGCGCGCGTTTCAGCTTTATGCTAATTTGAAGTGGAGCCAAGTTTCTATTTAAGCAATAGGTCGGAACCTCTCGGTGTGAGAGAGCTTTTAGTCTCAGATCACGGCTGCTCTGTTCGACGTTCGCCTGACAACTAGCATTTAAATTCTAAGCCTTAGCGCTGTTACTCTATTACTTATTGAAGTAAATCTAAGTGTGTTAGTGTTAGTTAAACCTTGCTACGCACCATTTAACATAGAGGCCAACCTCGGGTTATAACTCTGTGAGCAACGACTATTTCTAATTAACTTTAGTTTAAATTATTTGATTGTTCAGTTTAGACCCAAGTGCGGTCATTATTTTCTGTAATCCCTCCCGAGCTGGGAAGTGGCTGTATATAATTGTGGTTTAATAAAAGATGATTTTAAATCCTTCTGAAGTGCAGTTCTTCTACCACTTAACCACAGTTTTCTACCACAGAACATAGCTGCATTCAGCTTCCTGTTCAAGATCAGGACTTAAAGTATTTCACGAATATGTTCGCCAAGAGTATGCACCGAAAACACAGTCCTGACAAACTTTGTCATATATACAAATCGACCTATTTTAATTTAAAAAAAGTCCCAGAATTGCACAATCTAGGCATTGCGCACTGCCTTAACTTTGTCCATGTACACATCGATCTATTTTCACTTAAACAATACCAGGAAGCTTAAACAAAGTTAAAACTATCATGTTAACCAGAAAAAAATTCCCCGCTGTCTTAACACACAAGCACGAACAAATAACCAAAAATACACAAACAAAGAGTAATAAATAACCAAAAATAAATATTTCCTAACATAAAAACATTAAACAACAAATCTTTTAACAAAAATTAACACACAGACTTCAATAAATAAATAAAACGTCAAATTTTTAACATTCCTTTTCTTCACGTGCATATTTTCACGCCTCCCACCAGCATCTCCTCCATCCTCCACCTAAGCAATTCAATTAAATATTTGGTCGTTTCGGCTCATGTGCTGTTAATGGCGGATAAATACGTATAATATCGTCCAAGAAAGGCATAAATACGTTTTTTCCCTGCTCCTTCTTGCACCACACATATTCGGCCAAATAATAGTGCAAGCCGTCCTTCGTTTTCCTGCTGGCTAAACCGCGTTTAATTGCACTCCGCGTTCCTTCTATTTTATGTATTCCTTCCAGCAGTCAGAAATTATAGTCGTATCCTGAATAATATGCTCATTTATAACACTAAGCAAACTTTCAGACAACCTTTCAAACACCACTTTCATAAAACATTATGCACATGCAACCAAACACAGCAATTGAAAATCCCTGGTCCATACCAAAGGGTTACTATTACAAAAAATAGCCAAAACCTAAATTTATCACAACACATTTGGCGATATTCGCACAATTTTCCCCAAGGCTAGTTTCGCCAACATTATCAAAATTAGGGTTACCGAAAAACCTATTTCACGCAGCGGGCTTCCAGATTTCACGAACAACAAATACCACTTGGTGGTTTTTCCAGATAGAAACCAAGGGTTATCGCACAGTAAATTTCAACCAATATGAACTATAATAGCAAGAGATCGTCCCTATTTTAGGGCAGGAGACCGCTCTAAAATGATAGATGTCTCAATTTCCAAAAAACTATTTTTTTTTACTTAAAAATGTCAAAATATGAATATTTACATTATTTAAAATATTTTTGTGATGGAGGTATCTGTCTACAAAAATACATAAGATACAGTTGAGGTATATTGAGGCACAGTTTTACTCTAAAAATGGTACTTATGTATTAACGCAACTATCTTGTCGCAATATGGCGATTTTTTACAGATTAAAAGATAGAAGTTACATACCGGGTGCAAGTTGATGGTTTAAACTCCATTTTCCTCCCTTAAGAAGCTTCCCAAACTATCGATGTTTATCGTAAGTGGGTAAACACTATCAACATATGAAAAGAAGCGTATTCTTTAGCAATTAAAACACAAATTTTTATTAAGGTTTACGTGATACATTAACGAAATAAAACATACACATTCTTTTTAGAATCTTTCTGTAATTTTTTGCGTTATTTTTCTCCCGTAATATATAGCAATCTGTTTTCGCTTAAAAAAAAAAAAAAAAAAAAAGCCACAGAAATCCGGAGACTAGGCTTCGTACAAACCTCGGCTACAGCGGCTATCTAGGAAAACGCATTTCTATTCTTCCGTTCAGAAACTTTGCAGGAAAGTTCTGTATTCCTGAAGAAATTTTTTTCTAATTTTTTCGTTTGCTGGCAAATTCCACAAGTTCATACTTTAAAGTAAGGGGGAAAATATCACGATTTGTCTATAAAAACCTTTAGAACTTGGAATACAACAAAAAAGCGTATGAAAATAGCAGCGTTGCTTGACTGAAGGATTATTATTAACAAGATTTTGCCGGAAGAATGGTTATGCAAATAGTTGTCAGAGTTTGGGGACTTCTACAAGTGTGGTTGCATTAATACGTTAAATACCCTAAAAATTACTTTTGAACGGATAATGGTCAAATGGATAGACAGTTTAGTATATTAAGCAAAAATATCTCTTTATACCAATTCAATAGTTTTATATTCATGGCTTCTTTAATATAATTTTTCAAGAGGCTTAAGTTACACTGAGGTAGACAAGTCCTCTAACGCTCGAAACATTCGTGACTTTTCGAAGAAAGCTGCATTAGTCCATACATATCAATTTTCATAGTTTGAAACAGTTCCGAAAAGTTCTTTTCTGACATTTTATTTTATTATTATTGTTTTTTAATAAGAGACGTTCCACATGAAAAAAGGATTTTTTTTTCACAGACTTCAATCACAATATGATGGACCCATTTGCACTATTGTAGCTCCATATGCCGTTAAACGGCATTTCACACGTTTATATACAGTGTACTTCGAACAGCTTTACAGGCTGAATATTTATTCAGGGAAGAATTTGTATTCGAAACATGAAATAGTTTCTTCACCCTCTCTTTCTAGCGTTTCTCATTCCAATCATCGTTGAAAAATTTTGAAGAGAAAAATTGGTAAAGCAGAAGAATGTGTTTCTTATGCAGCTGGGGCCTATTGTATCGGAAGCAAAGACAGCATGCAAACTTTGAAAATGGTAACTTTTACAAACAAACTGGAATAAAAGCGAGCAATTCTTAAGGCAGAAAAATGAGAAATCTTTCTACGATGATAATAAAGGACTTACACAAACAAAAAAAGCAAACAGGTTTTCATATTCTAAAATGATTACAAATCCTCTAAATATTAGTTAATAAATATATATACAAAGCAGTGTAAAAAATACTGGGAAAACTGCGCAGACTTTCAATAAACTCAAATATTAATATTTTGATGTCACAATGGTAAAGAAATTAGACCCAAATTAATAAGTCCTAAATTTTTTTTATTATGCTGTTGGTAAGTTTACCCCGCCCGTTGAATATGCATTATTTTTGATTACAAAACGTTTCCTTAAACACAGAATGATGTAATTGTTTTTATGAAGAAGTGAACTTTTATTTTTACAATTCATTTCGAATAAGAGATGAATTTTTATCCTTTAATATATATTAGAAAACAATTTATCATTTTAAAATATTCAGCATAAAAACTACAGTACAATAGGCATTAAAATCTCCCTCTGCAAACAATGTGTAAATGCTGTTTCCTGATTTGAAAGCTTTTTATTATTACAAAATGTTTAAACTTTGTTACATACAGTTAAAGACTATATGAAGTTTTATCATTTGATTCAGTAATCTATAGACTATATGCAACTGTCGATTATCTAATCGCAATAATTTGAGAGACTTTTAGACTATATGCAGCTGTAGATTATATAAAGGAATAATTCGAGAGAACTTTCATAGGTGCATCTATTAATTAACACAGGGATCTTTATGTTTTAAATCGCGATATTTCTTATTCTGAGAACTAAAATATTAGGCTTCTCGAATTTTGATTTTGATTCTTTAAAGAATCTGGGGAGGGCGAATTCTAGTTTGTAAGTAAAATACCTGAGAAGATAGCAAATTCTTCTTTCTTACGGATCATGAATTTCTGTTCCAAGTTCCCATTATAACAGATTCAGTAAATTGAATTAAAAAAGCATTAAATATATAGAAAAACAAATTTATTTCGATAAAACTACCATTTAATAATACCTGAAGTACATTTGCAGCTCATCCTTAGGTAACTGGTAATAAATAAGAACACTCAGCATTAGAACAGTGTATTAATGGTCCAAATCGGTAATAACACCAAAATTTCTTATTAAGCGGCGATTTGGAGAAGTACGGCCTCGCGTCTGTTTATTAGAGTTTTAGGCCGATGATGTCCTAGCTCACAGCAGAAGAGTAAACAATAAGTATTAACCCTAGTGAACGCAAACAAGCCAGTACCAACATACGCCTGCCTCAAAGATTGACTGCTCATCGTAGCAGACATCAATATAGCTTGGAAATTACTTCCGGCACAGTAAAGAAGCAGTCATCTCATCGCAGATATAATGCCAGAGAATTCAACCGAATAAACTCATTTCGGTTGTTTGGCTCTGCATGTGAAAGAATAGTAAGTTTTAGAGCTTTTGATTCCAGGAAAATGTAAGTCTCATGCGAGTTTTGAAATTAAGATTTGTTGATAAAGCTCTTTATTACTGATTTCAATTCGAATCAAGTGACGTGGGAAGGCTAAATAGTTTTATTTACTAATAACGATTACTTTGAGAAGCATTGAACAGCTAGCGTATTGTATTTAAATATAACCCACCATTCTTCAGAGTAATCCGAATTTATTCCAAAACTAAGATTACTGAAACATATGCAAGGAAGATGCGATTAGATTTTATTCTATAGCTCTGAATGATTACAAAGAAATTCTATTCATATAATTCATGCAAGAAAATTAAATACAAGACGGGATATAAGACACGAAGAAAGAAATTGGCGTTACAAATGATTCGACAAACAGAGACTTTGGACGGATTATTACGATAACGTAAATTGGATGAACAGAAGTCTTCAAGCGCATTAATTTAGCTATCCAGCTAATGACCAGAAAAAAATATAAATAATTCAGAAATATAGCATTACCACAGAATGAAACTAAAGCCAAACACATATACAAAGTGAAATTACGGAATACAGAAAGAGCTGAGTTCAGCAATGGGGAAACAAAAATTGTTTGAAAAGAATCGATATGTACAGCAGACTCATACATGTAATTATGTCAAAGTTATATATTTGATTATGACGAAAAATATGAAGACTGAAAATGAAAACTTCCCATGGAGAAATTATTCTAAAGTTAGTTAAGTTACACATAGGGGGAAAACCCGCAAAACTACTATGCAGTCAATTCGTTTGGTCGAAAATCGAACTCTAGTTGAAAAGTATCAATATTTATCCATTTACGTAATCAACACAGAGTTGCTTAGCGTTTTCACAGTTAGAAAAATGTTAGCTTTCTTACCAATGCGACACTTCGGAGCGGCTCCGTTTTTGAGAGATACGTGAGTTCATGGCACTTCACTGAAATAGAAATGCCTAGAAAAACTTTTTTCACATTCACCTGGGAACAAGAGGAAATTATATTTAAAAACTTTGTTATAAGGTAGTCGAATTTAGTCTGGTTGAATATATCCAAAATTTCTGCCATATTCGGGATCAGACGTTTTTAGAAGTCTTGCAATCTATCTGTCAAGAAAAAAGTATCTGTTCCTACAATGTAAATGCATTTTTCGTATGCCTCTACTTACTTTACTCTCTTTAAAGCGAAGCTTTTATTAAATACACTTCGCCTCTAATATATGCCTGAAAACCATAAAATTCTTCCACATTTTTTCAACTTGTTTCTTTGCTAGCTTTTCTTTCGTGAATTAAAGTTATCAGAAGGCTGTAAAATAATTCAATTTAAAAGACATTTGTTATACCATTGTTATGTTTTCTCCAGTTTAGTCCACTGAGAATAAAAATATTGACTAAACGTTTCGTAACGTGAAATCGTATTTCTACAACGATAAGTATTAAATTCCTATTTAGTGAGAAAGAATACACGTCTCTAATGCATCACGTCTAACAGACAAATTACACGTCTAAATACATGATAATTTGACGGCGCTAATAAAATGTTGTTAATAACGGTAATTAAATAACAAGCAACAAAACTGCATTGCATTAATCATATGAAAAGTGGAAAATATGCTTCTATAATAAAAGAAAATGCTGAATTAAATAATTTTGATTAACATAAAACCATTTATGAAGACAATCAGAAATAGAAAATATTAGCACATGACAGACTGAAAAATAGTATAAGCAGTTTTGGCAAATCGTGATACTTTGGACATATTTGTGCTACCGAAATTTATTTCTATGCGAGTTTGCGAATTTTCTGCTATTCAATAATTTTACTGCGGTAAATTTTGCTACTTAATTATTTTAAAATATATCGTAAAATGCTATATGTTAATGAAATACAGCTATTAAAATTAATTTGTAGCATAAAGTAATAATTTATTTAGGCTTAAATAAAAGCTGAAACTAGCACTACTGCGAACGTCACCCACGAGCGCATGTGAATTCAGTTTTAATTCCAGTCGCTCATGTTTTCAAGTGTTTCATTGATTTCTCTGTTCGTCTTTTCATTTTGATGATCTGAGAGTAGGACTTCAAAGTCAGATTATAGTTGCTGTATTAACAAAAAAGTGAATTACGAATAACGTGAAAAAATTCAGCACCACAAGCAAATTAATTGACTTAAAATAGCCGTGTTTGAGAACCAGCTTGGAAGAATGAAAACAGATAAGACAAAGCTTACTGCTAGTTATGTTAAATGTGAACTGTGGTACATAAATCACAATACTTCTTTAAGGCATAAATAACATTTTGCTTGAAAACGGTATATTTTTCTGTAATGTACTTTATTTCAAACGCTTCTTTATTAATTTTAAAATGAAAATCTTTTAGAATAATTCATATATACAGTCTAAACAAAAAATCAAAATTTTAAAAGCTCAGACACGAATATGGGTTCATAACTGATAGAACTGTCTTACTCTATCTGCAAAATTCTAAGACATCAACTCTTTATGGTTAAAATCCTGTACGAAATTCATTTAAGTTCTAAGGATCACTTTTATTAATTTCTTTAGTGTATACGCTAGTAATTTGTCTTTTTCATGCTACAAATGTGGTTAATATGACAAAGCTTACGTGTGCTATCTGTCTGAAGGATAATATTCCTTCCAGGAGGACTTTCTAAGGGAAACTGGCTCGTATTCAGGTTATACATTGGTAGAACCACGAAAGTTAACTACGCAGTTAGCTCATTTGCTTGGGTTTGGGGACCATGTTGGTTGTAGCGTATTAAGTCGCATACTTTTACAACTAAAAAAGTAAAAGTTACTTGTCGGGTGCTAGTTGGCGATTTTCGCGAATTGTCTTCAACAGATTCCCAGGCTATCGACATTTGTCTCTGTCGGAAAACATCATCAACATATTAAAATAAACTTTTAACATTTTAAAGTACAAATTTAAGTTTTTAAATAAGAATTATATGATACATTCAAAAGTAAAACACTTACATTTTTCGCGAAACTCTTTTGTTTGGGCTGTTGTTTTCCCATGTATACAGAGATTTGTTTTTGTTTAAAACAAGCATCAGAGAATTGCACACACTCTTCATTGTTCACCGGCCGTCTACCAGATGATCTGAT
The DNA here is from genome assembly GCA_000611955.2 of Stegodyphus mimosarum. NCBI lineage: Eukaryota > Metazoa > Arthropoda > Arachnida > Araneae > Eresidae > Stegodyphus > Stegodyphus mimosarum. Next base: position 392,973 of record KK116273.1, read on the forward strand.
CATTGTTCCCTTCACCGATTTCGCGGCAAAACATTGTATTCCTGCAGAAGTGTTATCGCAATTTCTTCCACTGCTGGCAAATTCCACAAGCGCATATTTTAAAATTGAGTTCAAAGGGAAAAATTACACGATTTGTCTATAAAAATGGCCGGAGTACAAAAGCAAGAACGCATATGAAAATGGCGATGTTGCTTGACTGAAGAGCTGTTATGAACATGGTTGACTGTGTAAGGTTTTAGTTAAACCTAACAAAGTTTTATTTTAATTTGACTTTTTCTATCGGTTCTTATTTCAACTTCCCGTTAGAATAAGCGCGCGTTTCAGCTTTATGCTAATTTGAAGTGGAGCCAAGCTGCTATTTAAGCGAGAGGTAGGAACCTCTTAGTGTGAAAGAGCTTTTAGTCTCAGACCACTGTTACTCTGTTCGACGTTCGCCTCACCAGCTAGTATTTAAATTCTAAGCCTTAGCGCTGTTACACTATTACTTATTAAAGTAATTCTAAGTGCGTTAGTATTAGTTAAATCTTGCTACGCACCGTTTAGTTTAGAGGCCAATCTCGCGTTCATAGCTCTGTGAGCAACGACGACTAAATTTCTATTTAATTTTAGTTTAAATAATTTGACTGTTCAGTTTAGACCCAAGTGCGGTCATTATTTTCTGTATTCCTCCTGAGTTGGGAAGTGGCTGTATATAATTGTGGTTTAATAAAAGAGGATTTTAAATCCTTCTCAAGTGCAGTTCTTCTACCACTTAACCACAGTTTTTTACCACAGAACATAGCTGCATTCAGCTCCCTGTTCAAGATCAGGACTTAGTTTACTTCACGAATATGTTCGCCAAGAATATGCACCGAACACTCAGTCCTGACAACTGAAGAATTGTTATGTACGTGGCTGCTAGAGTTTGGCACATTCTGAAAATCTTGTTATACTTCAACTAAGATAGTTCGGATGCTACGTAAGTATAACAAAGATGAACTACAAGCATTCAGGGATATTAACCATTCGACTACTGGTGAGGCCTTTACCATACTAATAATTTTAGCTTATGTGATCGATAAATTTCAAAATAAGTAAGTAAACCCATTGAAGAGGGAGCGTGAAAGGAAGTTGCGCACCTTAACTGGACAAATTAACTGGAAAATAGCGTCTAAATTAACTGAGAGTTAGAAGAAAAAATAGATATTTAAACAATGAAAATTAGTAACATAATTTATTTTAAGGTTTTCGCGAAACCTAAATGAGTAATAAAATGATCAAGAATCCAGTTAAAATTCGTGTTCTTCCTCTTCTTACTAACCCTTCTGATCTGAATGAGATTAGATCCATATATTCATTCGCCTTCATAAGTTCCAACACGAAATTACGTCTCTTCAGCAGATCTTCACGAACCAAGGCAACAAAATTAGGTACATGTTGCGCGGTACTTCATGGTTTTTACATTTGACACACGTTCAAAGAATTTTAGTACCACAGGAATACCTGAGGGTCCTTAAATTTCCTGAAGTCAACCCAATTAGAGCCATTTAGTCTTTCTTGTCACCCTTGAAATCAACGCAGTATCAGATCCTGTACTATGATACCTACCACGAGTGTGTCGGTAGCTGTCTCTAAGAATTGTTAATTAAAGCCTTTCTTCTCGAGTATAGTTCAAGGTAGGTCAAGGGTTCATTATAAACCTGAGGAACTTTATCAGCTATATCATTATATTTTAAATTCACATGACATAATATCCGATGTAGATAGAGGGCAGAAGAATGGCACAATGTCTTGAGTTTTTCAATAACTTTAATTCCTCTCAGGTCTCTAATATTTCTCCAGTTATCTAAGTATTGCATTAGACTTCGGCTTCCGTAAGGATCCAGGTTTTCCTGGATGAACGTTGCTCTAAAACACAGTCCAAAGCCATATCAATAGCAATCAATTCAGAGCTGAAAACGGAACAGAAGTTGGTTGAGAGATATTTCTTCCACGCCAAATTTAACAAAAGCCCCGCTACCAGTGTGCCCATGTTCAATCCGTAAAACAATCGTATGAAAAATCTGAATCTGCGATAACGATACTTTGATACTTTGTTGGTTATTCTGGCATGCAGCGAGAGTTGCATTACTCCTACATTTTCCAGATTCCTGGATGAATACCTTGGGGTCCTGACGTATGTAAAAATCCAAAGATGAAGCTTCTCCAGTTGAGATAGCCTTGTAAAAGGAAAAGAGAAGTGAAGCTCTGAGCTTCGGTGATCAGCAAGCCATGTCTGGAGCAACTGCAGAAGGACGGGGAGGTGGGGAAAGCTGGTCGAAAACATGTGAAGTTTGTTGAATCCCAAACGTGGTGAGCTTGCAAACTACAGTACAATACGAAAAACAAAAATTCTATGTACAATATAAAATAACATCTGTTCTGACAAAACAGCAATTAATTGGTAGTGACTGCTTCTTGAGTAAATAACAGGAAGAAATAATATAGGTTACCCTACTTACAGCAACAAAATTTTAAAACTGCTCTTTTAAGGGCAAGAAATAAAAACACTATGAGTTTGCTGGCCTCTGGTAGCCAGGAGTAGCGGCGTAGCAAAGTCTGGATGTTCACAGCCCTAGAAACGCAAAGATTGAATTTTGCGATGAAAAAAAAATTGTCACAAATAGGGAAACTGACCCCTAAATATTGTTAGTAAAAATGGGAACGACGTATATAAACGTACAGTAGGTTCATAATTTCACAGATAATCCATAAAAGCATCAAATTTAATTAAATAAGTGAGTATGCTGAGCTCTCGTTGGTCGGTTTAGGTAGACTAACAAGTGAGCGGCGAATGGGGGTGATAACTACATAGATCATTTGAGCTTATGGTACCTATGACGTCACAAAAGGTACGTAACGTCTGATGTCACGGGAGACTTTTCGATTCTTTCCTTGCTATTTTAGTTAAAAAAATTCCGCACCACTGAGCATATGCGCAAAATGCGTTTAGCAATAAGCGCATACAGAATGCAGTTCCAACCTTAAAAAGTTAAATTCATAATATATATTAGCAATTTTAGAAAGCGTAGTTGAATTTGAGTGACTGAAAATTGCTGCAGATGCAAACGGCAGTGCCGAAATATCGTATGCTACACCCAATCACGATTGACCGTTCGAACATATGCTAAATCTAATTAATTTGTCAGTCATTAAAGACACCACCATTCTAAAGGGTTTGAGGAAGTTCATTTAAATGTTTCCACATGAAGTTAATAGTATAATTAAATCCCTGAAACCCAATAAGACCCTAGGAGAAGATAAAATCACTAACAAAATGCTAAAAAAATGCCGTTCAAGCTTATTTACAATGCTTGTCTCCACAATCATTATTTTCCGTAAGCCTGGAAGCAAGCTAACATCCTTATGATTCATAAACCAGGAAAATCACAAAATATTCCGGCTAACTACAGACCAATTAGTTTGCTATCTTCATTAAGTAAAATTCTTGAGAGGCTAATTTATAATAGAATGCAGGACAATCTGGGCTTTCTAGCTGATTATCAACTCGGTTTTAGAAAAGACCTTTCCACTTCCACCCAGTTGGTTCGCCTCACGGAATTCATCAGGTTCCGCTCTACACAACAAAATGAGTTCTGCAATCCTGATGCTAGACGTGCAAAAGCTTTCGACCGCGTCTGGCATCCAAGACTTAGTTACAAACTGATTCATCTCAGATTCCCCAGGGAACTGATTTTAATGATCAAATCATTTCTAGAAAACAGGACTTTTACGGTTAAGTACGGGAAACACTACTCTAGTGTCAAGCGTATTCATGCGGCAATTCGCCAAGGGTCAAATTTAAGACTGTTTTTTTATATTATTTACACAAGTGACTTTCCTGATTTTAGTGGAGATACTAATATCCATCTGGCCTGTTACGCCGACGATACGGCTTTTGTCGTCAAATAGAGAAGACCAAACCACGCTTTAGCAAAAATGCAGGAGAAAATTCCAGAAATCGAGAGATGGTGTAGCAGGTGGAAGACGTGCATTCAACCAGAAAAATCAAAAATACTGCTAATAAGGAAATACAAAAAAAAAAAAAAAGAGACACTATCACGTCAGAAGTTAAGCTTTTCAGAGCTTAAGTCCCAAGGGTGAATTCTGATAACGATCTGGGTATCACCTTCAACAGAAATTTCATCTGGTCTGACCATATACACAGAGTGAGTGGCAAAGCTTATGACATTGTATTCAGGCAGTTTCCACTCCTAAAAAGTGAACATCTTTCTCTCAATTTGAAAAAGAGACTCTATACTTCTATCATCCGGCCGATTACTACTTACGCGTCCCCCGCATAGGCGAACGCCAGCGGAGACGAAATTAAACGACTTAAGACTCCTCTAAACAAGGTTTCACGTTTCATCACCAGTGCTTCCTACTTTGTCACGAATAGAAGTCTTCACTCGGACCTTAAAATGGACACAATACAAGATTTCATCAATAGACTTGATGAAAAGTTTTACACAAGGAGCATAAGTAATAACCCTGCAAATTTTGCGAATGTTCTAGCCTATGAAATTTTACAAGAGGATAAGAAAATCAAACCGTTCGCTGCACATGTTTTGCATTACGACCTCCGTGACCAGGCTAACCAATCAGAAAGAGGAACCTCAACGAACTGACTTCCCTCAATCGTAGATTTCATTTTCTCATTTTCTACGCATTCTAGAAATTCATTCAGTACTTTAACACACAGACTGTAATTTTGTGATCAAATGTTCCGGATTCGTCACTCCTCCTCACGTGGCTAGCAGACTGCTTTCTGAACCTCTCCTTTCCTGGCACTCCAGTCAGGCATCTTCTCTAAAAGAAGCAAGGTGCTTCACACACACAAGGTGCCTCCCATAGAGAAAACGTCACTGACGTTTTTCAACTTCGGCCCGTTTGGAACTCATTAAAGAACTGGTAAGAGCAGGAACAGAAATATCCTGCTGTGGACCAGTATGTTACAAAAGTATCAAAGTATTTAAATGCTGATACGAAGTGTTTATAAGATTCGTGCTTTATTTTGACAGAGGATTCTCGAATTCTTGTGCGCAGTTTGACTAGTGAAGCTCGATTATTGCTCGGGATTCCTGGGCGTAGTTTGTGTGTGATATAAGCTCACCGGACTTAGGCGACTGCAGATTTATTCTGCATCTCTTAAGTGTGACTTTAATCTCTTTATAATGAACAGTTCGAAATTCACACGGAATAGAAAATCGTCACTTAATTATTCCGAGATTGCGATCAAACGCGGGAGCCCATAACTATGGACATCTCGAGTTTGCCTGAGCCAACAAGTGAGATACGTCAGAACAACAACAATAACACACAAAAAGAGGAAAATACTTTTCCCTCTCTACTTTATAGAGTGACTTCAAAAAATCTTCATCAACATTTACCATGCTACTAGTTTCGTTAGTTTAAATTACAGAATGCATCACAGTAATAATAAACTGCCGGCAGCTCTTAATGCTGCATTGCACTTAGTTTAATACAAATAGGTATAGTTCAACCGCCTCATCCGCGCGCATGAACGCAAATACGCATGCGCCATTGGGATCGAATTATTCTCAAAATAGCATGGAAAGATGGAGACTTTCTTTCCCCCCATTCTGTCTTTCCGGAGAAGAGAAGACTTTCACGTGACCTTTCACGTCGCAGCAAGCAATAACGCTCCTTTTGGAAGAGTCCATATGCTTTGGCAGAATGCCAGCCAGGGTTGCGTTTGAGACGGTCGAACTATAAGGATAGCCGCACAGAATTACTTCGCAAAAACGCATCAGCCTGTGCGGCCAGCCAAGAAATTTTTGGTTATGATTTTTATACACTTTACATTCAACACCTCAGATATACAAACTTTGATAGTCATGCGTACGCTATAAAATTATAAGGTTTCACGTGCGCCACGAATAGAAATCTTTAAATTTTAGGGATTCTACGCTTGCTAGAAGCCTTTACACAAAACTATCAGATTCGAGACATAAAATGACAAATATTCTCTTTGACGCCGGTGCATAAAACTCATGATAAAAATACTGATTAATTATAATGCAACATCTTAAGACTATTCCGTTATGAGATTAAAGATTTACATCTATGATGATTACAGCTCAAAGTAAGAATTCTAGTTTCCTAATTCGCAGCAAAATGAATAATTTTTTTTAATTAGGTGATACAAGGAGAAAGTATAGGAACATAAGGAAACTCATGCTATTGTATACTGGATATTAATCATCTGTTCCCTTTCCCCAAAAAATGTTTTGTATATATATATTATAAGCAAGTCTATATCTTAAATTTAATATATCTCAAACGCAGTCAGCTCTTAAATCTGTAACATGTTCATAAATTTGATGCTTAGCGCGCTGTTCGTTATTAAAGATAGTTCAAAATATGTATATGCAAATTCTTATATGTGCAAAACAGACAAAGTAACAAAACTCAGAAATTTCAAATGAGCACTTACACTCTTCTTTCCATAAAGAACAAGCGTGTTCCACATGTGAGATTCCCTTATTTTACACTTCTACACTGCTCACCACCAACAATGATATTATACCACATTTTGATGCCACTTAAAATCTCCATCCGCTTGAATCATTGAATGTTACTAAAAATTATGTAAACACATGCGCGGAGTGCCGAAAAACACCTAACATTCTTCTCTTCTCAAAACGAAGGGAACATAAGCGACCGAGCAGCAAAGTCGCTAAACACTGATAGTTCGACCTGGATTCGTTTCTAGGTGAAGGGGCTCGCTGCACGAGTGTTTCTGTGATTTTTCGTACGCGTAACGTGGGTACGAGCCACTTTACTTTAGAAAGTCCTCCGGGAAGGCATCCGTCTGCTTAGGCAAAGAGTACTCGCATACTTTGCTATAGTCAAACAAACCACGAGTCTCTCTTAAAATGTAGCAGAGACTAGGCTTTCGAAATTTTCTCAGAGAAAAAATTTCTCGATAACTTATAAATAAAAGACATAAATGTGAACACAACTATCTCACAGATGAATGGAATGAGTCCTAAACATCAAAAAAGCGAAATGAAAGTTGTGGCACACTCGCGCTACAAAATCCAGAGCAAATTTCTTTAAAACTATGGCCCGTTTCCTTCGCATTTGGGCCTATATTGTATGGTTGGTTGGTTGGTTGGTATTTTTAATGGCACAAAACCTTGAAGATTATTATGCGCCAGACGAATGATGAATAAAGTTCAAAAGTACAAACACATTGTATCAGATGAATTGTTGAAATGAACCTGGAATGCTGATGAAGGCATCCAGAAATGACTTTGAGAAAAGCTCTGGCAACAGGTAGAGTACGTTAAAAGGAAAAACTTTAAATCATATGGTAAAAGGAGATGTCCTTTAAAAA
>KK116273.1:405110-482770 GCA_000611955.2 Stegodyphus mimosarum
AGTAGCAGCACTTGCGGCGCGTGGTGGCCACACAAAATACTGATTCTGATCTCTTGTTCTTGTTTGTTTGCTTTGAACATTTAATCATTTATTTGTACCACTACCACTCAACTGTGTATTAAATTGCATTCAATTATAACGATTCCTTCTTGGTGTTGCAATTTTCACAAACGTGAGTGTATATATATTATTATCTGATGATTTCGATCAGCATAGAAGGAGGAATTAGCTTGCAGTCGTCGTAGCTGAGCGTGAAGGCTTACAGTTGAAGATTACAAAACATGAACTTGAAGAACTTCGAGTTTTTATTTTCACACATATATAAAATCATCTCCATAGATGTTTATCCAATCATAAGAAAGTCCGATACATTTCTGTGATTCAATCACAATGAAAGATGATAAACTGCTATTTGCATTGATTCTTAGAATTAAGACGCAGGCACTTTAGACGGGTAAGCAGAGCGAGGAGTTATTAATTAGCAAGGTGGAAGCTAGCGGAAGGGAATGGAATGACGTAACTTCAATTTCAACTTACAAACATATCGCAGGCGCTATTAAACAAAATGTAATTTTGCTCGCTCAGTGAGAATTAAGCCTTAAGGCGCATGACGATAAGTGTTTTCAGGCCTGAGGAATGACGTAATTAGCTCACCAGAGTATTTATACCAGAGTAGGTGCGATCCTTCTACCTCCTAAGTTTGCCCCTAAGATTCACTCTGGGCATTGAACTCACTGCATCGCTCGTAGTAGCACCATATGTGACGACAGCCGGAACAAAGCGAGCAAATTTGCAAGTTACTCGAGGCCTAATATCACAACTGAAACTGGAACTGGAACTAGATTCTAGAGACAGCTATGATTGGTTAATATTAGTTTTAGTTTGCACTTTTCAAGCAGCATTTCGTAACGTCGGAAGATCTCGAATTCGGGAGAACAGATGAATTAAGGAGAAGATCACCAAATTTAGAATGTCAATTTTAAAATCGCCAATTAGTTTTTAAAGCAGCTATCGTATTTTCTTATATCTTACATATATATGTGGGAAATCAGAACCTCCGGTGAGGTGTGACGTCATCTGCCGCCATCCTAGCGCACTGCAAAGCAGCCCAGACGAGAGCAGACGTGATCTCCATAAGCAAAGCTGACGATGCTTAACGATTGCTAGCTATGGAGGACAGTAGATGCACTCTTTCAAGGCCCAGGCAGACAGTTATTACTCCAAAACGGCGTTGACTTGCCTTCTAGGAAGTTTGAGGAGGGATGCAGTGATGTTACAGAAACACACCAGCATGTGTGAAATCCGATCTTGTTCCCGAGATTCGACGATAAAAGCAAAACTGTAAACTGTTGAATATTATATGAAGAATTCGTGGACTAGTCTTAGTCGTGGGGTTGTCGTTATCTTTAGTTATGCCAATCTATCATGTTATATTATCATTTCATCTTTTATCATCTTTCATTCACATTAGTAATTTCATAATAAACTAGTTTACTTTATACTTATCTTGTGCGTTTGATCCTATAACCCCACAAAACATGGCGACCAACGCGGTGCTCGAATCAACCACGAACCTAACGGAGTGCTCCGAATATGTGAACTGCGATTATTTGATTACAAGTGCTCTGATTATGAATTCAATTGAACTGTGAATTTCGACTGTCAGTGTTACGAACTTTGAATTTTGGATTATCAGTTCAAGATGATCATCTGTCGGGTGAGTAGAAAGCTTTCTTTTCAATACCAAGTTAGTTGAAATTCTAGAATTGGAAACAGCTTTAAAGAATGATAAAGCTTCTGAAATCAAAACTCTGCATAAACGTATTTTTAACACTGAAGGCGACAGAAACGGATTACGGGAAAAGATTACGGGAATTTCCTGCCTTTACATTTTAACCAGATTCTGATGAATTTAACAAGAAAGTCGATATCGCACAGAATGACTTTAATTGAGTTAATTAAAGTTTGTAATGTACTACTATGCATAAATTCAGAGGGTTCGAAAACAGAAGTAGTAACGCGAATTGTCTCTTTTCTATGTGATTTATCTGTATTATTTGAAGATATTTTGCATGAGGAAAATAATGATATTGAAGATGAAACTGTTAATAGAATTTCTGAAATAATGCTTGATGATAATCAAAGAAACAATCCTGGTTTTAATAGATCTCAAGTAAATCACAGCGTGCAGCTTCCAATTCAAGATTACTTTAAACCTCATATTAGTTTTTCGGATATTGAAAGTATTGCTAATCCCTTTTCTGGTAATGCATATGAAAATGTTGATAAATGGATTCATGAATTTCAAGATGTTATAAATTCTTTAAAATGAAATGATTTGCATAAATTAGTTTGCGCTAAAAGGTCATTAAAAGGTAAAGCGAAACTAATTGTTCAGAGTGAACCTAAAATCAATGGCTGGTTAAGTTAAAAAAGCTTTTGAAATCTCAATTAGGTAAAGCTTTTAATTCAGCTGAATTGCAGGAAACGTTGTGTAAGCGTAAATTAATGTCTAATGAATCTTTAGATGAGTATTTTTTTGAAAATGACAGAAATGTGTTCGCCAGGTAACATTGAAGATGCTTCGTTAATTAAATATATTATAGACGGTATTCCACATTCAGTGGTTAGGAAAACTATACTCTATGACTGAGAAACAATACCTGAATTTAAACAAAGACGAAAAATTTATGACAAAATGAGGGCTGATAATGATAAGTTTAAAAACCAGAATTCGAAAGTAGACATACAAACTAAGGATAGGTTAGGTTAGGTTACTCAATTATGGCAAAGCACACGAGGGCTATCTGCCTAAGGGGAGGGATGCCTTCGTGGAGGACTTTCTAAGGGAAACTGGCTCGTATACACGTTACACATGGGGAAAACCACGAAAACGCCCATGCAGCCAGCCCGTTCGCGGGATTCGAACCTCGGACCGAACTACCAGTGTTCAGCGTCTTTACCGCTCGGCCGCTGGTGGGCCAACTAAGGATAGGAAGCCTGCATCATCAAATCGAAATCAGTCTAACGTAAATAAACTGAAGTGTTTTAATTGCAAAGAACTGGGTCATAAACCATCTGAGTGTAAAACAAATCAAGTGGAATAAAATGTTTTAAATTTAAGAAGTTCGGATATAAATTCACCGAATGTCAAAAAGAAATTAGCGAGAAGCAAACATAGTTGGTTCAGAAAATTCTAGATAACGGTAGAATTATGAAAACTGTAGAAATAAATGATCATTTAGTTGATAGTCTAGTTGACATTGGTTCAGATATTACAATACGCAGTGTAGAGTTACATAAAGAAATTGGTTCTCCAAAATTAAATCCTAGTGACATAATCGAGGCGAAAGAAACTTCTCCCGTTGGCGTTTTGATATTTTAATTGATGTTTTTTCACTTCGTACGAAAATGCATGCTGTATGTAAATCATTATGTAATCAAATTGTGTTAGGTTTGGGTAATAAACCAGTCAAATTTATCTTTCACTCAGAATGGCCTTCAAATAATCTCTCATCGGAATAAAAGTAATGTGAATTTTATAACAGCTGAGTCATCTCGGAATGCTTATGGTAACGCTTTTTGTTCTATGGGAAATTTGAATACCGCCGTGCCGTTTGGGAATGTTTATGACCTTTTGCAGTCATCTAGCGCCTCTTTTAATGCAAACAGTTGATAGTTCTTTTACCCCTGAAAGCGGAAGTAACTTCGAACCTAATTGTGGTGAATGCTATTTCTGTCGACGAGATTGATTTAACTCACATTTCGAATGCCGAACATTAAGAAAAACTGTGTATATTAATTAATTCGTACAAGCCTCAAAAAATAAAAAAATAAACAATCCGATTTCAAGATGCAAGTAAGTTTAAGTGATGAAATTCTGGTCTGTCAAAATTGAAGATACATGTCTTCAGCGGAACAAAAAATTGTTGACGGTTAAAAGATGGTATAATAAAACCTAGTAATTCTATGTATTCAGAAGCTTTTGTGTAGCAAGAAGGACGGTTCTAAAAGATTATGCGTTGACTTTCGGAAATTAAATAAGAAGATTATTTTCCACTACTCTTAATTCGAGAAATTCTCGATTGTGTGGAGCAAGCAAAGATCTTCACTACATTAGATTTAAAAAATAGCCTTTTCCACGTAGACATTGATGAGAAATGCATGAAATACACCGCATTCGTGACACACAATGGTATTTCTGAATTTCGTATTAGCTCCTTTTGGTTTATGTATTAGTCCAAAAGTTTTTCAAAGGTATATTTATTCAGTGTTTCGTGACTTGATAAATGAAGGTTGTATTAATTATTTATATAGATGATATAATCGTACCAGCTAAGGATGAAGTTGAATGTTTAGAAAAATTAGAGAAAGTCTTCAAAACCGCTTCGGAATACGGATTGCAAATTCAGAAAGTGCCAGTTCTTAAACCCCCAAAAAATTGAATTTTGGGGACATGTAATTGATAATGGAACTATTCGACCATCACTTTTCAAAACTGTTGCTATTCAAAATTTTCCACAACCGTAAACTACTACAAAGCTTTTTAGGGCTAACGGGATATTTTCGTAAATTCCTTCCACACTATGCTAAGATAGCCAAACCTCTTAGTGATTTACTTAGAAAAGGTACTGGTTTTAAGTTCGATTCCGAACTACGAGAGGCTTTTTGTAAATTAAAAGAAATTCTCTCTCAAGAACCTGTTCTACATATATTTAAGCAATGATATCCATTAGAACTTCATACCGATGCTAGTAGTCAAGGCTTTGGGGCTGTACTACTCCAACTATCTGATGATGGTAGCTATCACCCAATCCAGTATACGAGTAAGAAGACTTCACCGCAGCAAGAGAAACTCTGTAGTTACGAATTAGAAGCCCTTGCGGTTATAAAAGCTCTTAAGAAGTTCAGAAACTATTTGTTAGGCTCCAAATTCAAAATTGTAATCAACTGAAGCGCTTTTTAGATAATTTTGGATAAGAAAGATTTAACTTCTAAGATTGGACAATGTTCATTGAAGAATTCGATTACAAAATCGTACATCGTCAGGACACCAAATGAAACATACTGATGCTTTAAGTAGGAATGCTTTAACTTTGGCATCATACAAAACTGAGGTAACTGAGAAAATTCGTTTAGCACAACAACAGAATAACGATGAGCATGTGAAATTGATTAAGAATTAAGTCGAGAAAGGAGAAAATGGGTTCTTTCTGAGAAATGGTATTTTGTATAAATTGGAAAAGATCTGCTAGTAGTGCCAGACACATTGCGAAACGAAATCATACAGAACGTACATAAAAGCGGTCATTTTGCTATAGAGAAAACTGCAAATGCTGTACAGCAAGAATTCTATATTCCTAGACAGAAATTACAGTTGAAAAGGTAATTGCTAATTGCATAGAATGTATACTATATAACAAGAAGCAAGGAAAAGTGGAAGGATTTATTCATTCTCTACCGAAGGAAAACATTCCCTTAAATACGTACCATGTCGTTTACATTAAACCACTTCCATCAACGAACAAAAGATACCAGCACATTTTTAACCGTGGTCGGCGTTTTATGAAATTTACTTGGTCTATCCAGTGAAATCACCAAACCACGCATGAAGTTATTTCAAAATTGAGGTAACAACAGACTGTATTTGGAAATCCCGCTAGAATTATATCTGACAGAGGTAGTTAGTGCCTTTACATCAAAAGAATCTGCAACTTATTGTGCCGAAGAAGGAATAGACCATGTTAAAATTGCTACCGGTATTCCAAGAGGCAACGGACAGATTGAACGAATCCATAGGATTTTGATTTCTGTTTTGTCAAAATTATCATATGAAAATTCAACGAAATGGTTTAAGTATGTTCCAGATGTCCAAAGAATAATCAATAGTACAACTACGATGAGGATCAGCGAGATATTGAATGAAGAATGTCTGAAACAATTGATGCAAGAACGTGATGAAATGAGGGAAAATGCAAAAACAAAAAATTTTGCAACAAGAGAATCGTAAGCAATTAAACAAAAGACGGAAGAAACCCAGACTGTATAAGACTGGCAACTTGGTAGCCATTCAACGAACCCAGTATGTGGCTGGTTTGAAACTACGACCTAAATTTCACGGTCCGTACAAAGTCATAGCCATTAAATCGAATGATAATTAACAAAGCCGAAAAAGTAGGATGCCATGAAGGGCCAAATATGACATCTACTGCGGCTGACCGTATGAAGCCATGGTCAAATGACTGATGATTGTGTCAGCTCAAATTTAAGGAACTGATACTCTTTTTTTTTCGATTTTTTATTCTTTTTGCAGGTACTCCATGATGATAGCGATGTCCACGGAACAGATATCGAGGGCGATGTCTCCCAGGATAGCCGAATGTGGAAATCAAAACCTCCGGTGAGGTCTGACATCATCTGCCGCCAGCCAAGCGCAGCGCAAAGCAGCCCAGACGTGTTCTCCATAAGCAAAGCTGACGATGCTTAACGATTCCTAGCTATGGAGGACAGTAGATGCACTCTCTCAAGGCCCAGGCAGACAGCTATTACGCCAAAACGGCGTTGACTTGCCTTCCAGGAAGTTTGAGGAGGGATGATGTGCCAGTGGTGCTACAGAAACCCACCAGCATTTGTGAAATCCGATCTTGTTCCCGAGATTCGACGATAAAAGCAAAACTGTGAACTGTTGATTATTACATGAACAATTCGTGGACTAGTCTTAGTCGTGGGGTTATCGTTATCATTAGTTATGTCAATCTATCACGTTATATTATCATTTCATTTTTACCATCTTTCATTCATATTAGTAATTTCATAATAAATTCGTTTATACTTATCTCGTGCGTTTGATCCTATAACCCCACATATATATATATCTACGATATAACAAAATACGCTGGCTGCTTTAAAAATAATTGGCGACCTCAAAATTAACGATTCTACTTATGCTCTCCCCCTAAATTCATTTATTCTCCCAAATTAACGCTTGTAAGATTTATCTAAAGTTTATAACAGTTGTTTTTAAGTTAGAGGTCCTTTCCTGTCTATTCTAATTTTAGCTTACAAATTCCTTACCAGAATGTGTTTTTAGAATCGCGTTAAATGCAAATGAGTAGTAGATTTTAAGTCGAAGTTCCACTGACTTTGAGAGAGAGAATCAGAGTTCCTGACGTTTGTCTTTTGACCACGTCTCTCTAAGCTGTTACTACGCTCGGCAGTTACGAGCCCTTGATAGCTTCGCTAGCTAATTCGATATTTAGGGGCCAGCTACTTAAAATTGTGTTAGCTTCGGCTAAATCTCTTTAGTTAGTCATTAGTTAAGTTCTTATTTCTTACACGTTTGAGCCCATGTGGAGGCTTTGCTGTACGCCCTGAGAAATGTCCTGACTGTATATCGTTATTTTGAGCAAAAAAGGATAATTAACCCTTTTTGAGTGTTACGTTTCTGTTTCTGGACTTAAGCGGTTATTCGCTTAACATTTTACTAAGTTCCTCCACGCTTAGTTATTAGATGAAAGAGAGGAACGCCACACGCTTAATGCAGATACCTCTTGCCCAATCAAAGTAATTGTAAACCAAACCTTTTGACTCCCTCCCTTCTTCCTCTGAATTACTGCGTCACTTTCGCTTAAGCTTTGCTCCTGGCAAGACACTTTGCTTCCATACTTACTCATCTAAGATGACGTCATACTTTAAAAACCTGTGTACATGGAAATTATTGTATTCAATTATGATTAAAAACATTTTGTCTGCAAAAGGATGATTTAATATGCGTAAAAATAAAGATTGTGATACTTCAATCTTAGCTCTCTGTGTTAAATGCGTTACCACGCCTTAGTCAGCCCCATCTGCAGCCACAAGCTGATAAAAATACCAGATTCCTTTATCTACGCCTTAAAACATTACATTAATAATAATGTCTGAGAAGATTAACCAGGTGAAAGTTTCCCCAATGGTTTTCGAACTATGTCGCCTGAACATGTTTATGATTTCCGATCATCGCGTAAAAGTAAATTAAACATCCAAAGTGCTTTGAAGTTCAACAATCCTCATCAGCGAAATTGTGTTTTGTGGTCTTTTGCGCTTTTAGAGCATGCTGCAGGTTCTTCAGAAATTTCAGTGCTCTTTTCATTCAAAGAATGGAATATCATTAGAAGTGATGTTGGAGTGGTATTAGTCCCAAATTGAGTAAATTACGTTTTAAAATAACTTTGCATAATAATTTTGCATTTATAAGTAATTGTGTTGTTTTATGATTTATTCATGGTAATATTTTACTTAAATCCTTTTAAGATGAAAGTTAATAATTTAAAAATTTTACGATTTATTTATAATGCAGTTTCGTATATTTGAATTAAAATGCTGAATTTGATCAAAATTAGGTAAAGAATTTGAAGATTTTACTTAGGGAAGGTTCCTAACACGATTAATATGTTTATACTATTATTTAAATGTCTCTGAATTTATATTTTTGAATTTTTGCTGTATTTTAAGAATGAAATTATTATTTGAAATTTTAAATTTAAAACATTAAAGAAATTTTTACAAGATAAAAGTTGAAGGTTCTCACCTTATGAAAAAATACATTTTTTAAATCTAAGCATTTTTATTTTTTCATATAATAGAGTGTGTTTTTAATTTTTTATAATGGAATTATAGAGCAGTTCGAAAAAGGCAGTTGCCTCTATACAAGGAACGGAGGCTTCTTCTATGGCAACTGCCAATTTAACAATCTTTTGGCCACTGAGGAAGAATAAACACCAGTTCTCTCAATTGGAAATGCCAATATGATGGATATGTTAGTATTTAGAGAAAGTTGTGGGGTATTCAGGTTTTGTAAAGAGTAAGTAAATTTTAAATGTCTTAATAATAATGAAAAGTTTTAAATTTGTTATGTTCATTAATAATGCATACAAAATTTTTATATTTTAAAATGCCTTCCCTAAAATATAATTACGGAAGATTCTAAAAAATCATATATTTTACATGATTTTAAAACAAATTTTTTTTCTTTTTTCTTATTGTAGGATGATTTTCAATTATGTTTTGCAAAATTTAAAAGACTACCTTGATTATACGAGTTATTTGTCTTAAATTTCAGTCTTAATTTTGTATAATTTTGAATTTTTATCAATTAATATGGAAGATTTTTGAAACAAAAAACTTTGACAATTGTACAACGCTAAAAACCAGTTACCTTTTCTAAGGAACGGAGGTTTTTTTATATATTCTACTAAACTATCCCCAACTATCAGCAAGATGGTACGCGGAGTTTCTTGGAGAGGACATGTGAACTAATAGTCAAAGTATTACTGTGTTATTTAGCATTGCATTATATCATTGTGTTTTTATATTAAATTATCTATTACATTAGATATATGCATTTACAGTAGGAAGAACTTATTCAATTAATCGTAAACAGTGCATTATATGGCAGGTCAATCTGTATTATAATAGAATATTTTCATCGACAAAAATTTGAAAGACGTTTACTTTGTGAAAATATTTGAACCGTGGAACTATTTTCGTCAAGAGCTTTAGAAAAAATTTTTATTGGGCATTGAAACAACTTGAGGACTCTTAAAAATGCGCAATTGTTTTAAAAGAATATAGTGCTTAAAATTATTATTGAATTCAAAATTTTACGACTTATAATTTTTTTAATTGTTCAAAAGTTAATTTTATATTTTGTATTTCCAAAATTACCTCTCTCATATTTTGCTGCTCTAATATATGTCTTGTTAATATTGTCATGTCACAAGCTTTTTATTCCATCATGCTCTTCCAACCTTTCTTTTGAAGAGAAGAATACGTAAGCTATAACAAAATACGATGGCTGCTTTAAAAATAACTAGCAACCTCAAAATTAACTATTCTAGATTCTACCTCTACCCCTAAATTCATCTGTTCTCCCAAATTCGTGACCTTTCCATGTTACGTAACGCTTAATGCAGATACCTCTTGTCCAATCAAAATAATTGTAAATGAAAACTTTGTTTTAACTCGAACTCATACTTTTTGACTCCCTCCCGTCTTTCTCTGAATTACTGCGTTGCTTTCGCTTAAGCTTTCCTCCTGGCAAGACACTTTGCTGCTATGCTTACTCATCTAAAATGCGTCGTACTTTAAAACCCGTGTACATGGAAATTATTGTATTAAATTATTATTAAAAAATATCTTGTCTGCAAATGGATGATTTGATACGCGTAAAAAATAAAGATTGTGATACTTCAAGCTTAGCTGGGTTAAATGCGTTATCATGCCTTTCCACTCAGCCCTATCTACGCCACAAGCTGATAAAAGTACCGGATTCCTCCTCCCACGCATTTAAAACATGACATATATATATATATATATATATATATACACTCTTAGACAAAAAAGACGACGCACCAAAGAGTTATCCGAAAGGGACGAGAATCGGTAGAAGTGATGCACATGTACAGAAAAACAAATGATTACAGTTTGCGAAAAATTGGATAATTTAGTGAAGTGATAGAGCTTCACAAAGTGAAAAAGTCAGTAACGCGTTTGTCCACCTCTGGCCCTTATGCAAGCAGTTATTCGGCTTGGCATCGATTGATAGAGGTTTCGGATGTCCTCCTGAGGGATATTGTGTCAAATTCTGTCCAATTGGCGGGTTAGATCGTCAACATTCCGAGCTGGTTGGAGGGGCCTGCCCATAATGCTGCAAACGTGCTCAATAAGAGAGAGATCCGGCGACCTTGCTGGCCAAGGTAATGTTCGGCAAGCACTAAGGCAAGCAGCAGAAACATGTGCAGTGTGAGGGCGGCCATTATCTTGCTGAAATGTAAGCCCAGGGTGGCGTGACATGAAGGGCAACACAATGAATGAGCCTTAGAACTTCGTCGACGTACCGCTGTGCTGTAAGGTTGCGACGGATGACAACCAAAGGAGTCGTACTATGAAATTAAATGACACCCCAGACCATCACTCCTGGTTGTCGGCCTGTCTGCTCGAAGACAGTCAGGTTATCACACCGCTTCCGGGGCGTCTCCAGACTCGCCTTCGCTGGTTATCGGGGCTCAGTTCAAAGGGGGACTCATCACTGAAGACTATTCTACTCCAGTCAGTGACATTCCAATGCGAATGAGCCCGACACCACTGCAAACGAGCTTGACGTTGTACAGAAGTCAATGGTAGTCGGCGCAAGGGGCGCCGTGACCTCAGACCACTTTCTGTAAGCCGTCTATGTATGGTCTTTGCGGTCACTGAAGCACTAGTTGCACGTACAATCGATGATAATGATGCATCTGGGGCAGTGAGTGCGGCTCTGAAGATTGCTCGGTCTTCACGTTCTGTCGTTTCTCTAGGCCTACCGCTTCCTTTTTGACGCTGTATTCGGCCATGGTTTACCCATTCCTGCCAACATCGTCTAATAGTGGCATTGCTCTTGCTCAAATGTCGAGCTATTCGGCGATAAGACCAACCGGCTTCTTTGAGCCCAACTACACGACCTCTCTCGAATTCTAACATCTACGCATATCTTTCGCGCACCTGCATGCGAGTCATAGTTACTGTCTACCAGACTACCGGGAATGAAATTCGTGAAGAATTTATAACCTGGAATCGTAATTTCTCCTCTTAAATATCCTGCCAGTTGCGCAGATCAGATGCGCTGTAGCGACAACCGTTCATTCATTGGCAGCTAAAATATAAAATTTTGCATTTTCCGTCGAAACCTGTATGCATATCAATTTGTGTCCAATTTGCTGTATATCTTCTCGGTGCGTCGCAGCGCGTCGTTTTTTTTGTCTAAGAGTGTATATATATATATTTGCAGAATTAAAAAGGTTTGTAATGGAATAGAAAAACAACAAGAAGAAATCTTAATTCTCACCAAAATGTTAAAAGAAAATGAACTTCCAATTAAGTTCATTAACATTCTTCTAAAAAATATTTAGTGGTCTACACACTATAAAGGTTTTTAAAAGTATGAATTTTTTATATGAAAGCTCCAATACAAAAGGATAAAGAAGGATGTTTTACAAAGTTATATAGGTTTTAATTTTGATTCATTTTTCTGTTAGTTTCTTTGCTTTGCTGTCATTAACTATGGGGCCTCATATTTTCAAGTAGTCTTGATAAGCCTATGGCGTGAAGACTTTTTACTTCTCTAACATTGTACTTTTCTTATTTTCCCTTGCATTTTTTCCTAAAACTAAATTTGTAATATTATAAAAATTTTACATAAATTTTATATAAATGTTTCTTTTATAAATAACATTAAATTCACCATTGGAAACTCCTAGGCACCTTTTACTTCAGTTTCTAAGTAGTCTTGATAAGCCTATGGCGTGAAGACTTTTTACTTCTCTAACATTGTACTTTTCTTATTTTCCCTTGCATTTTTTCCTAAAACTAAATTTGTAATATTATAAAAATTTTACATAAATTTTATATAAATGTTTCTTTTATAAATAACATTAAATTCACCATTGGAAACTCCTAGGCACCTTTTACTTCAGTTTCTTCTATTTTAAAGTATATTAAATATTTGGAAATTTGTATATTAATTATAATGTTTTCGCTTTTTTTTGTTTTTCTTTATTCTTTGTCTTCTTTTTGACTTCAATTTTTTCAACATTTTAATTGCAGTTTTTAATTTAGATTTGGGTTTTAATTTGGAAATGTTTGATTTTTTTTACAATTGGGAATAATTCCTTGTTCTCTGTCTAGTTTACATTTCAAAGTGTCAATATTTTTTTGAGTTAAAAATTTTTCTTTGAAATCCAAAATTCTTTTCTTTATAGCATATAATTCACCTTTTGGGTAACGGCTTTCTCGACTACGGTTTATAGTTTGGCCAAAAAAGCCAAACTGGCAACCCTAAGCGTCTGAGATTCTAACGGTTATTTTCACTGTTTCGAACTGATGTTTGAAAGAAGGTTCTCGCCAAGTTTGTGTTGTTGATTATTCTCGATTTTAAAGAATTTATTCACTCAAAGTTTTGATTTTTTCCTACGTATTATGGGTATGTTTTCAGTTTTGGGAATTTCATTTTAAATTGAAGAAAATGTCATTAATGATTTTACTTTGTATTTTTGCCACATTTCTTGCTTTGGGGAGGACCAGCATTTTCGGGTGAACTGTTAATCTTAAAAAAATATATTGGAATGTTTCAAAGCAGCACATCTAACAGAGCTCTGCAAGGAATTCCTTGTATCTAGCAAAATCCTAAAGTATATAAAGTTTAAAATTAAAATAACTTCATAAAATTTAAAGCAAACTTTATTAATTATATATCGAGTTTACATTTCCCTAGCGCCTGACTTAAGACCAGAAGTTCAGTGAACAGATACAAATAAAAAAGAGGAATTCAATAGCCTGTGAAAGCTTACGAATACATATAGAAATTTATTTCCTTTATATTTCTATATTTTATGGAATTTTTAACTGCATTAAAGCTTCAACATCACGCTTAGAAATCAATCTTTGATACAAAGTCTTCATAAAATTGAAAGCGATAAGCTAGTCTTGTTGTCCAAAGGGATTTTCATACAGGACAAAGATTAAGTATCATTTCATTATCTGAAGCAATGTTGGCATAATTGGTAAATATGTTTAAAAACCCTCTTATCAGACAGAATATAAGATGATTAATTTAAGTGTAAATGGTAAGCATTAATAAAAGTTACAAGTAAGCATTGCCCACTATTCTTTTTTAGAAAGTTACAGCTATAAAGAAAAAAACAAGCTACAGATGTAAAGTCATATTACTGCAAAAAATCAAAAATCTATCAACAGCAACTTGAAAAGGGAGAAAAATTCACGCCGAGCCAAAGTATAAAGGGTGTAACAGAACTGATGACTGATGGTCACATTTTTAAGGGGTGATAGAAATGGATACAAGATATTCAAGAGAGTCAATCTGCTTTAGTCTCGTAAATGAGATCCATCGTCGTTGTGATGAATATAAATGCAGCTGCTAATCGTTCATTTGAATAATTGTCGTGAATACCAAACATTATTTCTTGTATATCTATCAGTGATTAAAATGACTTTTCGCTCTTTCTTTGTATTTGCTATGATTCCATACTCCCATTTCAAATTCCACCACGCACTGTGTTACGAAAATTGTTACTTCTACTATTTTCTAACACCCCTTAAATTTGTAACTATCAAGTGTCTTACATCCTACAAGTAATCTCAAATAGGATTTTTTGAAACAGGGAACCTCTGCATATTAATACGCCAAGAAAAGGGCTATTGTTAATACAATTACGTTTACATAAAATATTCGTCAGTTAAATATTTATTTAAAACTAGGTTACTCCGCGCTTAACAGCTACTTTAATTGCTCCAGTTTAAAAGTTGGATTTTTATTTTATCAATTTTATACAAGCAGACAAGATTATATGAAGAATATTTCATCTTGCAGCAGCTGATCAAGCTGATCAGCTGCTGCAAGCTCTTTGAGATGCTCTTGGCCGTGCTGTATCTTCACGTTTCCCACCTCCAGCCACTCTTATTGAGCTGGAAACTGCTCTACAAGAAAAATGGCGATTGCTTAATTCTGCGGTGGTTGACCACCTAATTGAAAGCATAGTCACAAGGTGTAAACTTTGTATACAGATGAGGGGGATCACATACCCTATTAATGTCCTTTTTTTTTCATTTTATGCTGTTTATTTTCACTTTATACATAATTCTGTTTAAGTTTCCAGTATGTCATTACCTGATAACTTACAAAAATTTAATATTGTTTTCCTTTCATTATATAATTATTGATTTTGTTTTATGCATAAATATATACGCTACTTTTTCTGCCGAATTTTGTGTCAATCAAAGCAGTATTTGTTGATTTTTTTGCATTTTACATATTCGTGCTTAACTTTTGGAAGTGAGTGTATTAAAGAAGTATTAAAAAGATATAGAACAGAGGATCTCACTCAAGGAAGAATTTTTTTTGTTCCGGGGAGAAAAGCGATCAGCCTTTGAATTACCTGTTAAGGATATAGTTTTAGTTTATGCATATTAAAAAAACTACTTTTATTCAAGTTTTGGTGTTTATCTACATTTTCTGCACTTTTTTTAAGTTATAAAACATATCAATAAGTAATATAAATTTAATTAATGTATTTTTCGAATTTTTTGGCTCTGGGGTTTTGGCAATAGTGAAAGGGTTGCATGAAAAAATAAAGTTTCAGAACTTCTGGTATAAAGAGTAAGGCAATGCAAAGTAAGAAGATATTTTAAAAGCTGTCTAATGTCCATGAAATGAAATTATATTTTAAAAACTTTGAAGTTTACCATATTATCTCAATATATTTGCAACCTGATACTGTCAACAGTCAGTCCTGCAAAAAGGTTCTTCCGAAGTTCAATAAATCAAAGCAATTTCCTTTATTAAAGATATTTTACATTATTGCTGACAGCATCACTAAGGTCATCACATTAAAATGCAAGGCAAACATTACATTCAGTGATGTTTGCCTTGCACTTTATTGTGACGTAAATATATTTTCTTTCATTACTTCGTTTCTGAAATTTTTATTACTCCTTATGGAAGACAATAGCAGCTTTATTTTACAGTTATGCAACTGTAGTGCCCTATAGTTTGTAAGTTTGTAGAGTCATTAGGATTTTTTTTAAGCAGGAGACGTGAAAAATGTGCAGCGCCCTCGCCGGGACTCGAACTCTTGACCTCTCGAATATGCACCGAGTGTGCTACCATTACACCACGGAGGCATGCGGGAAAAGAGAAAATAACTTACACTGTAAAGACTTTATTTTGTACTAACCAATTATTTTTATGTTAAGAAACTTTCCTTTCCCTTCTGATTTCAACTTCCTGTCAGAAAGCAAATTTAAATGACGTATATGCAAATCTAAATGAGTTCGGAAAAAGCATTTAAGTAGCAGATTTTAAGAGTTCGCGATAGAGAGTTAGTTTCGAATTTATGCCGCGTAGCTGAATATTTTGTGCTAGCCACATGCGTTAGATTATATTGATAGTCTAGGCTCGGCTTTGCTGCGTGCAGCCGATTAAGTGGTTTACATTGAATAACAGCCAGTCGTGTAGCTAAAATTGAATTTATTGTGACTGCATATACTATTTTTGTGTTCAAGTTACTTAGCCACAAGTGGTGGTTAATTTGTGCACACATTTCATTCCGTGAATAGATTTTAGTATGTTAACTAGATCATTAATATCAATATTAAACACGGTAAAGCTAGACCGTCCATTGTGGCAGGCCAGTCTTTAATGATTTGAACTTTGAGCAGGAACTGTTAGATCGCACACAGTACAGATACAAAAGTACAGATAATCTTAAGTATTTTCTAGCTATCAAAAGTAATTCTTTCTTCGAAGAATATACTATTACATGTACTTGCAACAGCAATAATAATTTTAATTCGATAAATGTTCATATGGGTCAAGGACACAGACAGCTTTTCACACTGGAAAGTCGTAAATTACTTCGTCAGGGATTTTCAGTCTCATCGGCAAATAACTCTGGTAATTTAAGCATTTAAAATAAAAGCATATTAATTCGAAGATAAAAAAGTTGCAAAATATGAGAACATCAATAATTAATAAACAAGTTTAAATTTATTGGAAAGCTTTATAAGGTATTTCTCCCGCCTTCTTCGCATGCCTTCGTGGTGCAGTGGTCAGCAAGCTCGACGCGTAACCAAGAGGTCCGCAGTTCGATTTCCGGCGAAGGCGTTGCTCATTTTTCATATCTCCTGCTTCGAAATAACCTAATGTCTCTGCATCTTTTAAGATTAAATATTACGAAACAAGTAGAATCTCCCTTCCCCTACAAGTGAGAAAAACAGAAAGGAAAAAAGGTGCTGATTCAATTCTCCCAACCCCATATATAAGTTAATAACAGCTGGAGTTCATACGCGTAATCGGTTCATAAAAATAAAATAGCATCTGTAGTTAGTTGCTCAGGAATAGTGAAACAATAAAAATGCGAATTTTTATGTTCTCAAAATATTTTGTGGAGATGTCTTTGACGTTCTGTTTTAATGGAAATCAAACATTCGCAAATTTACCGTCACAGGTAAAAAAAATGTGTTCTGTTACTAAAAATTCATTTGGTCTTCACAGTAGCATATTAAAAAATATTTTGCAGCGTCTCAGACATTTCTTTCAGCACAACAAACAATGAATATGCTATTCTGCAGAATGTGTGTAGTGTGTATTTTCAGATGTTTCTACGGTCGACGTAGGGAAGTCTGCGAAGCTACTGCCTAGACTCTGTACCTAGGCAGTCTCGGCCACGGGGGCATACAGATTACGAACCTAGTGGTTCTGGTGGCCCCGGAAAGGTCACTTATTGGGCGGCCCATGGTCCGGCAAGTCTTAGAGCAGAGTGGTACTAGTAGCCCGGGGGTAGCGTCCCGGGTATGCTGGGTAATGGCCTTTTGCGACGGGCAACCCGAGCGACTAACAGGTAGCATCTAGACGACCAGCGTCGTCGTAAGGCGATTGGTGTCATTCCTCTCCAAGCTGCGGGGAAGGGGCTTGAACCCCCGGACCTGTAAGGCGGATGGATGGCCGTGTAGTGCCAGCATTTGCAAGTCGAATCACGTAGATAAGAACTAGTAACTAGTTAAGGCCCATCACCAATTCTCTTAGGATAGCTTTCCACGAAGTCATCGCTTCACTCAGGCAAACAGCCCTCGTATGGTTACCGTAATCTAATCCTATGTTTTCAAAATATAAAAATTAAATTGATAAAGGTCTTTTCTTACGAAATATTTTCTAGTACATGCTTAAATTATCTATTTCTCATAAGTTTACAGTTTGCAGTACTTAATTAATCACTATTGTATTTAGAATTGTATGTCAGCTCCCAACATATCACTGCTAGCCATAATGAGAAGGTTGATATTTGGAATGAGGAAGATCTATTGACACCATAATTGAGGAAAAAAAAGGTATTAAAAAAAAAGGAAAATCTCAAACTTATTTACAAGAAAGATTGATATGGGGAAAATTTCATAAATCTTCCGGCTCACGAAGGAGACATACCAGCAGTTTATACTTTTGCTATAACATAATCCTTTCTTTTTTTTCATAACGATTGTAATTTAGTAGAAGATACTTAAATAATGGATACATTGCAATTTTCTCGTATAAAAAGGTGCATTGTCTCAGATCAAATTTAGACTTTATACCGACAACTGAGGTAACAAAGAATGAATTATTTCATTACTTTTTTAGAGAATACTTTTAGACGAAAAGTCTTAAAGTTTTCTCTAAATAAATGTCTCGAGATGTTTTCAAAGAGTTGCTTTCAACAAGTAGTTCACGAAATGTGTTTCTCTCTCTCTGCAAAGAAGTAAGTGCTTGTTTCCCAACCTGTGTATCAAGAAGGCCCACGAAATGTGTCGCAAAATTTTCAAACTTCCCTGCAGCAGTGTTTATTCTATTTTTTCGACGCAAAAAGTAACAGTATATTTACCATGTAGCTATTCTTACATTTGATTTCGAAATAGATTAAACCAAATTATCAACGCCTGTAATAACGTTTAATCTACTTTAGAGAATGAAAATGAAAACATAACGTCTGTTATTGTAGCGGCAATAGCTATCATTGTTATCTTCATTCTTTACAAACAGGCTAAGCATCTGAATAATGAGAAAAACAATCAATTTCACAGAATTTCATTCATAACTTCGATATTACAACCGGAATCTGGCTTGAATCAGACTCATATTAATCAATTTCGTTTCAGACTTTGGAAACTTTACATTAATTAATTGAATGATAACGCAATAACAATAAAAAATATAATTTACTTTGTAGGAGGATCACGGGTGTTGAGTTATCTTCGAATGAAAAACAATTGGGAATCACTGGATCTTACTGCCGAAAGATACGATTTATAACAATTTTACATTTCAGAAGTTCATTTACCACCATACTTCTATCCCCCACGCTCATTCTAGAACAAACGTTCTGTTACATTACTACTTATAAGAGGTTATCCATTTCTAAAACGCTTTAACTCGTGAACACAAATTTGAAATCACCCTAGATTTATTCCAATATGTACCCACCATGATAAGCATTTATCTGCATGGGTTCCGAAAATGATTATTGCACATAGGGTTTATCCTACGGAAATTCACAAGCGCTTAATTTATATAACCAGCGAATTTCCGTAGTAGTGTTCGTCTAATGCAATAACATTCCCGCATGAAAAGTTCCCAAAGATTTCCCACGCGTATTTGCAAATGCGAGCCAGTTTATCTCGGAAAATTTTCGACTAAGGTACTTATTTTTCTGAAATACATTGCGTGATTTCCATAACAAATTACTAAATGCAGTATATGGACAACAAATACATAAAAGTTGTTTCGCATTAGTATTCGACCACGAAAATATAACACCAGGTGCTTACCATGCGCTAATTATCTTCGATATATTTCTAGCAGATTTCACAATAATTCAAAAGCAAATCTCTTCGACATATTTTATACTCCAAAGAAAGGGTTCAGATTAACTGATGTATGTAAACCAAATTATATGCATCAAAACTTTGTTTTATAAAAAAATTCTAATATCAGCGCAAAGAAATATTTCAGGATGCTCATTAACAACACGAAGTTGCAAATGATCAGAACAAAATTGATTCAAAATTTCTCGTGGGATCATCTATCACAGAGTAGTTTACGTATTATTACTCAAGATTCTTGGCAAAAGGAGACTTTAGCACTGATAAATACGAATGACCTGATGACGTTAAGAATATAGGACATATAATTAAACTGTTGAACGAAAAACATTTCTTTTCGATTGCAGGTTATTTCTAAATGCAAATTAAACAGATATTAATTTCCTAACGTTGAAAAAATAACGAAGCAAACAAACATATATTACAGAATTGGAAAAACAATAAAAATGTCGCTTCAATTTGGAAATCATCGTATACAAGCTGAAATCGATCCTTCGAATGAAAAGCAGCAAGTCTTTATTAAATAAGGCTGAAAGAAAACGTCGCTTTGCATATGAATGATATCCAAATTTTGCCGTACTTCCGATTCTAAATCGATAACGATAACAATGAAATGGGGAAAACAGATACCGATACGGAGGAGTGAGAAAAAAGATGCTTCGTTTGTTATTATTGCTTTCTCCAAGCACGTTATAAGAGATGTTATTTTGGGGATTTAATCTCCGATAAAATAAAAGAGCGTTGGTTAGCAATTAAACTGTTAAAAATGCAGAGAATAATATTACATTTCAAGATCGATTTTTCATCTGGTGCAGTCATAAATGTCCTCAAAAAGAAATAATAATCATTAAAATGAGTCCAATTTGGAATTCAAAATGTAATTTTTCTCACTAGACAAACTTAGATACAAAAGTTTAATACCTTACATATTCAGTTAAGAGCTTTTTTATCTGTTTTTTCAGTAATCGTCTTCGCACCCCTCTTTTATAATACTCATATTTCAGTGAATCGAACTTCTTATATGAAGCAAATCTGTGCTTTCGAAATTGATTTAATCCTCATTTAGTTAACATTTGATATCTGAAACATATTGGAGGAGTTACACGCTTATTGGAGGCGACAAGAATCAGTGTAATATTCATAAATTTGCAGAACCTTCGAAACTAGTCCAGCAAATTTATAAATAATACGCTGATTTTTATTGTTTTAACTCTTCCAATAATCGTTACTCGGCGTGTTAGTTTAATTCAAGTTTGGTAACACTGTTTAGATAATATTTCGTAATATGTTAGAAGAGTTTAAGTGAAGAAAAACTTCGATAACTATTTCATTTTAGGGCGCATTGTTTAATATTTATATTATCTCTGGCCACATTCTTCCAGGTTTCGGGCCAGAGATCATAAAAACTGCGCTTAATTTACGCCAAAAATGAGCAATGTCCTCGCCGGGTCTCGAACATCGGACCTCTCGAATACACGTCGAGGGTGCTAACCATTACACCACGAAGACATGCTAAGAAGGCGGGAGAAATACCTTATAATATAACCATTAAATTATACACTAGCTTATCCGAAATAATAAAACCTACATAAATATATTGATTATAAACTGGAATTCGGATTTCTTTACAGGAGTATTCCTCTCGAACATCGACTCAAACTGACTACAAATCTGAATACTCCTTTACAAGATTACCTTTTCTTAGCAGTACCAGAAAATTTCTCGTTGCTTGAGTATATCTGTAAGGTTTCTGAGATATATTAAATCAGCAGTATGTCAAGTAAGATCATGCAAAATATATACGTAGTTTAAAAACTGTGACATATGTTTTGTATTTCTATCACCGTTCCTTCTAAGATGCAGAAGCGTGTTGTCGGGGACTTTTTTGCGATGCTGCATAGTTACTTTTACTTTCATAGCATGTTCTGTGGCACTTTTACTTCTGGTATCTACAGGACATATACAAGAAAAATATCCACGAGAAAACAAATAATGTTCATAGCAAATACATTTATGCACAGCACACCTTTACTATGAGATATAGTGCACCACGCAGCTAAATTAGAAGATAAGTCGGCTTCTAATATTTTCAAACTATAAACTAAGCTAAGGAAAACTGAAAGCTAATAAGCAAAATTAAATTTCGCAATTATGCAGAGTCAGAACTAAACACTAAATGTTCCATAATTTTTAAATATGCCAGAAATCCCTCACATTTTTTCCTTCTAACAAATGACAACCTCTCTAATACACCACAACACCGATATAAAAAATGCTCTGTGCCACGATATATACGTTCTGGTATTGTATGCGATCATCTCCTCAAAAACTCCCAATAAACTTGTAGAGACATTAAGTACTTTTGAAAGTAGGAGAGATGTAAAATGAGCAATGCTCTCGCCGAGAATCGAACCAAGGACCTCTCGAATAAGCCCCGAGCGTGCTGACCACTACACCATGAAGGCGGAAGAAATACCTTATATACTCCCCCTTTTAAAGGGCGACTGGGGATTAGGGGACCCAATCGCCAAGTCCTGGTGATGTAGAATCATCATGCACCAACTATTTTTAGTTCGCGCGCCACTGTAGAGACATTAGGTATTTTTTGAAAGCAGGAGAGAGGAAAAATAAGAAATGCCCTCGCCGGTATTCGAAACACGGACCTCTCGAATACGTGCCGAGCATGCTGACCACTACACCACGAATGCATGCCAAGAAGGCGAGAGAAATACCTTATAAACTTTTTTAATCAATATGACACACAACAATCTTTTTGAAATTTTTAATTTATTCGACTGTCACCTTTGCTGAAGATATTATTATTTCGAATTTTGTATTTAGATAGCTAGCGACGCGTGGAAACAAACTAATGGCCATATCGCAGAGAGGAATTTGAAGAACAAAGAGGAGCCCCATTTCAAAGCGCTTCAGATTTCTGCAGTCAGTGGCGGGAATAATGGACATTTCATCATGGGACATATCAATGGAGTTCCTTGCAACACGGTGATCGATGCAGAAGTGAATGTTACCATCATTCGGAAAGATTTAGCTCAAAAGATGAACTGATTTGGACGCCATCCTGTGTTACCTTCCAGACTGCGTGGGGTAATCGACCTAGAAGGGAAGTTAAACGTAAACAACACGCTTGAAAGTGCCGCCTACTATCACAGGGCGTATGTGGCAGATAATAAAAATCCTTTTACACTCCGATTGGACTTTTTAAGGAAATACAATTTTTCTTTGAACTTTCTGCTGACATAACTATCCATCATCATAAGGGATCCTCACCAAGAAACGTCGACGTCTTGTCTGGAAGACCCTGCTCAGAAAGCTGCCGATATCATACTAGGGTCGAAGAGAAGCACGACCTGATGAGTCCGGTCAGAAGATAAATTACAACATCAACTTGAGCTAATCGAGGGCCGTCGAGTGACAAAGAAGTCAGGAAAGACCAGCTGGAGGACGGCGAAATGAAACCATTAATTGACTTGATGGAGTCCTCAAACAGAACCACCTAACTGGCAGGTTATCACTATATCAATCTAGAGTCCGACAACAAAATAATACTGGACTCTCTGGCACTTACTCCATATTCGAAACGGCGTGTTGTACTGGAAATCTGAAACGGAAGATGGAAAGGCTTTCCGATGGCAGCTAACATTTCCAAGAACCCGGATTCCGGATGTCCTTAAAAAACTACATAGCAGCCCTACAGGAGGCCACTTCAGGAATAATGAAGACCTTGCAGAAAGTTCGTGAGCGCTCCTACTGGAGTAATGCAAAGGATGACGTGCAAAAGTAGTGCCGATCTTGCGATGCCTGCTCGTGTCGGAAAGGACCGAAGAAACACAGCCGACGCAAGCTGCAATGTTAAAATGTAGAAGCACCTTTTGAACGCATCGACTTCGACATTTCGCGAGCTCTGCCACGAACTGCTGATGGCAACAAATACATCCTCCTCGTCATAGATTATTTCACCAAGTGGCCTGAAGCGTATTCCCATTCCTGATCAAGAGGCCGTTACAGTAGCAGAAGTAATGATACAGCACATGATTTCCAGGTTCGAAGTACCTCTTCAGTTACATTCCGATCAAGAAAGAAATTTTACATCGGCTGTAATTAAAAAACTCTGCAGGCTACTCCACATTGACAAAACCCAAACGGCACACTTGTATTCGCAGTCAGACGGCATAATAAGGAGGTTTAATCAAACCATTCTTAATAACCTGTCATTGGTGGTTTCCAGAAGCCAACAGCACTGGGACAAGAAGTTGTCACTGTTTTTACTGGCCTACCGCAATCCTGTTCACAAGGCTACCGGCTATCCCCCATCATGCTCTTCGATTGTGATCTTCTGTTTGGTCGCTCTCCCAATGGGCCTTCATCGCCTGAAGAGTACATCAAAGATTTCCAGGCACGGTTTCAAGTGATGCACAATTTTGCACGAGAGGGAGTAACTTGGCGACGGCGAAGATGAAGACCCGATGCAACACAAGAGCTACAGGACATCGATTCAACGACAGAGACAAGGTGTGGTTGGTAGAATCCGATTCGACGGAAAGGACTCTGTCCCAAACTAGTCACCTTAGGATGGTCCTTACACAGTGCTAAACAGTCTGAAAGACGTCGTTGTTCGGATCCGCAACTCTACGAATTCTAAGCCCCAAATCGTTCATTACGACAGGCTATCTCTTTACTATGGCTATTGTACGTAGTGTATATTATGTAAATAATATAAGACCCTGATCCTTTTCGCTTCTAAATTTGTGAATTTCTGCACTCATTTATTGATTTATTATTTAATTTATTTTAAGTTACTGATTGCAATTATAATTTCTGTAGTTTGTTTTTGTATTGTAATGTGCATTATTGCACAGATGCTTTAGTTGCAACATGCGTTCCTGTCCAGAGATTGTCATGCCCGGAACGTGTAGTCCTTAGGAAGGGGGCAGTGTTACGAATTTCGTATTTAGTTAGATATCTTTAGTAGAATTATAATTAAAATTGTTTTATTTCCCCGTGCAATGCAGCATGAGACATATTTTAAGAGAAAACTACACCGGAAAAGTAAAAATACAGGAGCACGTGTATTTAACATTTAATAAATAGATATCTCGTAATTTATATTTAAATTTAATAAATGTAATTGACTACCGTGTTAGCTGTAACCGTTGTTATAACCTCCTACTGGTTTCCAGAAATCTCGAGAAGCAGAAAAAGCTAGAACCGTCTCGCGTGACCGATTTAAAGCTATAAAAAGCCCGAGAGAGAGAACATCTCAGCTCAGTTGTTTAGTTAGCTGCTGTTGTTGTTATTGTTGCGAATTCGTTTTGAGATCAGATTAGCTTTCTGTTTAAACGCTAAGCTCTAAGCTGTCTATTTAATGTATTTGCGTTCTACTGATTATTACTGCCTGATATTGTGAACAATTGTACGAAAATCTCTGAGGAAACGTCCAGCGTTCTGTTATATTTCTTTTGATAAGTATAAATTTTATTAATCTTTTATCGGATTTGTACATTCAGTCTTTAACGAACCCGTACGCACGCAGCACTTTTGGTGTAAGAAGTGGAATTGAACGCCAGTAACAAGAGCAATGGAGGGACAATTAAGGCAGTTGGTAGCTGCGTTCAAAGAAGATGAAAGCTGTTAAAGAAGAAATGAAAGCGGGACAAGAAATGATGAAAGGTGTTCAAGAATCAGTTAAAGAAGAACTGACAGCTGTTCAAGAAAAGACGGAAGCTGGTCAATAATCCGTTAAAGAAGAGATGAAGGTTGCTAAAGAAGAAATAACAGCAGGTTAAGAGAAAATGAACAGAGATATTGCATAATAGAAACAGTTTTGAGGCTATGGAAGACAAAACAAACGGGGAGGAAAACAAATTTGGGGAAACTGAAGAAAACGTTTCTTCTGTCAAAGAACAAATAGAAGAGAGAGTTTCGACCATGGAACAACAAATCGATTACAGGGTTTTCTCTGTCAAAAATCAAATCGAAGGAAGCGTTTCTGCCTTTCAACAACAAATCGAACAACAAATTTATGACAGGATTCCTGCAATCCACAAAGAAGTTGATACCTTAGAGAATTTCGTAGCGAAGGAAGGGAGCAATTCTGATGGTTTTCAAATTTTTACTCACGCCATCTCGTCCCTGTCTGAAGCTATCCACGTATGATGGGAAGACCTCTTGGCAAGTGTGTAAGACACAAGCACACGCCTGTCACCTCGCCGCTTCTCTGAAAGCAGACGTTACGGATATTTTTCAAACTATTTCAGAAAGCCAGAGACTAGACTACGAAGATCTATCCGGCGCGTTGGAACTGCGCTTTGGTGAGAATTGTTTAAAAGATTACAGCAGGCTTCAATTCAAATCCCGTAAACAGAAGCCCATGGAAACAGTCCAGGAACTTGCCACGGATGTTGAAAGGCTGTCTCACCTCGCCTTTTCGGAATGCCCGGCAGAAACAAGAGGAATTCTGTCCTTGCAGCTTCATCGACGGCATCCAGGGTCCTGAAATACAGAAACCACTGCGAATGGCGGATGTCAAAGACTTAAAAAGCGGTCTAGTGTACGCCATGATTTTCGAGGCAGCTCAGCAAGCAATTGTAGAGACCGACAACCAATTAGAGCTGCGGAAGTCCAAGAGCCAGTGCATCAAATGCCTGCTCGCCTAGATGATTTAACATGACAAGTCAATGCCTTGAGACGGAATATTAATGAGAAGAAACTAACTCTAAAGTGCTGGAAATGTGATACTGAAGGCCATGTTCGAAGAAACTGCAGAACACCCCCAGAGCACGGAAAATAAAGACAGATGATTTAAACACACAATTCAATAATGCCATGAGACGGAAAAGGAGCGACAAAAATCAAAACTGTAGGAACTGCGGTGCTGAACTCCACAAACGGAGGAACTGCAGAAAATCCCAGGCTACAGAAACTAACACACACACACACACACGCACACACACACAAACAAAAAAGAAACAAAAGAAAAAAAAAGAAGAGAGAGAACATGTCAACTCAATTACTGTTAATGCGATTTGTTTAGTTTCGCGCGAACTGGGATATCTGAATTAGCTTTTTCTTTGAAATTCGTTGTATTTTAACGCTTTTAGAAGTTTAAATTGTACCTACTGGTTATATTGCGTTCTATTTAACGTATTTGCGTAACGTAGTGACGTTTTAAATCACGGGCATCCGCCGAGTTCTCGTGCTTTCCCCAAAATAACTTTAATTACAATAATATATAAATTAAGAATAGAATAAGGAGATATTTTTGTATCTTTCGATTGTTGAATGTTCTTTTTCCTGCCAAATTTTACAACACTCATTTGATTTAACATTAATGTAAAGAGTTTAGTGGAAAATCACGTGGTTTTATGCGCACACAAGTGCTACTAATTCTTAGTTGTTAGGTAACATAGAATGAATACCATATTTAAAGTGAGAGATAGAAAAAAAGTAATTGCATCTGTTTTTGAGTACGAAAATTAAAAATGAAGAAGCATTGGTAACAAATGATGTGGTAAAGGCCTGAGAGTGTTTCGAGAAAAGTCGCGTTCTCCTCTATGGTATTATTATTGATAAAAAATCTGTGGAAAATGAAAAAAATGTTGGCGAAGATATTCATAGTTACAATAATATAACGTATAACTTAAAAGAGTATAAAATCAAATGCGACAATTACATCGAAATTATTCTCAACAAGAGTAGTTTTTGAACATGATATTTTGACAGCTGTAATTAATAGTTTTACAGCCTCTGTAAACCGAAAAATTCCTCCGCAGAAATTGGTTTTATAAAGTAAAAAGGGTTAATTTGAATAATACAGCAGAAAATGAGTTTTATCACACAACTCAGTAAATACTCATTATTATCATTAATATTACAACTATATTGCAATGTATCCCCAAATCTTAACTGCATCTATATATACCTTGAATCGCTTTTACATAGTACACCGGCTTTAATACGTGATGTGATAATAAGTTGTTAAAAAATAAGCAACAGGAAAACATTTATATCTCGACTACAGCTCAGGCGAACACAAAAAAAATCTGCATAAATGGGATGTCTTTTTGTTAGAATAAATTAGTATCGCTTCTGTATAATAAAACTGGAAAGCGAAAATCGAACGTGCACAAATCTATATATTGGCGAGAGAGGATTCTACTTGAAAACTAAGCAAGTTAGTCACTCCGTTTTTTTTTTCTTCCAGCTATGTTACCTTCCGTTTTGGGATATACTCCTGCAACTATTGCCTGATAGATAAGCCCGAGGTTATTTATGGCTCATGAATTATTAAGTTATTTTTCAACATCTTCAATTTTAAATGTCTGTGAAGATTCTTAATTTATGTTCTACTTAAGCTAAGCAAAACACTTTTCACTCATTAACTTAATATTTCATAGTTGTTTTGACTTATGATTCTTTAATGAAATTAAGCTAAATAAAGGATACGAACGCCTTATCTGTGTTAATAGCACAATACACCACTTTTACTGTCAACTAAATATGCTTTATTGTATATTGTTTTAGGTCGTATGCATTCAACTGAATAAATTCTGTAACTTCTTAAAATATGCGCTGTTCTATATTATACCTTTATACTTAAATTAATGAAAAAGTTAAAAACACTTCAATAACTAACAACAAGCATAATTTTTGTTTTTTCACTAAAGTGTACAAACAGTTCTGATAACTGCAATTCCGAATATATGGAGTTTGAATAACTGGAATTCGGTATTGCACCTCTGAAAAGTAAAACTGAAAGCTTTACGTTCACCTCATTATGAGACAGAAATGGAAGGAACGTTTTTATTCCAGGATCTCTCTCCTCCTCTCCTTATTTTTAAAGATAGAGTGAAATCTCTCTTATGGCGACATCCTCTAGAAGTTAACAGTATTTCGGAGAAATAATCGAAGGATGATACTGAATATCATTTGCAGTTATGTGCACTAAGGCGATCATTTCTCCAGAAAACCAAAATTGTCTGGAATAGCCGGTAGTCGTCTTAGAAAGTTTCATTGTTTATAAACTGCTTTCCCTCAGATTTCATTTCGAACCTAAGTTCATCCAGGTTTCTCGTATAGTTATCTCGCATTCTGCATTTTCTATGCAATTCACTTTATTTTCGTTTCCTATCTTTCAGTTCTGCATATGTTTTGTTCCTTTCGCTCACTTGTTCAGTCATACATGCATGACCTTTTACATTTTAAAGGACGGAATGAATATGCATTTACAATATATTATCAAACAAGGAAAGAGACTTTATAACAATGGAATGATATTTTTCCTGAACTGAGAGGGGAAAAATTTACGAAATACTCTTTTTTTTTTTGTTTAAAAAAATTCAGATGTTTTCCTCCGCAATTCATTAAACTCTTCTCTTTCAGAAATGGCAGCTTGCACTGTCACACGCTAATCAGAAGTTATTGACTACAATCATAGTCATAGTCAAAAGTCCACTAAAAATATTCACTATCGAAACTTGCTCGTCTTTCGTTTAACCTAGCTTTTGTTAAAGAACCTAGTATATGCAATTAAAATTGACAAGGAGCGAATTTTAAAATAAAATCGTAACTTTTGGCAGGAACCAGGTTCTTGGCACGTTATCACAGACAGCGAGTGCACATGCGTCCACTTGAAATCTAGACTATTAAATGCGTCCACGCGCGCCACTCAGAGAGGGCAATGACAATATCACGGCTCGTGACCAGTCAAGCAAGGGTTTGTCGAGGTCCTTCAAGTGTAAGGTAAAGTAAGTTCCGTTAGTGTAATAAAATGGAACGCCGAGGAAAACGCAGAAGGCGCCAGATCAGAAGTATGGCAAAAAAAGGCGGAAGATTATTTTCTGCGTCTTTGTTGTTACAAAATATGAATATAAAGGGAAGAATACGTTCATTGTAACTATATATTTTAAGATGGACTCAATATAAGAGAGGGATTTAAAATTATATCTGTTACTTGGAGGTGGAGAAGCTGGGTAAACACTCCGAAAGATTCTACTATTAAAACATTTTAAAATTTTCCTTACTTTATGTACAGTACTTTATGCACTCAACCGGTGCAAATTTACTGACCCGTTATCATAATAGATCAGTGCTTTTTAGTCTGTTTTGCTCTATGCACTCCTTTCACCACTGCCAGGAGATCATCCTCCCCCTTCTTTACAAAACCCGAAAAATAAGTATACATTTATTTAGATTATTTTTAATGCGTTTTTATTAATTAAAAAATAAAAATGTTTATAAACACCAGAACTTGAATAAAAGTAGTTTTTTATGTTCATTAACTAAATCTTAATACTTAAAAAAAGCTGACCGCACGCAACCACCTTAAATATCTCTCTATGAAATTCTCCTCATAGGAGATTCCCCCTTGTTGAGAACCCTTGTAATAGATTATAATTTGCTATATTATTCAAGCCAAAAAGAATACTATTGTACGTAATATCACCTTAGTGCCAGCTGACTTCATTAACTTTTAAATACACGAAACAGTGTAGTGGTAATTTGTTGTTGCTCTGCAGAACAGTTTGAGCTGTTACAAGTAGTGCCTTATTATAAGCATAATAGAAACAAGTTATTACAGTACATACTGAATACGGCAAAATGCACATTGGAATATTTAAGTGATAAGCAGAGCCGTACTAAGATTTTTTTTCACCTGAGGCAAAAAGGTAAATGCGCGCCCCTATCAAAATACTATATTTGTATTAAATTCTTATAACATAATTGTATCATAATTCTTAAAATATTTTTTCAATCGTAGCTTTATAAATTCAGAAAAATAATATAGCCAATTATTTATAACTTTCAAATGAAAATGTTAAAAACATCTTTTTTTTGATAAATAAGAAATAACATTGAAATATATATTCCATTAATTTCCAGGTTTTCTTGCAATTCTTCCTATCGTTTTATTAATTCAAGTTTGCCGAAGTTTATTTCCCCTACTAATCACTGACAAATTTAAGAACATAATTAAAGAAATTTTTGAATTCGCGTAGCCAATTTGTCGCCCGTTCTAGTGATTCATTCACCCTTGTCTCGGCTCTGGTGATAAGGATAATTATGATGACTGAAGTATTAAAGAACAATGTTAGGACAACTGTGGTCTCCCCCATACATCTCTACATAGCAATACCTAGTGCCAGCAAATGTTAAATACAAAAAAGAGGACTACTGGTTGCTAGAATGCAAAACTGAAGGTGGTAGTCGGAGAAGCATTGGAACTACACAGTCCAGTCACATTAATGTGACCACCACGTACTTTCCATGTCAGAGTTAAATAACCAATCACAGAAGGCAGGTGGCAGCACAGTGCAGTTGAGCGTATATAAAGGGTGTGTGAGGGCTTCGGAAAACATTTCAATCGTTGGCGTAATGCAGAAACGAAGCGATTTATCCGACTTCCAAAAGGGCATGATCATTGGCTTTCGGGCCAAGGGTGGAAGCATTTCCGAAACGGCTGAATTTGTGAACTGTTCGCGTGCCGCCGTGGTAAAAGTGTACCGTGCATGGCAAAATGGGACTGTCCAAAATCAGCGACGTGGCAAATGTGGTGCACCACGGGCCATAGATGACAGAGGCGAACGACGGTTGCGGAGATGCGTTCGGGCAGATAGACGGGCTACCGTTGAGCAACTGACCACCAAAATGAACCAAGGGGCTACCAAAAGTGTCTCCCAAAGTACTATTCAGCGAACATTGCTGCGTCTGGGCCTCCGAAGCAGACGCCTGGTTCGTGCACCTATGCTGACTGCTGTTCATCGACGGCGAAGGCTAGAATTTGCACGCCAGTACAGCAGCTGGACGTCCACTGAGTGGCGACAGGTTGCGTTTTCGGATGAATCGCGTTTTATGCTCCATCGGACAGATGGACGTTGGCGTATAAGGCGTGAAACCTCTGAAAGGAACCACCCTGCAACCATTGCCGGAACGGTCCAAGCTGGAGGCGGGAGCATTATGGTCTGGGGAATGTTTTCCTGGCATTCTCTAGGTTCACTGATCATTGTGGAAGGCACAATGGATCAATACAAGTACGCATCTGTCCTTGCGGACCATGTTCACCCCTACATGCGCATTGTTTTTCCTCAGGATGATGGCATCTTCCAGCAGGACAATGCGAGGTGCCATACAGCTGCCAGTGTACGTGCGTGGTTC
Source organism: Stegodyphus mimosarum (assembly GCA_000611955.2). Classification (NCBI taxonomy): domain Eukaryota; kingdom Metazoa; phylum Arthropoda; class Arachnida; order Araneae; family Eresidae; genus Stegodyphus; species Stegodyphus mimosarum. The sequence continues at coordinate 436,722 of KK116273.1, forward strand.
GAAGAGCACCAGGATGAGTTTACCGTCCTCCCCTGGCCAGCAAACTCACCTGACTTAAACCCAATCGAGCATCTGTGGGACCATCTCGATCGAGTTGTTCGCGCCATGGATCCTCAACCGCGTAATCTAGCGCAGCTGGCCACGGCATTAGAGTCGGCATGGCTCAACATCCCAGAGAACACCTTCAGGGACCTATGTGACTCTCTTCCTGCACGTCTCGCAGCAGTCCGCTCTGCGAAAGGTGGTTATTCTGGCTTTTGACAGATGGTCACATTAATGTGACTGGACTGTGTAATATTATACAATACATAATGCAAAGGGCTGTCAAGAATTCGTGTTCAAAAGGTAGTTGTCCCTTTTAGATTCTTATTTTTTTTGGATACGTATAATAAATATTATACATATTATGTTATAAATTGTACTACATTATAGTACAAAAATATCCTTCCAACAGCTTTTCTGCAAGATTCGGTGTTTTAATGTTGATAATTTCAAGGTAACTAACTATAAAGGAACATTTTAATTTTACTAGGCCGAATGAAACAACCATTTAACTATAGCCAAATGTCCATTTCTCTGTATTATTATACCTAAGAACACTAGAAAATCATGTTAAATAAGTTCAAGAAATGAATGTTTGATATATAGAAATCACAGCTACAGTTCAAATTAAATAGAAACTGAACAGAATTACTGATGTCGGCAACATGGATGTTTCGTACGCAAATTTAACCTGTACATTTTATTACCTTACACGTAAATAACTTTTAATAAGTTAGTTCCAATAATAAATTTTAATCTTAGAAAACAGCGCGTAGTATTATAAAACCGCAGCATTTTTGCGAACAAATTAATATCACTCATATTTCTCTTAATTCAGCTCGATTGTTTATAATGTAAAATTCTTCTTAAGGACTTTCTACGGATTAATGGAAGACATGGAATAACAAAAATATAAATTAAAAAAACTGACGACAGTAGAGTAATAAAGGAAAACGGTTATTTCATATTTCAATAATTCTATTGCTTCGAAACCTAAACTAAAATGCGCCATTCTGATTAGAGAAAGAAGATGGGTACGAAAAGACAGAAAACAGTTTGTCAGCCATATAGCACAAAGAATGCTATACTTCTAAATTATAATAAAGAAGATTAAATTTTTTTAATTTATTAAGTATAAAGTTTTGAAACGATGCTTCGATGTATTTCAAAATTGAATTTTAACAGTCGCAAACTCTTTTTCAAACGAATTAAAAATTTTTTTTCTTTGCTAATTTGGAGCTCCTTCTTTTGTGCATTTGAAGCATGTGCCTCACCTTTGACTCGGCTCTGCCTTTATACACTTGAAATTCTTGCTAGCAGACACTCACAGGATCAAGGCTTTTCTGCGTTATCAAAGAATGCCCGTTAAGTATGGGTGCACTGTTATCTCACTTCCATGTCCAAGGATTCAAGAGCTGCCCCATTAACAGCGTTGTCCGTTAGGTGAAATCTCCATTAACAGAGAGCCCACCAGCGGCCAAGCGGTAAAGACGCTGAACACTGGTAGTTCGGTCCGAGGTTCGAATCCCACGAACGCGCTGGCTGCATGGGCGTTTTCGTGGTTTTCCCCATGTGTAACGTGCATACGAGCCAGTTTCCCTTAGAACGTCCTCCACGAAGGCATCCCTCCCTTTAGGCAGATAGCCCTCGTGTGCTTTGCCATAATTGAATAACCTAACCTAACCATTAACGGAGATTACTGTACAAAAACTTCTTAATCAGTAGCGTAGCTAGGAAAGGCGGCCCGCCCGGGAGACGCACTTTTACAGGCGGCATTTTTCGCCTGAAACATTATTATTTCAAGGGATTAGTCAGGTGGATGGTCGAGGAAGGTGAAGAATAATTATATGCTGAACTGACATAAGGAATTAAAATTGAAATGAAAAAGAGTTTTTACTCTAAATTATTCAAAGAAATCGCCATGTGATTTCAAAGAGCTGCATACTTTTGTTATACCTTTTTTACTTCGTCGAAACGTTTTGAATGTAAATTATGAATATGAACTAAATTCTGATCACGGTGAGATGCAAGCTCTTATCCAGTCTAGCATTGGCTTGTAGAGGTGATGGATGATCTCCTGAGAGATTTCTTACTAAACTCTTTCCAAATATCGAGTAGCTGAGCAACTTCTGAGACAATCGGTTTGGTTTGATTAATTTAATTATGGCTAAGCACTCGAGGGCTATCGGCCTAAAGGGAGAGATGCCTTCCCAATGAAGGGAAACTTTTCTAAGGGAACTTTCTCTGATTTGTATAAAAGTTACACATGAAGAAAATCACGAAAACGCCCACGCAGCCAGACAGTTCACCAGGTTTCAAGCCCTGAAACAAACTACCAGTGTTCATCGACTTTAGTGCAAGACGGTCGGAGAAACCAGGTCATCGGACCCCAAATGTGGTCTACTGGAGATAGGTCTGGCGATCTGGCTTGATAAGCAAGAAGACAATCATTTGCCGTAAGTAGGATGCATTATTCTATTGAAATGTAAGCCGGGGTTACTTTGAAAGGAGCGGTAATACAGCAGGGCGTAGAATATTGCGGACGTTACGATGTACTATCAGGGGTCACGGATGACAAAAAAGGGGGTCTATATGAAATGGAACCCTAGGTCATGACGGGTGACAGTCAGATCAATAGCCCATCGGTGTCCTAGATGTCTCCAGAGATGGATTCCAAGTCGAAAGAACCCGGCACCACCGCAAACGCGCTTGTCGGTTTGCACAGATAATGGATAGTCGGCGCACCAGAAGTCGTAAGCGTAGACATTCTCCAAGTCGTCTATAAATGGTTCATGCGGCCCCTGACGTCTCTATTACATGTCAGATCATTACTAATGACAAATCAGGTGCTGCGAGAGTAGCTCTGCTCTCTGTCTTTTTAGATCGACCATTGCCTTCCTGATCCTGTGTTCTACCATGTTTCAGCCACTCCTACCAACATCGTCGAAGACGGATTCTCTTCAACTCAAATGTCGAGCGATCATTCGATTTGACAACTCTGCTTCTTTTAGGTCGATTGCACTTCTTAACTCGTGATACATGCTCATAGTGTACGTTGACACTTTACGAGACTGAAGTGATGGTCAAGATTTGGAATGTCTCCTCTTTCATAGGCCATTTAGATGCTCAGTAACTCCAGCTATTCAATTATCGGATGCCAGAATTTAATCATTTAGGCATCCAGTAACTGAAAAGCTGCAAAGCACACGAAATTTCCGTTATAATCAGGAAACTAGTTCTAGGTGCGGCTTCCCTCCTTTAGAGTGTATAAGCATTTGCACCATAGATTGAATTAATCAATAACATTTCAAACACACTGCATTATTTTTTCAGCCACAGAAAAATCATGTTCTGAACCTTAACGACGAATTTCCTCTATTTCTTAATTACTTTAACACTGGTTTTCTCTCTTCCCCCTGATTTAACATTTGATCTTCCTCTCTCATCTCTTTCAAGTCTAACAAGAATTAGAAGAAAAAAAATAAAGCAATTTCCAAGTACGAAAGCTAAAACTTTCATACCTAAACGTACAAACGATGTGTTGTACATATTTAATAATTCGAAATGCGTATATCTGGCCTTTCAGAATGTATTTATCAAAGAAATACAATATCTGTAATACAAGAATTATTTATATACATGCATTACAATGTTTATTCACTTGAATTTTTAGGTTACAAAGTCTGATTTTTATTTTCGGTGATCCATATACTAGGAAATAAAAATAACAAATACTCCGTATAGTAAGACTATATATAAATACTGGTTTTGTTGTGTATTTTTTATTGCTTAGAAATGAATACAACAATTTAAAGTTTACAAAATGGATTTCTTTTAAAGATATGAAATATGAAGCCACTCTTGTTGTCAATGGTAAAAATACAAGATTCAAAGATTGAGATAAACGTCTAGTTATACGAAGCCACATTTCAAGAGTTTTTTTAGTTTATATAAAATAAAAGTTTCTTCTTAGTCACTATGAGTCCAGGAAGCTATCAAAATGGATTGAACATCTTTTGTTACATAAATCGAAAGGCATTTTAGCGGAATTAACCTGCTGAAAGTAGATTAAGTTGCTTCCGAAGATTTCATTTTCCGAGTTTGCTGCCGTCACAAAATATCCAGAACCTGAAAAAAAAGTATTTATATATTGCATCTCGAATGAAATTTTTAATTTATATATATGTTATTTTAAAGACGAAATAAATCAAACAAACTGTTAGAGAAAACAAGCTTATAAAAACTGTAATTTTATTTTGTATTTAAAAAGAATCTATACACATTAATTTAAACACAAATTCTTAACTATGGTTCAAACAAACAGTTAAATGTTAAATATAGTCTGTAAACTTAAAATAGGGACATCAAAATCGCCATTTCAATTAGGTAATTTGAGTTATAGCTAAGCACGCAATTATATGTTTTAGGGAACTCGTTTGATAAAACACTGGGAAATGAACTAGCTCTCATTAATATTTCAGTTAATGAAAATAATAAAAAATCTCATGCTATCAAAACATTTCATTAGGAACTAGGTCTGAAAAAAGCTACCAGTACTCAGTGATTTTACACACTCGACCCCTGGTGACCCCTCTTAATTTTCTTTATGACCTATTTAATGCGTCGCCAAGACCGTATAATGGTTAGGGAAGCCGACTGCGAAACCGAAGAGCCCGGGTTGCATTTAGAAGGCATGGATGTTAATTATCTGTCTAGGAGGCAACGGTGGCCGCCTATTACGTGCCTCCATAATAACATGACCACCACCTCTGGCCTTAGTAGCGGCGAAAGCCTAAAAATGGCTAGTGCCCGCCAATTTGTTTTTCTAAAGAAAACCTATTGAAATGCACATAAAAGAAAATAACCCAAAATCTGAATTATTCTAGCGCAAAATATCGCTAAAGTTACCGAAATGCAATACAATAATTTTCGATTACGAAGGAAGCAAAATAGTTTCTTAGTTCGAATAATTTCTTTCAGTAATAATAAAAATAATTTTGCGAGTAAAGTCTTCTATTACAATATTATCATTGTTCTTTAGTTCTTGAGATGCTATTGTTCATTAAGTACATTTTGATTCAATTTATGTCGTAAAAGGAACATATATTTCCTGATGCTAAGCAAAGAACACAGAAGATATGCTTCCACCAGAAGTATGAGATAAGAATGAGTAAAACATGTTAGGCAGTTGGAACACAAGGGCTTCACACAATTCAGCATTCATACTTTGTTCAAGAGCAGGAAAAACTAAATTATTTGAAGTTGCCGTATGAGAACAAATGGCTGACATGTGCAAAGAAAATATGCAACTGAAAATATATGTATATTGCTGCAAAATTAATTTCAAGACCAGATTAAAAATGCTTTTGAAACTAATTTATTTAAGAAGAAATTATTGAACATTATCACGAGGCAGTAGAAGCTAAACTACGATGAAGTTTCTTTCCTAATTAAAACTCTGCTTCTACAGTAAGAACTTGTTGACATTTTTCAAGTACCGCGAATATGATAATTTCATTCATTTAATTAAGAAATCTAGTTCGAACAAATTGCACTGATTATCGCGAATTAAGGGAATTAAAAGCACTTCCAGGATGATGACGTTCAGAGTTCCGAAATTAAGCAATTTTTTTTTTATCTGAAAGGATTATGACAGAAGCTGTTTGTCAAGAATAAATTTTTTTGAGGCTATTATAAGAAATAAACTAAAATTTTAAGTTCACAAGAACATGGGAATAATTTTTTTTTTGTATTTATTCCCAAGAGTAATCTACTGCCTAATAATGCAATAAATGGAATTCTGCGGAAAATGTTTAATTCATTAACTTTAGGAAAAAGATCAAATAACTAAAGTAAATAATTAAGTAAAAGAAGTACACTTACCCGTAACTGTCAATCATTCTGCCGTTTTTGTGACGGCGAAAGTAAATAAACCTCCAGGGGCTCAGAGATGATGAAATACCGTACAGTGCAAAAGCTATCCAAGTAGCAAATAAATGTATATTTAGCGGTCATAAACAAACAAAAACGCCAAAAGTTGTACAAAACCCGTACGATAACCATAAAATATATACAAAGCAATACATGAAGGTCTGCCAGTTTTAAATTGCGCATCGATATTTACAGATTTTCCTATTAGAAACATTTAATATTTAATGAATTATTACATATTTGAGTATATTTACTTTTAAAATGAAAGATAGTATTTACAAAGGAGCATAGTGAAGGAAGAAAAAGAAGTTACTTACTTTTTGCAAATGAAGATAAATCGTAGAAACATATTTTCTTTCAATTAAATTTTCACATGCAAATGAAGAATTGCAGTACTACTAAGCAAAATATGCACCACATCTTACTTTTCCAGGAGACCTAAACTTAATTATGCACTGACATGCAGGACAGCTTCGGTAACAGAGTTCTAAACTTTAGTACTTACTGAAAATCTCCATTGCATTCACACAGTTTTAAAAAGCTTTCTTAAAAAAAAATAAAGTAAAACTTAAATGATAAAAAATTAATAAATACAAAAATTTCACGGAGTACGGTAATTAGAAAAGGTCACATTTTATAAAACTAATGCAACATTTGCTTCAAAACTAAAGAGTTAATTATTACGAAATATTACCTCCTGAGCAAGAATGCTTTTCCAGTGATGATCATTAAAGTAAATTTTGAAAATTATTAAAACTAAACTACAGCTGAAACGATAACGAGCAGCACAGAGGAAATTTCCAACAAAAGCTTCCATGCAATATCTCTGAGTCAGTAAACAGAAAGTCTAACTCTCAAAAAAAAGTATATTGGAATGAAAATACGTTTCGAAATGATTATCAGTATTCAAACACCAAGTAGCACTAATTATAACATAACTTGTAACATAAAGGTGCAATTCGAAAGAGTTACTTGCAATACATAAAAACTTTATACATCACATACACCAATACCGTAATTCTAATTATCAGCATTATTTATTCGTTTGAAATAAATATCAAAGTTTGAATAAATGCATGTGTGTCTCTCACTTCAGTTACCTAAATGTATCCAACTGATATTTTCACTGGGTATAGAACATCACCATCAAGTTGTCACCTATTTAAGGTCTGTTCATTGGTCACAAGTCAAATAAAATTCTCCGCCAAAAGAAAATTTGTTGGAAATGACGAAATTTCTTCAATGTAATGTGTTTTAATTTCTAGTAAAATTTAAACTTGCTTAAAGCAGCTACGCTTTGCTTATTAATCGTACATTCAATGAAGTGATTTAATCAGTTTATGAATTAATTCTAATTACATTTCATTAACTGAGAATATGTTAACCAATGTAAAATCACGAGTCAAATTTAAAAAGCAATTTTTTATCAATAATATGAAATTTTAAAATTTAATATATTTAGTTGTATGCTCCTTCTTCATTCTCCTTCCTGCCACTTCATTTTCTTCGGGCACGTAAGCAAAACACCATGAATAATACCTATGATGCTAAAAAAATTATTTAATATTAAATAATGCTATTTTCTGGTAGCATTTCGAACAGGAAACAATAACTCACATTAATTAAATTTAAATGTAATACGTACCTTATCATCTGGAACTTTGTTTGAAAAGCAGTAAAGCAAAAGCATAAACATAAAAGGCGATCGCAGAATGATAGAGAAGATAAGGCATTTCCAAATTAAAATACAATTTAGTGCACAGATAAGTCTTTTGTGAAATTCTCAGCAGCGTGAGTATGGAAATATTGTAGGAATGTGACATAGGGTATGGAGACAGAATATTGAAAAGTCAATTATACTGCACAATTATCTAAAGATCAAGTTGATTTAATTTCTCGATAAAAGGATTATCATCGATTCGATTGTTATATGCATCATAATTATTACTTCACTACATTTAACAAGTCTATTCAGCTGAAATTGAACTTCGGTACTAATTCACTTAAGATTTTACATTATAACCTTAACTTCTTAGACTTCTAGTATTCAGGTGGCTAGCAACCTAGCGTACGCAAGCACAAGAACAAACAAGCAAGCAAAAACCCACACATACTTTTACCAACAAGATTTCGCAAGAAAACAGATAAATCATTTCATTATTTTCGTGGACAATACCTTCCAGTATACGAAATAAAGTTGTAAAACTGGAGTAGAAAAATTTATACAATACAAATAAATCAACTAACATTGAAAAGATAGGAGCTGGATCATCATATGAAATACGTGCGCTATTCTGTATGAATTGAACCACAATTTATGAAATTAAATTTTATTTATGAAAGGAAAAAGAACTGAATAAATATGTACTAAGAAACAATTGAAATAAACTGTAAAGCGAGTAAGAAAGTTTACGTAAATATATCTTACTACTATATTTAAAATAATTTAAGTAAAATTAAAAGCGAATTCCAAGTAACCGACTATTATCTCAAGTCATGAAACACGATATGGATTTCTAATTATCACGACAAAACATTTTTAAATAATTAAGTATAGGTGAATTAGAGATACATCTTTAAATTTTCTGTATTTTTGTGGTACTATTTGAGATTTCATATCCATTTAAAATTCAGTATTTTACCTAGTAAAAATTATATAGTACATAAATTCAAAAAAAATCTATTGAATTTTTTAATAAGTTATAATGATATTTTTCACAACGGCTTTCTTCTTCTGCATATTATTCTGTGTAGCATACAAGCCATCATAAATCTAGAACGACACATCCCATTTTCGCAGCTACACTGGAAGATAGGTAAACATAGGTTCACAGGAATAAAGAAAAATAGCTGAGTGAAAAAAATCCAGATGTACTTTTGGCTGATTATACTTCTTTAACAAATCCACCGCCGCGTAAGTTCATAAGAAAATCTCCGTCAGGTCAAGAACGCGAACTGTTTTGGATCTAAGTTGGTTTGATTTATTTAATTACGGCAAAGCACTCGATGGTTATCTGCCGAAGGAAAGGGATGGCTTCGTGGAAGACTTGCTAAGGGAAACGACCTCGTATGCACATTCACATAAGGAAAACCACCAAAGCGCCCAGCAAGCCAGCTCGTTCGCCGAGATTCAAACCCCGTACCGAACTACCAGTGTTCAGCGACTTTATCACTCGGTTGCTGCAGGGCGCATCTGATCGCAGGAGTTTATAACGTTTAGGACGAAACATTTCAGAACTCACATTCAATTGAAAAATCTTTCCTCAAGAAAGAAATATCTAAATATGAAATATGAAAGAAATATCTAAAAGCACGTGAAATTCGAAAATTATTTCTTCTTTTCCAAATATTTTTTCTTATAGTGATAAATGGTTAAATTTCGTTGTGTTAAAACTATCATCCTAATTTTTTTTTGGGGGGGAAGTAAGAAAGAAAAATGGAAGTGTTATTTCTCAGTAAATCATATAGCGGTTCTGATATGAGACTTACAAAAATTCGGAGAATAGCGATGAGGAACAACCGAAAATTTTCAGAAAAAGAAATGTAAAAAGAATTACATCATCGGATTTTGATTCTGATACTGATAAATGCAGTGAAAATGAAAATGGTCTACATATTATTGATCACATTTTACAAGAATTGGTTGTTCAGAAAGAAAGAAAGAAAAGTTAATACCGAGGAAGCACAATTCAGTTTAGTGAATGGAATGAATTCAGCTTTCGGCAACAATCATTTTCTTTTCTTTCTTTCATAATTCAACAATCATTTTCTCAAACATCTACTAGCTTACCGCGTTAAGTACTCAAATAAGAGTTTCTCGAATACGGATGACGCGGCCTCATCAGAATTTTTGCCGTTACCCGAATACGGGCAAGGCAGCAGTCAACGTGTTAAATATTAAATCCGGATATATTCGCACTGTGCTTCAGCCCTTCGAATATGGTTTCTGCATTACGCGTGGTAGGCTATCTACTACTTTAAAATAGGCACTTTAAGGTGGTAACGACCCGCTCATCAATTGCGATCGTAACGTGTGCTGTCATCAACGCATAGAAGAGATTAGGGGATTATCGTAAAAATTAGACCACCTGACTACCTTCCACAGCAGTCGTTGCCATTGCTACGAGGCAAGCCAGAATGAGGAATAGCTTTGAAGTATTTGTATTTTAAATTAGCAGATAGTTACAACCTGAAAATTTTGCAGCATTTAGGTTAATGAATGTGGCTTCATAAGGCTTAAAGAAACTGCTTTAAATATGACCACCGGTAGACCAATCTGTATAGAATTGCGATTTATCGCGATTCGCGACCCACAAGTATACTATGAGATCGTAACCTACATATGCTTAGAATTCATTTGGGGGGAAGTAGGGCGCGAGGGAAAGGAGATTTATATAGAAGAAATAATGATTACCTCAGAAACTTCACCAATAATTGTCTCCCGACCCATACTATAGATAAGCCGCAGGTCTCCTTACCTTTAGCTTATCTCCCGTTTTCAGGTCTAAGAGATTAACTTATCTCCTAAGAACTCAAATAAGTCATAAAAAGAAACTGACACTTTAAAAACTAATTAAATTTACGAAACGAAACCTGAAAAATTACCCACTATAGAAGTATCTATTCTTTTCCACTATATGAAAGAAAGTAAATAACTTGTAAGGAGAGAATATAATCGTGAAGTATATAATCGTGAATAATAGGCTTTTCAAAGAAGTCGAACTATATATAATTCCAGAAAGTTAAAAGTTTATAAGAACACATATTTCCGGGTACAATCAAGTTCTAATTAACAGAAGAATGTTTATTTGGAGTTTTAGAGAAGTGACGTGAAATGTCTGAAAGTTGTTGCTTAAAAGTAAAAAGAATTTCATATCTCTCCAACTGAAACTTACTAAGACTTATTTGGTTTTGCTTTATAGAAAACAGAACCAAATTATGCCGATCCATCATCGACTGAAGCCACCGAAATGGTAAAGAAAAAAAGCAATACAAGTCAATAACGAAAAAGGAGCAGAACGTAGCTATAAAAACCACATCCACATTCCTAACAGAAGTAATCCAGTCTTTTCCTTTTCCTTATTAGTCTCCTTTTTACAACTCTGTGGCTGTTATCTCTCATTACTTGGCAAAGAAATTACTACTTTATCTATGCACGTAAAAATATAATTTTGCTTTTAATGTCATAAATCTGTACAAATTATGTGTTCGTGAAATGCAGACTAAATTAATTCACATACTACTTACTATATACATTCCGTTTGGTCCCATTTTTAGAGATTTTCAATTCCGCATTTTGCTGCGTATATTATATTCCGGCTCACATATCTATTTGTTGCATATTTCCTTTTTTCGTCTGCAAAATTTAGTTGCATACATTCTTTTCTGATTATACAAGTTTCAGTTATACAGCAAAATTCTACAAACCCACATTTATTACTTATATGTGCAACAAAATTTCTTACCTAGATAACTGGATGGCGTCTACAATTTAGGTATTTTAAGAGATTTTTAATTTGAGTTCATACATGACTATATGGAATTTAAATAAAAAGAAGAAAAAACTATTCGCATTTAAGTAATTTTTTTATTCCTTTATTTTATTAACTTGCTAACGCAAGAAACTAGATAAGCTACTAACGCTAGATAAGCAGCTATTAATGAAACGTTTAATTTTTAAAAATGACTTTTACACAAATAAGATTTATTTTTTTAAATTTGAAATATATTAAATGTTTTCAAGCTTTGAACAAACAAAATTAATCTTAAAAGTATTATTCATAATCTTAATTTTAAATACAGGATATGTTAACTTAAATAATATTTAAAAAATTTAAATTAGTAAATATTTAATTAGTCATAACAATATATAGCGCAAGAAGATCCTTCTTATATATTATTTTCAGGACAGAATACAAGCCGTCCTGGGAAAATTATGCATCTGTTTTCACAGTTACACAAAACACAGGTCAACGAAGGGTCACTAAAATTCTTTTGTTTACGCCGGTAAATATAGGAACTACAGTGAACCTAAGTTAGTAATAATTTTTATTTTTTATTTTTTTCTCATAGAAATAACAGTGAAATAATAAACAAATTAATTTACATACTACGTTTTTAGTACATCTTATACATTTAGGTGTTATACAGAAAGTGTGCTTACGGAAAATATACACAGACATTCGAGCATTAGTCTCTCCATAATTCAAACTGACAATATTACATAAAACCTCAGAAGTTACAGGAAATTATACTGACACCACTATTATTTTATTGTTTGTTACTCAGAAATATATTTATTACATAACACATGTGACAGAATTGTATATAAAGTTAAAAAAGGTGAAATGGTTTGAAATGAAATAATAATTTATGTTACTGTGTATGTTCAATTCTCACTCTTCAAGTACCTTGAATTTATTAATAATGGACATTTTTTCTAACAAGCAAAGATGCATAGATAGTCAATTAAACTTTAATGAGGATATGAAGAAATTTTAACAACGAATTCAGTCAAGGAATAAAAGATTAAGATACTATTTTAAGCAGAAAGTGATAACCTTTGTTGTGTGCGAGTAAACAATAAATAATAACGGCTCAAAGAGTTCATAAAATTTTGGAAATACTCATTTAGTTTCTATCAGAAGCATGCAAACAAAATATGCAAAGAAGAAATCAAATCGACAAACAATTAATGCAACGGCTAACAATATTACAAAAATCGAAGTATCAAATAGTGCTTAACGGAAATTTATAGAACTGTTCTCTCGAAAAAAGATCACGCCGTAGAAGAAATCGATAACGTTTATCAAATTAATATTCTACATAATACCGGTGGTTAGAAAAAGCAACCGACCCTTCGCTTTCAGAGTGTATCTGTCAGATATTCTGCATAGCACAACACTGCTTTGTGAACAAGGGTTCATACTATATGCAAAGCTTGCATTTAACTTTCGATATGAAAAATTATTGTTTGCTTTCAAATAGAAAAAAAAAAGACCAGAACCAATGGAAAAAGTGCAATGTTTGTTTCATCAGTGAATTACTATCGGCTTTATAAAATCAAAAAGTCATTTAAACTAAATGGTATAAAATGTGAAATTACGAAGTAGAAAAAAAATAATATATTAACACAATTTGGTATATAATTACAAATGGACACTTTAATATACAACTCTCAATACATCAAGAATTTCTTCTGATCGAAGATTTTAAATAAACAAATGGCTTTATAATTTTATAAAATTACTAAGCGCATGCGACTTATACTGAACGACAGGAATTTAACGTATACTTAGTATTTATACTTTTTCCTAAGTCAGCTTTCTCCCAAAATTAGTATGACAGAAAGAATATTAAAAATACCTCATTTTCATAGTTATTTTCAACCATATGCATGAAAATAAACATATAAAATAAGTGACGCAAAAAGGAAAATCGGAGAAAAAGTAGAAAAAATTAATTTAATAAAAATGAAATTTACTGATACGCATTTTTTGGAATTTGAGGATTCATAAAACGTCCCTAATATAATAAAAGAGCAAAACTGAAATGTTACTTAAATGATTCAAAACTGAAAACTTCTAAATTTACAATGCAGAGGAATGAATACTGAAACTCCATGTTTTAATAATACGTAAGTTAAGGAAATCAGTCTTTAAAGAAAAGTAATTGAAGTAAGACAGTTAACTGAATGTTTGATAAATGAAAAATGCTAACCCTCACGATAAAAAACTGATCTAAGTTTTAGATAAAGATAGATAAAGTATTCTGGGAAATGAGTAGAGCCCTTCTTCGAATTCGTGACATTTACTGATTTCATTTTTCATTTGTATTTTTAAAACTGCTACATAATCAATTTCTGGCTTAAATGGCTGTTTCAAGCCATAACAAGAGAAAATAATATTTTGTTTGATAATATATCACAAAAGTAAATTCCTCAATTTTAAACTGTGTTTGGGTTAATCGCAAGGTCCGAAGGGTAGTTACGAACGTAGTCAGTGATAGGGCATCTTATTAATGGAAAGCACTCCAGGGTTATCCTAAATAGGAGTGTCTCCATGGACGACTTTCAAAGTCAATGGAGTCGTTTTCACGTTAAAGGGTTCTGAATAACAGCAACATTTTATGAATCTACTGTTTACGAATGCATTCGCTTTTCTTGAGTACTTGCGTGTGTAATTAATCTCAGAATTCAGATGCTATTGAAAGTTTTCGTAATTTAGTTTTTACTCATTAATGTAGCTAGTATAGTTTTTTTCTTTTTATGGAAAAAGTCAGTTAACACGGATGAAGCTTTAGAATCAATAAGAAATAGCACGTACAATTATTTAACCCTCCGTACGCATTTGATAACGCTTTAATTTTCAGCAGAATATTCACAACAATACTTCTATGAAATGCAAAGAAAGCAGGATATTACTCAAAAAGGTTTGCCTCCAATAATTCGGAAAGCCAGCTGATTGAAGTTGAGATAATCAAGGCTCTATTGTGCTTATTACTGAATGATTATATTAAGTGTTAAAGGACTTATGTGTTTTGTGAAAGATTTTCCAAAGAATCGTCATATAAATAAGTAACGCGATGAAGAAATAACGAAAATAATCTCCTAGTTAACCAAAATAACCAAAAACTAAAACTATGAGTGTTCAATAACGTTATCCATTTGGTGATTTGTATAAAAAAATAAAATAGAAAAGTACTGAGCCATACATAGCTAACCCTTCCAATTACTGAAATTATCTTTTATGCTGAAATTATTTGTTACGAAATTCGGTGTTCCGAGTTAGTAGTAAGCGGATAGATTCCTTACACCTTCAGTGAAAAACAGCAAATCTGGAAGATAACAGAGCGAAATTTTAAAGTAAACTTCCTCAGTTATTTGCAGCTTACAAAATGCAGAACACTCCATCACATAGTAGTAACATTTTTTTTGCGGCCACACTATACAATGCAATATTACCACATTATTATATCAGAAAGTTACAACAAACAATCATTATCTGCATTATTTTTAAGAGAACAAAGAAAGCTGAACTTTCCCCTGAACGTTTCCTTCATTAATGTATGAACGGAAATCCAGCAGTCAAGGGAGATAATCTTAATGGAACAAATAAGCTAGCTTCTTGCAATTATTTGAGAGCATCCTACAGCAGTTGGCGAGGCCATTTTGAGAGTTTGGTATTCCACCACTTGAGTAGGTGGGAGGAGGATCACATCACACATCGTGCGATCCTTGTTGTCCGATCGATCTGAATAATACCCTCTTTTCTACTAGATTCAGAATGGCAATTTCTGGCACCTAACCAAGCGGCAAGTTGTGTTTTTGTTTTAAACATCATGCTTATGAACAACTTTAACCCTTATTTAAGTTCCGATATGGTAATAGCTATGGTAAACCATTAATTTCCACGTATTTATACTTATTTTCGCTCCTTATCTTTGCGTTGGGAATTCAACCTCTAGAGTACCAGTGATTTAAGTTAAAATTTGTATAAGATGTAATACTAGCACTGAAGTTTGAGAAGTGATTACAGCGTTAACAGAAATCTCGTATGAGGTAGAAAATGAAAGTTTATTAAATGCCTCATTTTCGTAGCGCGATCACCCTAAATCCGCAAGGAAAGATCCCGGTTTAGAAACCAGATCGAGCATATAGATTTGTAGTGAAAGTTAGGCGTACGGATTCGTTTATTAAATCCATGCCCAGAACATAATATGCTCACATTGTCTTTGATTGTAGTAACAAATTTGGAAAAGAAAGTATTAATAGGGAAGTGTTTCAGGCACTGATCATACGGGGAACATTACATTCACCGTTTCATTATGATGACAAGATTAAGCAGATCTAGATATAAGAATTATTACTTCTAGTGTAAAGCAATTATGTTATACTAATCCATTATTTTCCTTTTTGTTATGATTTCGATTCCCTGCCAGAATGCAAAATTTAAGTGACGGATGTGCAAAATTTCAATGAGTTCGGAAATAGTACTTAAGTAGCCGAAGTGAAAAGTTACGAGTAGAGTGGGTTACGCCGAGAACGAGGTTTATGCTGCCTGTTTGCACGTAGGTCTGTAGTTGAATATTTAAGCTAGCTACTTACTTTTAGATTATTTGATATTTTAGACTCGGCAGTGTATGCAGTCGATAAATCTGATTTAGATTGAAGTAGGAGCCAGTCGTGTAGTTGAAATTTGATTCATTCTGATCGTACATACAGTTTTATGTTTAAGTTACTTCGCAATAAATGGTGGTTAGTTTGTGAGCAACGGGAGCGTGCATGTTCTGCTCCCGTTTAGTTTAAAAAAGGTTTGCTAAACGTCGCCGGCAGCCATTTGTTTTTCAAGACATAGCCAAAATTTGCTATCTCGTCTTCAGTAGGCCTCTACATTACAGGCCTCTATGTTAGAAGTTAACAAGACTTCCGGTATCTTGTATGTGAACTCCTTAATAGTTCATTCACCATAATTTTAAATGATAAAGATTGAAAATTTATGTATATAGTAACCGCAAAACGCAAATGATGATCTTCAAGATACTTTATACATTCTACTTGCATAGCCAATAAAAACCAATCCGATACGAAAATGAATAAAGGCTCCATCTGCACTACAACTACATAAACAAGCTTGTATTTCACCAATACACTAAAATTCATGCATCAAATGACTTTTATGCCCTTTTTGATGTTATTAAGCGTAACTTCAGTCATGGCTCAACTGATAGCAAAAAATCGAACCAGCAAGAAAAATACGTATATTCACAAAACATTCCTTGTGACCGATTTCCCTAGGTTCTTCACATAATTTTAATATCATAAAAATAAATGAAAAATAAATAATAAAAACTCAAGCCATAGTTATCAATTTTTATTCCTCATAAATATCAGTAATGTCGACAACGCAGTCGTTTTAAAATTTTGGACTGTTACATCAGCTCATACAATATACATTACGCTGTCAGGCATTTATCATAAGGCCTTCATTTCAGTCAAAATGTAGCCAGGTAGTTCCCATTTAGCATCTGCAATTAGAGCTGACTGATTAACAAACTGAATGATTTAGAAGCAATAAAAGTACTTCTGACAAGAATTATATTTTTTCTTCAGCTTTTAAATAAAATTTCTAATTGACGTAAATTTTAATGCATTTAATTTATAACACACCAAAGGATATTTTTTATAAATCTGCGCAAACTTATCTTAATTAATAAAAGTTGTTTATCGTGCCATGTAATGCGTACTTCGATACAGAAGCCTTTTTCTTTCTTTGAAAGAAATTTAAAAAAAATAATAAAACTAAATGCAGGGAAGGCCAAATAACAACATGTATAAATTTGAAAGATTTCGAACACGGTGAAATAATGGCAATGCGATATCTAACGAACCCTTTAAATATTTCAGAAACAAAAATTATTTATAGCAAAAGTAACTGAACGTATAGCCATTCAATAGAGCAATGTACACAGCACAGAAACATGGAGATGAAAAAACAAATGATCAAAGAAAGCAACTGCTGAGTCAGGCAATGCAGCCGGAAATTCTCCAACTGATTCTCTCGCATATTACATTCTCCTTACTGCATCCGGCGTAATCTCTGAGGTAGAACTTAGGCATTACTTTGTTACTCACACACAAAATACAACCAAGATTAGAATACATATGCTGGTTTTCATCGTTCATCTGGTACTAAATGGGTCTATTAATCTGTAAAGATATTAAATCTACACAAATATCTATCTACACAAAAGCACAATTACTGTCTACACAAAAGCAGTCTCTTAAATCAATGTACCGGAATATTGTCCTTGAAACGTTAGAATTGTAGGGTGTGGCGGGCAAAGTTTCAAGACTGAAGCAATAATTTAAAAATTATATTATAATAACACATTCATTTACCCAACATATTATATACAAGAATACATAAAAGCAACATACCCCTAAAAAAGTATTCTTTCTCAACAACACATTTAGTGGAATAGAGCGGGATATTAAATTTCAAGGAGCAACGAAAGCTCTTACAACTTGCTAAACATGATTTATGATTTTTTGTTAAAATTCACTGATAAGCTCGCAGTAACTTAGGAGATGTTGGTTCTGTTCCCGGCAAATAAATAGGCTGACTACATGGACGTCCCACGGTTTCTCGCAAATGTAAAGTAAATATGGGTCATTTTCCCCTAAAAATTATACAGATGCTAGAGAAGAAATGCTTGACGAAGACAACCTTTCCCATTAGCAGGCGGATCCTTGTATTTGTGCGATAAATAATGCAATCCTTAATTTTTTAAAACTTCGTTCTGAGTTTTTTAAGTCTATTGCGTCAATGTAAATTATAATTTTTCTGTTAATTACTTGTAGCTATTTAATTGTCACAAAAAACCTCTCTAACAACCATTACTCCAAAAGCTTTTTCTTTCTTTTTTTTTTTTTTTTTAAAGCAACGGCTTGGATTGGTTCATTTTCAATGCTCCACTAACAGATCTTAGCACCTTATTTTGAGTTCTCTTCAATTTTTAACCACTTCCTTATTACAAGTTATAACATTTAATTTATAATATTTAATTAGTGTCCATGTCCACATGAAAGTTCTTAAAAAGGCTTCTATTTTCTCAACCGTTGGTCGTAGCCATATACAAACATATTTTAAATAAAGCAGATTCATATTTTTGCGTTTTTAACTAAAAAAATTATTTTGTATAATAGGCGCAATCTAACTTTCTTACGCCCCCCTGGTTTCTATACTTATATTTATGAAAATTTTGTATTCAACTTAAAAAATTGAATTTCAAAATTGTATTCAATTAAAAAAAAGTTTGACTCACGTACGATAAATAATTGGCCGAGATACTTGGTATTAAATTTGCGGATCATATTTAAGTGCAGTACGCAAACTGAAGAGAAAAATACTTGCGTGTGTACGTTTGTTTAATTAATTATGTCAAAGAAAACATGGCTACCTGCCTAAGAGAAAGCATGCTTTCCTGGATGACTTCCTAAGGGAAACTGACCAAAGCCCCTGAAGATAACAAGGCCTCCCAACCAGTTGTAGAAGTGATATAGCGTATTTTATGGAAAATAGTAGGAGTACACATATGAAAGACACGATTAAGAGCAAATAAAGTATAAAAATGAGCGCTACATAACATATTGTGAGATTAATAAGGTTGCTTGTGTGGAAATTACTGGTCCGAAGACTTTTGGATGTGATAAATTGCCGGATCTTTTTATTATCAGTTCATTTCATTACATTTTAATTTTATTAGATAAAATTAAACAGATAATTCTTAGCTTCTAAAAAGCTATAATTTTATTTTAGGTTGCATAAGTATACAAACATATACAGTCATACAGTCAACATTACAGATATTCTAAAATTGCTCTCTGGAGGCATTATTCAAAAGACAAGCATTTAACAAAGTAATGAACATATTTCACAACTATACGCACTGCTCACTGCTGATTTTTCTCACTTTTATCATAAAACTGCTTTATATTGGTAATAACATAGCGATTTAAAAATAGAAAATTGAATTTTACAATACTTTTATTAAAACTGCATCTGATTGATTTTTTCTAGAAATCGCAAGACCTGTATGACTGAGAAGTGACTATGGTTAAGATACTTAAAATGACGATGGCAAATATAATTTTTGAACCAGGGAATATTTATGCAGATAAAAATTTCTAGTCGTTCCGAAGAAAATTTATACACAGGCCTAATTAAAATTAGGAAAATTTACACAATACATATAATTATATAAATATTAAGCATTGACTAACAGTATTAATGGCATGTTAAAATAGCAGTTTATTTACCAGTTGCAGAATCAAATCTCATTCAATTTCATATACAATGCAAAGTTAAAAATGTGTCACTGTTCAAAATAGTAATATAGATACAAGCTGCATTTGAAATTTAGACGTGTAAATGTTTATGGAAAATTCATTCACTCGAAAAAAAAAACAATTTTTTAAAATTGGAATGACATATAAATGCTATTTAGAAAGTGTAATGAAATATGTGCATTTTATCACAACTCTTGCAAAGAGTGCAATATGTTATGTATCTTCATCTCTCTCTGCTTTATATATATACATTAATTTAGTACCTTTATTTACAGCAACAGGTCAAAAACCCCATACTTTACTCACAAAGTAAGGAAATAAAATAACAGTGCATAATAATATCATAGACTAGGAATTATTTCGAGAGCACATAAAATATATACATACATTAAATACAATATCTACATACCTATCAAACAAGTATGAGGTATAAATGAAATGAAGAATGTAAGCTTAACTTCTCCATTTCAATTTATTTATACCTCATATGTGTATTTTTAAATTTAAGATTTTGCCAATGTTTAAAGTTTACGTTTTTTAGACACAGATCATTTTGACCAGAATTTTTTTAATGCCATCATTTTTTTTCTCACATGAATATTTAATAAAATATTCGGCCAAATAATTTTTTAACTTAAAAATTCTGAAGAATGACTTAAAAGGACAGTTTAATGATTCTAGATATATATCCTGAACTTCACGAAAATCCACTTTGTGGTCATGTGATAATTTTCTGATTATAATTTAATTGTAAATTACAATCTGAATAACTTCCTCGGAAGGATATTTCAGATTTCCTCTATCCAGGTTTCTTATGAAGACACATTTTTCGCAGATGTCTCTAGGTATGGCCATTATTTGATAACATTCAGAACATTTTATTTTGTTATTAGCTGCATACAAGCAATATCCAGCAACGTATATTACAGCGGGAAGTAAAGACTGCATATTTTAAAAATCATTTTCTTCAACAGAAATCAGCTTTAGCCAAAGGTTTATTCCACTTTCATCTACGGGTTCTTCATATTTTGAATTATTTATTTCGAATAAAGATAAAGAGTGTTGTAAGGATAAATCTGATAAGTTTTGCAATCTAAGTTTATTTTCACTTTCAAAAGTTTGTGTAATGGAAACATTATAATTAGCTGCAGGCAATCTGTGATATCTACCGAATCTGTCTTCCAGAGAATCGGTCTGAAATTTTCCGGTCAGAACATAATCTAATTTCAATTCTTTTACACAGTAGTGAGTAATTTCGATAACAGCATATGTTGTGTACTTCAGACCTGGTGGGTTTATTGTGTCAGTGTGCCAGTTACACAGGTATATGATTCCCAAACATATAGCCAATTAAAAAAAAGTATATAAAAATTGCGTTCGTTTATCATCACTACGAAGGGGTTTTGAAATTCATTGCGTTTATTGTATCCTTTGAAAGGTGTTTTCACATTCATAACTTCAAACCTGGTAGAAAATATATGCATATATTCAACTGTAGAAGAACAGTCAGGCTAATTGTTTTGTTTACCTAAAAGTTTCAGACCTGCCACAATAAATGCATTAAATATCTGAAGAACAAATTTCAAATTTTGTTTTTCCAAGTTAGTGGCATTTAAAGACTTTAAGGTTAGGCTGTATCCATAATGTAATGAATTAGGTGAGTCGATCTGTTTTCGGAGCACTTGCAGTGAAGCTGTTTTTATCTTTACTTGCTCCAGCCATATTTGATGAAAATGGAGGATAAAACATATTTTCCCTCATTCTTTTGATTTAACCAATTATTTCGTATGCGTTTTATTAAATGCACTGTGCCTAGTATAAAAAACAATGGTTTTTGATTTGACATCGATGACGGTAAGCAATGCTAGACTTTTGAAGGATCGGTAAAACATGACACAGCTTTCTGATTTATGGCATTATTGTCAGTTATAATGCAGAAAATATGTATCCCAATTTCTTCTAGTCCGGAAATAATATTTTTATATAATTAAATAATATATCTGGTGTATTTCTTAACGGGAAGGATATGAACAACGTTTTTATATTTCGATGCTATACTTTGAATCATTAATACAAATGCACTGTTGGCTACATTTTCATTAAAAAAATCCAAACCCACAATCTTACCTCCTTTATAATCTAGGTAAAGCTTACTATATATTTTATCAATTAGAAGTATGAAGTTTTTGTCATTTATTGTTACGAATGGTTCCTTTTGTTTAATATAGCTAAGAAAACCATCTTCTGATTGTTCTAAGATGGGATCTAAGTTATACTTTGAACATAATCTTAGCAAAGCGTTTGGATGCGGGAAAGTAGCTATGTATGAATGTCTTATAAATCTATATGCATGGGGAGAAATCGTAACAATGAAATAACATAATATTAAAAATTCATGAGAATACAACATACTGTGATATATGCTGCTACCAAGTAATAATACTTATTCACATAAAAATGTACAATAATTTTTTTTATTCATTAACCAAATTTTTCAAATTATTTAAACAATGTTTCGTAGAATTAATACAACTTTCAAGATTATCAGTGGGCTCATTCATATTGAGTTTTAAATAATTTAGAACACCAAAAATTCCATGCACAGATTTTACACTTAATGGTAGACCAATTTTATTTACAACATTAGTACGGATATCTTTTGCGAAAGCTATAAATCAGAGTTGATGTTGACTGAAAATAACATTTTTCTGCACTCTATGCGCTGTATGTTACAAAATGAAAATAAAAGTTATTTTCCTTATGCACAAAAATCCAGCCATCTGGAAATTCAGAATTATTTATGCATTTTAAACAATCATTGAAAGAATTAAAATCATATCTAGCTTTATACTCATTTTGATATTTAATACTTTCAGCGATAGCAGCTCCTATACATCGTTGCTCAGTCTCGTGGTGTCTTGCAGGCTCTCGCACTGCTGGAATAGATGATAAATACTTTGGACAATTGGGAAAATAGTAGGAACAGCAAATGAGGTTGTTTTAATTTTGCGTCTACGATTTTCCTCGTTTTTTCATCAAATGCTTCAGTAGTGCACCTGATGGGCAGCATCGGCAAAATGAAGTTCGCATGCCAAAAAACATGACATAAGTTTGCTTTAACTTTTGCAACAAAAAGTTTGTATTAACTTAAAATTTTGTTCAGCTCATTTCAGCTTTGGTTTCAGCTTTTAAAGATGTTCGAATATGTTTTATTAAGCAGCGTAAAATTAAAAAAAAAATTCAATTACATAGCATTCTGTTCACTAACATATTTCAGCAATTTAAAACATCATGCATAAAAAGTGATAAATAGCAAATTTACGTCATCCAAATCTACTTTAATGTTTATTAGTTACATGGCTGAAAGAAAATTAATACCAATATTCACTGCATATTTCAGAGCACATAATATAGTTCTAACGTTTCTGAAGCGTTGAAGGCTATCTGCCTAAGAGACGATGACAACAAGGAAAATAAAGCAGTTAACATCACTCCAGCGCCCTTTTATCATAAGCATCTGCAGGGCATACTGCACAACAGCCACAAGCTCTGCCCTAACTCTAGCAGGTATAGTCCCTCTACACATCCAAGCTGAGTTAGAGGCGACATATACAAGAGTTATCCACCTGAGGAAAGACGCCTCCTTCGCTGGTACTCTCTACAGTCCAGCACATTACGAGCACCCCAGGACGCCGCTGCATACACACCCAGCGCATAAAGGACTAGGGGTCCACACCCACATCACGCAGCAGAACAACAAGGAAATACAGCACATCAGCAGCCATACACTCTACACTGATGGTTCTAAACATGCTGAAGGCGTTGGCAGTGCTTTTCTCCATTACAAGCAAGGCCAAGAATTAAACCATTGGAAAGGCCACCTAGGTGACAGCAATAGCGTCTTTCAGGCCGAAGTGATAGCAATTACTGCTGCTGTTGAATATCTAATAAGCCGGAAAATCTCAAAAGCTTATCTCTATACGGATAGCATGTCTGCCTTGCTAGCCCTAAGCAAGCACAACCATGCCTCCCCTTTGATCATCCGCCTTCAACAACTCTTAAAGGATAACCCACAGGTACACGTGGACATGACGTGGGTCAAAGCTCACGAGGGCAACACAGGTAATGAGGCAGCGGACGTACTCGCCAAAGAGGCAGCCTCAAATATCAACGCAAGCCCCATGACTGTTCCAGCGCCACCTTCCCATCTTAAAAGACTGCTCAAAGGCGCAGCAGTCCAATGGTGGCAAAGAATATGGGAACATGGAGACACAGGAAGAAGAGTGCATGGCTTTCTACCGACGGTGACAACGGACAGACTCATAGCAATTGCTCCACTTACTAACTTTGTAACTGGGCATGGTCCCTTCCCGGACTACTTCAACAGACGCACTATTTCTAACACGGATCACTGTGTATGTGGTGAAGAGGGGACACCCGATCACTATATCTTCCGGTGCCCACTCACAGAACAGTACCATTTCCCGGAACCCACGAATTTACCAGCCTTCCACAAGTTTCTAATTAAAAATAAGGCGGCAATCAACACAGTGTGCAAAATCGTCAACACCATTAAGGCCTACGGTCAAGACCTTTGCCTCCCATTATAAAACAGTGCTAGTCATAATAGTCTCAGTTACTGCATTCTGCCTTAACAAACTGTGCAACATCACATGCTGCAGGCTGTACACTTGTGGGTATCGTGTACATTCTGCGCCAGGCAGATTGTAAGTACTATAATAATGTCACTTCGCACGTTTAACTGAACCAACGAATACTGTACAACTGGGCGTGTATTACTGTATTTTCTAACTGTATGAATAATGTAGTGTGTAGAGTAACTGTAGCAGTAATATAGCGCTTAGCAATGTCTATATATGTTTTATGCTGCTTAATGTCGTATTCCGTGTACTTTGTATCATGTACTCTTATGTTTCGTATAATGTGTGTTGTAATGTGTTTACTCTATGTGTATTTATTGTGTATTAGTGCAGCGTATAAATGTATTTACGCATATTATTGTATCAACTATAAATGTGCATTTCCTGTGTGTTTTATCTGTATCGTAAGTGTGTTTTATATCTGTCTTAAATGTATTTTTATATGTGTTTTATATATGTATCATACGTGTTTACTTTATGTGTTTACTTATGCGTTTATGTATGTGCTAATGTATGTAATTTATGTGTTGCTAGTTTTTTTTCCGTGTATGTGTTCATATGTGATATATATGTACCTCTGTCAAGCAAACATCCTATGTAACCATCTGCCCTTGTATGGCCATGTCAATACTTTCAAGATCCTTACAGGCTCCCGGTGCGGCCTCCTGCGGCTCCAGGGAGCTGTTGCTTCTAAATAGGGGAGGGCGCGGGACACATGCCTGTTTGCCTATGTCACACGTCAGGCGTCCCCGTCCTCCGTCACCTGTCACCTGCCTAAGAGACGAGATGTTTCCTTGAAGCCCTTTCAAACGAAAATTAATTCATGTTGACGTAATACAAAACAGAAAAGTCACAAAAACACTCATTCAACTAATCGGTACAATGCCCCCGTTTTAATGCATTTTCTTAGGGAAAAGTGTTTCTGCTATCCAAATAGCCTTACATAAAGGGAATAATATGTCCCATTCTTCATGTAACGTAATTTCTAGGGTAAATTATCTGAACTTTTACTCTTTTCTGAACTTCTGTTTAAAAGTACATAAATATATCAACGATTTATTTTTTATAAAATTGTGACATTTTAGGGAGGGTGTAACTGGTTAAAATTGACGATAAGAGATATCGTTCCTTTATATTCTTATAATCTGCAATGAAATTGATTTTAGCACTACTGTGTACCGTAAACCCTTTGCAGTTTGTTTACCACCCCATGTTAAGTCATGCCACCCTGCTAAGCAAAAAATGGCTTCTTTTTACTATTATGTATTTCGTGCTCAAAGTTTGTTCCACAGAATCCTTGCTTACCAATGAACTTAATTATTTAAAAGCAGTTGCTATTGACCGAGGATTTTCTCCCGTGATGACTGATAAAGCTGTTAAAAAATTTTTCAGATTCCCATCATAGAAGACATTCCACTGTTAGAAATAATATTAATGACCTTGTCGTGCTTCCATTTTATCCTTCTGTTAGTTATAAAGTTGCACGGATTCTCCACAAATTCAATTTTCAGATCAGTTTCTTCCCTATCAATAAAATTCACGGTTCGAGTCTAAAGGATTGCGTTTCTGACTTTAATTCTTGGGGAGTTTACAGTATATCGTGTCAGTGTGGCTTGAGATATATTGGCCAAACAAAAAGAGCGTTAAAGTTTCGTATCAAGAGGCATGAATCTTATGTCCGAAAGGGCGAAATTAACAAGTCTTCAATAGCGTATCATAGTTGGAAACTTAATCATAATTTTGACTTTGGATCTGCAAAAATTATCCAAAAAGCTTCTTCCGTTGGTGAATTGGATTTTCTTGAGGCTTTTCATATTCACAAAGATTTAGCATGTTTAGTGAATGATTTTAAGTCTAATCCAGTCCTTCCTAGCGCTTTTAAAATTTTATTAACATAATTCTTGATTATTATTTTTGCCGATAGATGGCGTTGCCTCCTCGCGCGTGGTTCTACCCGAGGGTATAAAAAGCCATTACTAAGGTTGCTTTCCCTTTCTAGATATTTTGTTCTGATGAGAAGGGACCTGTAGTTGCCCTCGAAATCGATTGAATGTTTTTAGTAAATGTACGTCAAATACAAGGTTGTTTCAGCGAATTTGATAAGAGATATATTTACAAATATGGATTTCATTCTTTTCATTACAATTAAAACATATTGATCGTAAACTGACCTTAGCGACTACTACTATTTACTAAGTTTTAATTTATGATTAACAAACATAGGTAAAAACTAATTTAAATTACTTATTATTCTTGTAACATCTTTGAATAAGTAATAGTTTGTTACGCCAAAGCATTAATGATATATCATGAAATCGGAATTCTTTACTCATTTAATTCTTATTGAAAATTTAATAGCAATTCAAGACTATTACCACATTACTTTTGAAAGGTGAAATAAAAGAGAACAATTTTTTAAACAAAATTCAAACTTATTTTGTATGAGATGATGGCTCAAAATCTCGCCGTATCTTTGCTAACAACTTTTCTTTCAGTTCAGGACATTCTGCAAAGCTAAACAACTGGGCCATTTGGGTAATTACCCTTACAGTTGGGAATACAGCATGTATTCACAATTTTTGGCTAAAATAATCAGAGATAATTATCAAGGTTTTTTATAATCAAACAACTACCAGAAAAGCACAAACACGCACAGTATTATTACTGACTGACTGACCGAGCATTCTAATGACTCTCAGCAAGGTGGGTCATTGGAATGCAGCAAACTGTTTCCCCAACTTGTGTCACGTCACAGTTTGGTTGGCAGGCCGTCTAACTTCAGGGGGCTTTGAAATGGCTCGTATCACGAAAACCCCCGAACAGCCAGACCGAGATTCGAGCCTCAGTCGAACTGCCAATTCTCTGCGACTTTACCGTTCGGCCGCTGATGAGCCGCCTAGTTAATCTGGTAGTCACGACTACCAGATTATGATTCTACAGTAGTAAAGCTTCACGAGAGTATTAAACTTTGAAAACTTATGAATAATGTGTGTGAGAATTCATTCGCATCCCAAATGTAATCGAACTATAAAATAAAGATACTAATAAATGATAAAAATATCACAGAATGGCATTTGAAGAGAAAAAATCAACCTCTAGCAGCTTTAATTTATTTAGTGACCGACCATTAATGTAAATTGAATAAGACGCAAAAAATCACAGATTTTGAAATTAAATATCTCAGTCAGTTTTTGTCGTACGGAAGCTAAACTTTATTTTTTATACACGAATACAGAATTTTCCTAAATATAAGTTTAGGAACCGGGGGAACTTACAAAAAAAAAGTTAGGTTTCGTAATTTTCACAAAATTGACTTCTTTAAATTTAAATATACCAAATTATGAATCTTTGCGTCATTAAAAAAAATTTTGTAACTGGAAGTATATAGCTATAACTAACGGTTGTGTTATGTAGTGATTTTTGGTTAGTTTAGAATTATGGATTAATGTGTAGTTAATTGCAGTTATTTGTTAATTAATTATTGAGTGAGTAAATTATATGCATTAATTTATGCTTATTCTAAATTTTTCTTCACGAATTGTATTGCTTATGTTATTGAATCAATTATTTGTATGCGAGTTAAACAGAGTTCTCGTTCTTACGTTACGCGTTCGTTGGTAATAAGCCTTCGGGAGAAGGAGACAATGGGAAATCGGTTGTTTCTGCGTAATATTTTAAATTTAAAAATACTTCCTTTTTATTCACATGGTTGAAATTTATACCTCTTAAAGAGAAAAAATTTTACCCTTCTTATGAACCTACTTTCATGACTGTACGTCGCCCCGTTGGAGAATTATGCCCATTTAATTGCTAAAATTGTTGAATTTCGTGTCTAGAAATTTATTCTGCTATAAGCGCCGTTTTGAGCACTTTCTCGTCAAGGTCATGTACTGCGTCCGGTTGCGTGGTAGGTTTGTCGCATTCCTTCCCTCACCCCTCCTTGTTGGCGAAGGGGGTGGCGAGGGTGGAACTTTTTTTGGTGTGAAGAAGGAAAAACTAAGTTTTCGCAGCACTGTTTTGTGTTTGGCGAGATTTGCATACTAATTCACCAAATTTGGTGATTTTCGAAAATTCTGGAGCCTGGACGATTAAAATCGTCATGCAAGGCCATGCTCAGGCCCTTTTTGCCTTGGATTCGCAGCGTTAGAAGCACGTATTTTTTTTCTTCCTCTGGAAGAGCCGGAGATGGGAAATAAGATAAAGATGAACATCTAAAAAAATCACTTGAAGTTTACTCCTCCGCACTTTACCATCCCCGTGTTGGAGTCGAGAATGTTGTTTTTTTCCTCATCGAATTACTACCATCAACTCGAGTACTACCATCAACTCGCATGAATGAGAATAGACGGAAAAGGGAGGAACCCTTAGGAGCTCTTGTTTTGCTGCACGAATGCACTTTACCATCTTCATAGTGTCTGATCCAAGTGTCCAGATTTCTCGCCGGACTCCCTCGTTCAACATCTGCGAAGGACTGGTCGTCGGCAGAGCCTTGTTCAACACCTGTTATGAATGGGACATCCGGAAAAAAAAATCTATAAGATGAGTTAATGCTTAATTAAATTTTCAATTCTTCCCTTCAAGTGAGTTCAACCTTTTGATTGTTAATTTCACCTGAAATTTAGTACAGCTTGCGACTTAAATTCCGTGAACATGTTTCCTAAGTAATAAGGCTAATTATAATATTTTTAAGAGATTTGATTATTTGAAGTAAATTTTCCAGTGATGAATTATTAATGTAAGGAGTAATTATATGTGTATTTAATTTCCAATTAAATTCTATTTAACTTTTAGTCAAAGGTTTTTCTGCTGGATCTTAAATCCAGGCTGTGTATTTAAGCAACTGCTGCACTATTAATCTATTTAGGACTTTTAACTTTAACTTGGAATGTAATTAAAATTTGTATATAATGAATTAAGAGAGAATATTAAATTTGTTAACTTACCTAAATTTTACCTTTTACTTTAAGTTGTTACTATTTTTGGTTGAGGATTAACTTTAACTTTTGCAATTAAGGAACAATTTAAAAATTTAAATTCTACTTTACCTTTAATTGAGTAATTGAATGTAGGAATAAATGTAATCATTTTTCTCCAACGGGTCTACATGAGTATGTAATATTTTTCTAACTGCCTAAGGGATTGCTAAATTGATGTATGTAATTTTTACCTGAGTAAATTAAGAAATTTCTTGAACTAAGTAATCTCTATCAATATTGGTAAAGACACCATGCTCGGTGATTCATTGAATTCCTGTGTATTTTTATGCTGGCCAGCAGAGTTTTGATAACTGCATATGAAATTTTAATATTAGTTTTTACGGTGTAAATTTTTGATAAATTCATCTCGGTGCATATTTGAAACTAACAATATATATATTATAATTCTAAATGCATTATTTTAATTAGTTGTCACTTGAACACTCCATAGATCTAGAAATTTAAGTTGAAAGATGAGTGTCTTCCTTTAATGCTGCAATAAATATCCTTGGTTATATATATATAATTGATTCAGAGTTTTTTCTTATGATGACTTGTGTGAATGTTTATAACACAGTACTCCTGCTTGGTCTTAGGGGTTGTTCGGGTTAGTAAACACAACGCAACTAGAATTTGGTTTTTGATATTATTGTAGGCTAATTATCGTAACAGTTAGTATTTAACATTTGGTACCACAGAACATCTGGTGACGCGACAATTAGAACATAACAGTTGCGAAAATAAATGCCGCGTAAAAGAATTTTATGGACATGGTTTACACAGTAAATGTACAATTGAATTAAAGCCTAATACGCAATATAACATTCGTTTTTAATTTTAACAGAAATTAACTGAAAGTTCTTTTTTTACGTAGGTTATCTCAGCACTACATTTTAATTAAAAATACTATCATTTGCCTTACTCGTCGAAACCAATTTAATGAGAATTAGGAATTCTGAAGGCAACTTAAAACTGAAACAGAAAGTGGAAAACAATCCCTGCACCACAAAGCTTTCAGTCTACACAGCAAATACAAGTAGACTTATTAAGCGCGTCTGTATTAAGGTCCCCTTCAACCGAGATAACCTCAAAACTACTCTTCCCTCCTCAATCCCTGAAAAAAAAAAAAGAAAGAGAAGGAGAGGAAAACCATTAGATCCAAGCCAGATACTATTAACACAGTCGCAACAACAAGAATAAACAAGAATCACATTCCTATGCCATTCGGTTCCCAAGATAAAGATGGGGGGAACATGCGAATTATCTGGGTAGCACTTCCCTCGTCTTCGAGATGAGGGAAAGAAACTAAAGAATGACGAAATGCTTCTAGAATTTCTGCTTCTAGAATAATAATTTCTGCTTCTAGAATATGTTAGAAACCTGCATATGAAACTCATCAATCACAAAAAAAGAAATCCGAGACTGCAGTCTTACAAATATCGATTTTGAACGTTGCAAAACCGTTATTTTTATCTTTCTCGGATAAAGATGCATCAATACAAACTAAAACTTTCAGATCTGCTACGGGAAGGAGAAGCGCATGTTTTTTACTCTGCGTAATAATCATGACGTATCAAATCTTTTCCCAAGAAGAGCATTTCTTAATAATGAAATCCTGTCACTGCGGGGCTTAAAATATAAAAATTCGGAAATTTGTTTTTAAAAATAAATTTTTTTTAATATAGCGTTAAAGCGAGTAATTGCTGATTCCCATGTTTTCATTAAAATTTTCTTAATTATTGAAGATTTTCTGTAATATTTAAAGAAATGAACAAAATATTTAGAAAATTAAATTTTCATCTTTTGAATTTTTTATCAATAAATATATAAAATTACAAATATCTCGAATTATAATTATAATAAGTTTAATTGGTAGAAAATTCATTCAGAAAAACCTTTTGGCAAATTGCAATCAGATAGGCAGTTCTTGGAGAAATGCCCAAACTCTATATTTTCCTATTTCTTGCCCAAAATAAAGATTGTACTAATTTGAACTTTGCAAAACCGCTATTTTTATCTTTCTCGGATAAAAATATATACAAATAATATATAATAATAAAATATAACCGTAAAATAATATGGGAGACATACTAATCAGACCCGCTGGTGAGGTGTGACGTCATCTGCCGCCAGTCCAGCGCTGCGCAAAGCAGCGCAGACAACTACAAGACTTGGGAGGAAACAAGACGGTTTCCTCGAGGCTCATGTTCCGGGTACAAGCTCTGACGATGTGTTGATATCGTCCTAGCCATGGATGTGGGCAGACTTGCCCTGTCGAGGTCTATACAGAGGACTATTACAGAATTTAGGATTTTAGTTAATCCTGTGAAAGACTTACCGTATAAAAGAACCATCGACTGAACTGTGTCTTGGCTGAACCTAATGGTGGGGTTACCTTTAGTTATGTCAATTCATTTATCATACTTTCATTCATCTCATTAATTTCATAGGGAAGTAGATTAGTACTTATCTCGTGCTCTATGTGCTCTTCTTGTATCGGGTAACCTTACAATAATATACAGGGTTATTCAAAAAGAAAGAGCAGATTGCAAACATGTATTTCTTCCAAACTACAAAAGATAGAAACATGGTTCTAACATTAATAGATAGATAAAAGTGTACAATTTATTATCAGTACAGGTAAAAGTTCCAATCATGGCAGCATTGGCGCTGCTGTTTGTTCTGGTATTTGTCCGTTGGAGCCCAAAGAAAGCCACATCGCGAGCAAGCAAAGAACTTAAAATTCCTCAACAAATGGTATGGCGAGTTCTAAAACATCGTCTGTACATGAAGCCATACAAACTGCAGTTATCGCAAGCATTGCATCCTGACGACCACAACAAAAGGTACGAATTTTGCAGTAGCATGTTAGATGATATGGAAGAAGACAATGTTGCTGAACGATTAATTTTTTACTATTAATCCACTTTTCATCTTTCACACACGGTGCTCATATTGAATGCATACCATAATTGTAAACTTTTCCCTATCCATTAACGTTGGAATCATGTTTCTATCTTTTGTTGTTTGGAAGAAATAAATGTTTGAAATCTGCTCTTTCTTTTTGAATAACTCTGTATACAACTGTTCATTGTAAATTAAAATTTAACGAAAAGCGTGTAGAGTCATTAAGCTAGTCGAAGAAGGAAATTGAAAAAAAAAAATCTGCAATGTTCTTTTTACAGGGATTTGAATTACAAGCGGTAAGGAAGAAGAAATACCTTACAAGAGTTCAAAGTTTGAAGAACAAACTTCGTTGAATCGTTTCCAGAAAATTAATTTTATTTACTGGTTTAAACTTAAAAGATCACCAGATTTTGGATTCTTTACTTCATTTAATAAAATGGTTTAAACGACGTAATAAAACACATGATTGGGGAAGAATGAAAAAAAAAAAACTTTTTGCGATATAAAATCTACCATGAGGAGAGGCGGTGGCTCAAACTGTTTCCGAAACCACTTGTAAACATAATCGTGTGCACGAACACCAGTGTTTGAATAAAAAATGAATCACCCTTTTGACGTATTTTCGTAGTTTTTTAAAATGAATTTCCAATAAAGGAAAGAAGAGGAAAACATGAGCCCTTGATGGAGAAGAGTAATTTTCACATAAAAAACATAATTAATTAGCGGTACAAATGAGGAGGGCGAAATACAGAAGGTAAAACTTTACGCAGTAAAACAATTTCGCTATTTATACGCGTAAAATTTAACTTAACCACATCAAGATAACCGCTGAAAATTCTCTAGATAATGCGTTCATGAAAAAAGCATCACTTTTTTTTTCTACCCCGCTGCACTTTTTTAACCAAGGGTATCACAGCTCCGAACAAGTAGATAAGGAATCCGGGATCTTGGCCATAAAGATATGCTCATATTATACCAATGGATTTATTTCCTATAGGATCACCCAAAAATTTAATTACTGGATGCCAGTAACTTCTCTAAAGAGCCATTCGGAAAATTCCATTGGGCGTAGCAGAATTCCAATATGTTATTGAGATGAAAGCGCTGTTTTGCGAGTGATACGATGAATGACATTTTGAGCAATTTCTTATATTCAATTAAATTTTATGCCTGTTTTTTTTTCATGAGTTGTACAATTCTTTATCTTGTTTCTTTGCAAAATTCGAATTGTAAACTAATTTTATTTTGTAGTTTTTTATGCATTCGTCCATAACACCTTTAACCAACTTATATCAATGGCTGAGATGTCACAGTGTGAAGCTGGAGCTGTTAAGTTGGTTTACGTTAAAAAGACAAACGTAGCACGTACTTCAAATTTACGAACAGTTTATGTAAAAGTAATAAATAGGTGCTTTTAACAAACATCATCATCAAAGGCGTTGTCATATTGTGTTCGTTAACAGAAGCTGACTATTTCATGCTGAAATTCAAGCCTAAGAAAAACTATCAGCCACGGACAGGACCTGTAAGGTTTAGGAAACAACACTGGAATTAGTGGCACGCAAGATGTCACGAAGTGCAGAGTTACCTGATTTCGGCAAAGGTGTAATTGTCGGGTATTATAAAAATGATCGATCCTCAAAGGGCATATCTAGTGAGTTGAATTAAACAAATTCGACAGTGGGCTATGTGATTCAGAAGTAGAAAGTGAGCGGTGATTATCGGAATGTGCTTGAAGTCGGCAGATCTGCGAAACTAGGAGATAGGGACCGACGGGTGCTGTCCTGAGCAATTCAGAAGAACCGCACCCAACCGACGGCCCACATACCCCA
The DNA here is from genome assembly GCA_000611955.2 of Stegodyphus mimosarum. Lineage (NCBI taxonomy): Eukaryota > Metazoa > Arthropoda > Arachnida > Araneae > Eresidae > Stegodyphus > Stegodyphus mimosarum. The sequence goes on from KK116273.1 coordinate 470,920, forward strand.
GGAGTTTCAATAGGTAACCGGAAGTGCTGTTTCGATAAATACCATCCGTAAGAGAGCACATCGTGGTTTTACGGTCGTGTTGCTCTCCATTAACGTTTAATCACAAAGTCCAACCACGCTGCTGGGTTAATGTGATGCAAAGCACGCCGACAGTAGACTATTATCTTGTGGTGACGAGTTCGCTAAAGCAAAGAATCAAGGTTCACCCTCTACTGATCGGATGGCAGAGTCAGGGTCTGGCTTCTGCCTGGAGAAAGCTTCCTGCCAGAATGCACTGTGCCCACAGTAGAATTATGATTTGATGGTGTTTCTTCTAGTATGGACGGAACTCCTGGTCCAAACTCATGATAAACTCAACACCGACGACTAATGCACTATTTTAGATGACAGTGTGCTTCCAACGTTGTGGCAGTTTTATGAGTTGGATCGACGCTACTTTCAGGACGATATCGGCAGCTGTCATGTTGCGACGTCCGCCATGGATTGGTATGGTCACAATGGAGTTAACAGAATGGAGTGATCTATCCACAGCCGAGACCTAAACGCGATCGAGAACATCTAGGACGAGTTGGATTGCCAAATTCAGGGGTGCAACAACTTCGCAATGTTGGTGAAGGAACTTACATAACTTCTACAGGTCGAGTGGGAAAAAATTCCAATAACCGTCATATACAAGGACTTGTGGAAAGCATGCCGCAGAGGGCTGAGGTTTTTAATTGCCGCTCCTGGAGGTTCTGCCAACTATTAAATATGAATAAGTTTTGTTCATCTTTTCTATCACAGGTGTCCAAATACTTATTGGTAGATAGGGTAGTCGACTGTCGTATCGTCCTATAATTTTCTGAAAACCTTTGCTTTCATTTGACGTATTTTTCTGATGTTCACCACACATTCAAAAGACCAGATTAAATGCAGCCTTCAGATGGTTTGATGTGAGTATTTCTTTGCAAATGATGCATTGGTCCCGCAATGATTCCACGGCTTTTCTTCGAAAAAGAGACTGCAATTCTTTGTACGAACAGGGCATCAAACAGTCTCATCAGTACAAAACTATTTTTAACCAAAAACATGTCCACGGTTTTGAACAGCCTTCACTCAGGAAGGTCTACAACAGTGTCATTACCTTGCAAGCATAACAGGAGATGAAATATGCATTTGTTACTTATGGTCATACAATCGCAATCCACTCTTCTACCCTTCTATTTCCTCAATTGACTAACCACTAAGATCCTCCGCTATAAGCTGGAGCCTGTGAATGATAATATGATTAGATAAAGGCCCTTCTGGAAATAATTTTCCTGTTGACTTATCTACCATAATATTTACAGGGGGCATCAGGGTAGTTCTGCGAAGGATGGCGCATTTTACACTTCATAAATCTAGATCACTTTATATGATGCTAATAAGGCATTGCTTCGTACTGAAACTTATTGAAAAAAACAAATTTTTTCATTCTATAAGCGTTTTTGAAAAATGGCCACCATGTTTACCTACAATATTTCGATTATTGATATCTAAATAGTGTATTAGCGTAACTTGGAAACATGTACTCTGGTCCTAATATTTTCGTATACAGTAAACACCACGATCTGTCTTCATGGTTAATATCTAACTATGTAAAGCAAAAGATTCAGATTAAATCTCATCAAACTGCGCGGCTTCACACTCCAACGTTTAGTTTGTGATGCAGCCCATATATTTTCTTTCTTGTAATGTTTGTGCAAAACTTGCCTGTTTTTCGGCCGGGAAAAATAATAAATATTTAAAGTTTACTTAATCATAACAGAATCATTTCTCTCAACAAGGTAGCTAAATTTAAGTTGTGAAGCTATTTATTTATATACCAAACACTACTTACCTCGAAAGTTATATATTCACCATGCAACGAAAGATGACTCACCGAAAGTCACTATATTCAAACTGACACATTGAGGGATGCCATGTTTGGTGGCATAGTACATGTCGGAAATATGTTTCCTATGAAGTGACTAGAATTAGGCTTAATTAGTTTATTTACTTCTGTTAACATTATAATAAGCTCGACTTTCAGTTTTCAAGTAAAACCAGGATACAGAGCACGAGCTAATATTACTAATGAAAACAGAAATAGTTAGTGGTTGTCCTTTGCATGTAAATGCTATTAAACCGCATCTTCAAAGATAGAAAGTTTTATAAAGTAGTTTTAATACAACTTCGTAGAAAGAACCTTAAAAGTCTCTGTGTCCAAAGAGCAAAATAATTCGCGAATTAAATCTGAATGCTATCTTAAATTAATACGATTTTGATTAAATAAGCACTTTATGAAGATAAATAAAATGAATAGTTAACTGAATACATTAACTCTGTGCATACATTTTAAAGGCATAAAACGTTGAAAAAAAAATCACAACGGAAATTTGAAAAAACCAGTAGAACAACAATAAAACTTGCTTTATCAGTCACTAGCCGCTATGCGGCCAACCTTCGTCTGGCTTTTAAATGTACCGAAAAACAAACGTCCTCTCGACAAACATCGTATCCAAGTACCCCTCGACAAACATCCAGTATCCAAAAGAAACACTGAATTTAAAAACTGCACAGAATTATCGCCCTCATTTTTCTGAGTGGCAACAGTGATATATCAGCAACAATGGTTGCGTGCCACTGATTTGATGCGATTTCATCAAAAACATAAAATAAAAAAAAAATCTCATTTGAATTTTGAAAACATCGCTTCGAGGTGCACTGGCTCTTGCCTAGATGCATCTCTACGTACCAAATTTCGTAGCCCTGGGAAAGCCGAACGAAAGATAACACACAGACAGACTCTTCCTTTTATTATATTATAAGGTATATCTCCCACATTCTTAGCGTGCCTTCGTGGTGTAATGGTCAGCACACTGAGCCGGTATTTCAGAGGTCCGTGGTTCGATCCCCGGCGAAGGCAATGCTAATTTTTCAATCTCTCCTGCTTCCAAAAATACCTAATGTCTCTACAATATGTAGAGATGATACAATTGTTAAAATAATTTCTTAAACGCCTGCGACTTCGATATCTGGACTGATCTCTCTCAGATTATCTTCTACTGTTCAAGGGAAATGTTTGCTCAACAAAACGATAAATAGCGCGTGGCTCCCAAAGCTAAATTCGCTCACGTATAACCCCTGTAGCTAAGATTTTCCCCCCTTTCATTAAAGTTTAAAAGGAGCAAAAGAGACTGAAATTAATAGCTAAATCAACAAATTCACGGAGAGAGAAATTAATTATTCCACTCTACTGATCGGTCACGTTTATAATAAAAGAGACAAAAGAGCTACAAATTTATGAACAATTTCAATTTCTTGTCCTTACCTCCTCCCCACGAAGGTTTATTTACTCCAAGAAATTAAAATCTTTCGTCACATACATTTTAAGTGAAGCATATGAAGATTTATTTAGCTATGAAGTGTAATATAAAGTCTTTTTTTTAAACATATTTAACCTAAGATGGCATCAAATAAGTTTCATCAAGCTCATTACTGATGCTGAAATTTACAGTTTTCTAATTAACCAATATTTTATTTATTTAATTTTAGATATCTTATAAAAATAATTAGAAACAGGAGCTAAAATAAATTTTCCATGTTCATAAATTCATAAAACTGTGAATTACAGAAAGAAAAGAATAAGAAGAGTATAAAAAATGCTTGCTATTTTTCTAACAGCGTTTGATCTTTTTCCCATTTTTATTATTTTTATTTGTTTCGGTAAGCGTAAAATAAGCTGCTTAGTTACTGCTAACAAATTCCAAGCAAGATGCGTTTCCAAACAGGATTACATAATTTACATCGCAGATTTGCTCCGATCGTTTTTCATTTTAGCAGCAATAAGTAAGATTTTTTAAAAGCTTTTAATAATAGCAACTTAAAAAAATTAGTTAAGCTTTAAGTACAAACACTATATTAGCAGACTTCCATCAGCACATGAATGCTTACAATATATCATGATAGCTAAGTAATAATTTTTAACATATACAGTTAAAATATAATGGTCACGAAAGCTTCAGTTTTTATAACAATTACGCAAAAGCTTCAATTTTTATAATATCTCAAATGATATTAATTGTGTGTAACTCAAATGATATTAATTGAGCCACAAAGCACATTCTGAATATTCTCAGAAGGGTCTTAATTTCAATTCCAATCTTTTCGCAATAATTTTACAATAAATCTGCATAATTATATCATTTCTCATCGGAATATGATTAACATTTTCTTTCTCTATGAATAATTTAGCAATCAGAAATGTAATGTTATGATAATTAGCTTTCCTTTTATCTTGAAAAACAGTTTCAATTTTTACGGTAAAGGATATAAGGCATGTTTTAATCTGTGTGTATGATAAAATGCAGCGAAAATATCAGATTTTTATTACAATGCCTACAAGGCTTGCATCAGTGCCACCAAAGTTTTAGAGATTCTCTAATTTTAGAGGAATTACTTTAATAAAAGTGCAGTGTTTTTATTTTTTCTTCGTAAGACGTAAGGGAACACTGAATGGCGCCAAAAGAACGCTGTGCCTAGAGATCAGACTCTCTTAAATGGGCCTTGTATAAGCCAAAAGAATGCATCATGTAAATACACTATAAGGTATTTCTCCCTCCTTCTTCGCATGCCTTCGTGGTGTATTGGTCAGCACACTCTATGCGTAACCGATAGGTCCGCGGTTCGATTCCCGGCGAGGGCATTGTTCATTCTTCTGCTTTCAAAAAATACCTAATGTCACTAAAAGATGAATTGTTTCGTAATCATTTCTGGTTTCAGTATTAAAAAATGTTAAATTAACAGCAAATCTCCTGCTTCCAAAAAAAAAAAAAAAAAAAAAAAAAAAACTAATGTCTCTACAATACAAATCATGTGTTATTTGAATACAGCTTTAGAATCAAGTTCAAATCCTCGAGACGGTATTTGAGCACACAAATAAATTGCATTATCAAAAAAACTCACTATGCTGTTGATTATTTTAAATGCTAAATGAGTTAAAAGTAATGTTTGCCGTAAAAATCAATTTGTTAAACTGCTCTTCATTCTGCTACTTACAATAATACAAAGTACACCTTATTATTTCGTTTCGAAGTTAGTTCAGTAATACATTCTTTAAATAGTAAATTTAAATGCAACAGATCTTCCTTAGGAAGGAAATTGTTGCAATTAAGTGCCATCTAGCTAGAAAAACGGTTTCATGCTTCAAGAATGTTCAAGTTTTTTTTATTACTATACAAAGTTTCATGCGGCGCGAATTTTCGCAATTAGTTTTGCGAATTTTAGGAAATTTTATGACATTTCCTGAATATCAAATTTTACCGCAGATTTCAGATTTTTCCTATTCACGCGTTTTAACCTTCGTAATTTCAAACATTGTTCTTATATTAACTTAATTCCACTATTTCCTGACCATACATATGTGCTTTATTTAATTTTCAACTTGCTTCGTGCATTTTAAACCTTCACAGTTTTTAAAGTACTCTAATTTTGAACTTATTTATTGCATTTTCGCACCACACACATCAACTTCATTTAATTTTAGATGCTATTTTATACTTTTTTGAGACTTAGTTTCCAACATGCTCTAAATTTTAACTCATTTTTTTTTTTAGAATTTCCGATCGTAATCAAGCTTTTAATTTTGGTATTTCAACTAAATTTACATGTTTAAATTTTTAAACATATAGATAGTTACAATTAAGCATTTTATTTTATAAACGATAACTGTTATTCATATCCAATTCGTTGAATAGGCCATACTTAGTTGTGAGATTGTTTTTTAATCTATTTAAATAATTTTTATACTGTCTTCCACTTGAAATTATGCGAAAGCCTCAAGTTACTATTTAAACCTTAAGTTACTACCTCTCAGTTTTGCCACACTCATAAAATACTAGAAACTGTGGCTTTCCAATGTTATATAAAGTAACAATATGTTGCCTTTCAAAACCAACGAACAGTTTCGGAGAAGAATAACAATTCTTTTTTTATAAATTTAAAGACGTGCCTCTTAAAAATCAAAACATTTTATTTACAATGTAATGCATCCAATTGTTGTCTGTTTTAAAGGAAATTTTGATTATAAATTATAGTCGATTAAATTACTACAATCCGGCTAATTTAAAAAATGCATAACACAATGCTTATTTAATCATATTCTAGTTATTTCTGTTAAGATACGTAGCTAGAAGAAATTTTTACTTTTTTTTTCTCTGGAAATAATAGTGGGAAATTTCGCGGGCTGCGAAAGTTTAGTGAAATTTCCTGATTTATTCTGCAATCGTCTTGCAGATTTTGCCACTTTTACCTCCGGTAAATTTACTACCCTACACGCAGCGCATGCCTATATATACACTTTTCATCAATTCCTTTTTTGGGGTGGAGGACATTTTGTTTGACAGTGAACTGTACTTCAGTCGGACAAATCAGAAACTCATATTGCATAATATTAGGTTATTCTGGAAGCAGGAAATATGAAACACGAGCAGCTCGAACCTGGACCTTTCGAATACGCGCCGAGTCTGCTAACCGTTACATCACGAAGGCATGCTGTAAGGAAGAAGAAAATACCTTATATACCCCCCTTTTAAAGGGCAACTGGGGTTTAGAGGACCCAACCGCCAACTCTTGGTGGTGAACAATCATCATCAACCACCTTTTTTAGTTCGGGCGGCACTGTAGAATCATTAGGCTACTTTTGAAGCAAGAGACACGAAAAAGGAGCAATGCCCTCGCTGGGACTCGAGCCTGGACCTCTCGAATACGCGCCGAATGTAGTAACCGTTACACCACGAAGGCATACCGGGAGGAGGGAGAAAATTCTTCATTACATTTAAATAATGGTTTCTTTTCACATTCAGGAAAAATAGACTAATAAAGAAAAACTACAAATCACACGTCTTACAAGAACGGTAGCTGCATAAATAACTGGTAAAACAACTTTCAATTATTAATATTTGATCGTAACTTTTATCATCGCATGACTTGAGCAGGAGATGTGTCGATCTTTGAAATTGCTTATGGAGCCCATCTTCGCAAGAATTGAGAACGTGAGTCATAGGAAGTGATTTGTGTTCCTTGAGTTTGGTCTTAAAGGGCAAATTAAAGAACACATCCCATCACAAGGATACATTCAAAGAAAATGAACGTAATTTTACAGCTACAATAGAATAAAGTCAATGAGTTGACAACTAAATTGTGAATCGCATTTTGCAAATGCGAATTATCCCGCTCGCAGGAAGAAAAAAAAAAAAATTCTGAATCCTTGAAAATTGATTACAAATATTCACGCCGATACCTCGGACGCATTTCAGTTACATTTACATAGACGTCAATATGCATAGATGGATTTAAATGAATATCTCAGTTACCCAAACGTTGACGCTCATTAATGAAAGTTAAAGCGTAGCCCCGCACAAACATCCCGGTATAACACCCAAAACAAACTTGTTGGGAATCAAACAAACAAATCAGAATGGCACATGATCAATGACGCGTTTTACGGTCTTCTGCTTCTCATGATTACACACAGGAATTAAGAAAGAACTGATGCCCAAACCTGAAAGCGTTTAGTTGCACGATTTATCGTGCTGTAAACGCTGAATACGATTAGAATTCGTCTGTTGCTCGAAAGGCGTAAATAATAATAAGTTACAAATAACTGACATACAAATATCGTTCCGTACACTACTAAGGCAAAATAAAGCAACTAACGTGCATTCGAATCAAGGAAATTCATGTCCCACCTTTCAGTAAATGATCAAATTCAGAAAGCCGGCATAATACTATTACGAATGCAAAATTATGCAACAAATGGAAAGAACTAAACCTTGGGAAGAAACACCATGAAGAGGGTGCGGCAAGAACCAAAATTTGGTTTTCCCGAAGAACATGCATAATAATTTATGCTGGATAAAGAATTCATTGACTTCACGCCCAAAACTGCAAAAACGCTTAGTAACAATGGGCTAGCTTTATATCTCGAATAAACAATAGGCGTTACTAAAAATCTTACAGTAAAACGGCATCTCAAGTCTGTGAATGGATATTGCAACGTATTTGTGTTGCTACGATACCAACATAATACCCAGTAAGAAATATAAAGAGACCTCACGCATAAAATATCCGTGCTTGAAGATGCACGCGCTTAAAAATGTTTTGCAATTATTCTGCAAGTTTAACTAATAAAGTTGGTTGTTCGATAAAAATGGTGAGATTTCTTTAAAACTTCATTACAATATAAAGGTTAAAAAAAAACAATAACTTGATATAACATTGATATGCGATGAAAAATAAATAAAATAGATCTATAAACAAAAATTTGACGTAATATTTCTACATGCTAATGAATCACATGCGTGCGAATAAATGTATACACTAAAGATTAAAAATAAAGGAAAGCGTATTTAATCGTACCGCATTTTAAGCTTGTGGGTATTCACAGTTAATATAAGGCAAATTCAAAAATTTAACAGGAAATGTAATTGAGATATGCTAAAAATAAGCTATATAAAAAGATGGTTAATTATTAATATATACAGTATATATGAATTTATAAAGCCCCTACCCGGCCTTTATTTTGGCAACGGTTGATCGCAGTGATATACCTCAGTTGCAAAAATGTTTCAAAAGACGTTTGACATTTTTAAATTAAAAATAAGTAGGGTTCAACTCTTAAAATCTTCAGTTCTTACTTAGAACCCCACGAACACTATACAAGCGAATAATCGCTTACGTGTGAACAAAACAGGTGAGACTTGAGAAGGGTTTAAAACTCTTTATTATCCAGTATATTTACAATCAGTTCCGGCTTGGAACTTTACAATAAAAGCCACCACTCGGGCTTGAACTTAAATACTAATAATTTGAACTAAAATTAACTTAACTAAAACTCTTAAATAAATATAGCCGAAGCTATCAGAATCTAACTAGTTGGCCTCTAAGTATTAATTGAATCGGCGAAGCCTAGCAAGGGCCTAGATATGGCCGAGCGTAGTAACAGCTAAGAGAGAGATGTGGCCAGAAGGCCAACGCGCGCTAGTCAGGAAATCAGACTCTCTCTCTTGAAGTCAGTTAAGTCACGACTTAAATAGTACTCTTTCTCATTTGCATTCTCTGCGTCTCTGAAATCACATTCTGGCAGGAAATTGTAAGCTGAAATTAGAATAAGATAGGAAAGATACCAAACTTAATAACTGTTAGAAAACGCATAGTAAACCTTACAAAATCATTTTTTTAAATTACAAAATCTAACTTTTTATAGTTATATATACTTACGTTTAGAAAAGTTTCGTATTCGTTATAAAAAATAAAATCAAAACGTTAGACTTTTATATAACAAAAATAAACCGAAATATTTCATTTTAAAGTAGGAGGTCGTATTCAGTGCCGTACACAAGTTGAAAACTGAATGTTTGCACTTGTACGTAACTAAAAGTAAAATATCTGTTTAGAAAAGAGTTTCGATTGATTTATGTCCCCCCCCCAAAGAAAAAGAGATGTTAGTCACCGAATCTTACAGAATTTCTGATTTTGAAAATGCTGGCAGACTTCAGTATTGACTCATACCTAAACTCGCTAAACCTTTTGCACGAATTAAAAGCAAAATTATTTCAAGTTTAATGAATTTTTTGGTCTAATAGTTAGATAACGATTTTGAAGTAATAAACATACAGGAGAATTAAGATACAATAACATGCCTAACAAATATTAATTTAGAAGTCAACAAAAATCAGAGTTAAATTTTCAAATTTCACAGGACTAGTTTCGATGGTTTTCACCGAATCACCATCCTCAGCTGCAAAAGCCCAAATGAACGAGATAAGATATAATGATTAGATAAGATAAGAAAGCCTGGACAGGAGATAAGCTACTGGCGCCATCTGTTGATGAAACCAAAACTAAAATATAATTTGTTTAAAGGCTGAAGGCAAAGTTGGATTGGAATTAGGGTCGTTAACTAGAACAGAAAGATTTTTTTGAATGTGAAATGCCTCTAGAAAATCCAGTTCACCAATAGAAGATGTTTTTTGAATCACTTTGGCAGCAGAAAAATTGAAAGTGTGATTTTCGGACCAACAATGTTGGGCAACAGAAGACTTCTGTGTTCCCTTTTTTCTAACATATGCCTCATATTCCTTAACGCGAAATTTTAAGCTCTAGCATATGCCTCATGCTTTACGTTCTAACATATGCTTTAAGTTTCTAGCAATCACACTTTCAATTTTTCTGCTGCCAAAATGTTTCAAAAACCATCTTCTATTGGTGAACTGGATTTTCTAAAGGCATTTCACATTCAAAAAAATCTTTCTGTTCTAGTTAACGACTCTAATTCCAATCCAACTTTGCCTTTAGCCTTTAAACAAATTACGTTTTAGTTCTAGTTTCATCAACAGATAGCGCCAGTAGCTTGTCTCTGTCCAGGCTTTCTTATCTTATCTTATCTAATCATTATATCTTATCTCGTTCATTTGCGCTTTTGCAGCTGAAAATGGTGCTTCGGTAAAAACCATCGAAGCTAGTCCTGTGAAAATTTCAAAATTTAACGCTGATTTTTGTTGTTTGACTTCTTAATTAATACAAGAGAATATTAATTAAGTAGTTTTAACGTTTGCATACTTATAAATTTCTTGAGGGAAAATTCTTTCGGCTTACCAACTGTAACGAAATTATAAATTAAAGTTATTAGTAAGTCCAAAAGAATATTATTGAATGGCATATAACGGGAAAAAAATCAACCTCAAATTATTCTAATTTATTTATTAACCGATTCTTCAAAACATGTTGGATATGACGTCAAAATTCTCCAGTTTTAAAATTAAATAGTTCGGTCGATTTGTGTTGTGCGGCAGTCAAGCATTTCGTGTTGTATTCTTTATGATGAGCATAAAATAGTCTTAAAAAAAGGGGATGAGACTGGATAAAATCATAGATTTCGTAATTTTTATACGATTATTAGTCCAAAGGGTCTTTGTCTCTGAAGGACTATTGTTTTCGTTTTGCGATTTTGCTTGGGAAACATTAAATGTCGGTTCACTTTTCAAACTGTTGCCACCAAATATTGCAGCCTTGCATTATGTTTAAAGAAATTAAATAATGAAGAATGTGCATAAATGTATGTATGTTTCTCACATTGTGATAAAACGACGGTACTTAAAGCCATATAATTTCGAATGACGTAATCCTGCTGCAAATATGGGTATTTGGAAGCCCAAATTTGAAATTTGGAACTTGTTTAATTACCGATTTCATATTTTGTGAACCTTTAACGAATTTTTGATTAACAAACTGAAGGATTTCAAAGCGAGCAATGGCAACGTTGTACAGAAAAAAACATTTTTATCTCCAGCGCGTGAGACTGTGTATAGGAAATTCTAAAGATATGCTCAGTTTAAAATTATTTTGCGATATTGTTCTTTAACTGAATTTTATGGTTTAAGTGCGAAGAACATGAGATTTAATAAATAAAGGTAACACGCAAAGCGTTAATAAACGCCCCTTTAGACGTAATTTAAAATCTGAAACCTTTCAGATTTTTTTATTATTTTTTAATTTTATTAGTTATTTTATTTGTTCTCTCTTTCCTGATAAACTTCTATAGAGCTCCATCACTTCAAATTTTAAAAATTGAACTTTACATATATATATATATATATTTCATTTTTGTTTTGAAAGAGAGTAAAGGGTTTGAGATACATTTTTGGATGTCAGAATTTTAAAGTTCTACAAAAGTGTATACAATACAGATTTCAGATTTTCTTTTTTCTTTCTTTTTTTTTTTTAATTTAAAAAATGCAAAGCAAAGTACTTGAATAAAAAAAAAGCAAGCAAGTAAAAGCATTTGAAAAAG
>KK116273.1:482828-551984 GCA_000611955.2 Stegodyphus mimosarum
AATGTTAGAGGAAAACAAATTGATGAGAACAATCTATACCTTGGCCAGAACAATATAAGGAACAATCTATACTTTGGCCCAAATTCTAATTTCTTCCTAATTCTTCAGAAAGTAGCTTTGTTACAGGAGTTTCTAATATACATAGAAAGCAACAAAGGAATCAAACGCAAAACCCAAAACTGAAAGGGAATAATATGTTAACAGATTCCAGCAACCTTAAGGAACAATTTAGGATAAAGAAATATTTTTATTCTTAATTCCAATTTAAAGAATTAAAACTGCAAGAAAATGCAGTAACTAATCAAACAAAGAGATCTAATAAAACGCTTATTTATTTAATAACTCAGTATTTTATTGTCACTGACGGAATGAGGAATGATGATACTAGAGGAGAAGCAGTAATCTGAATGAACTTACTGACCTAACTTTCGCCAGTTCACTCAGATTATTAATCCAGATTTGTTAACAAGAACTAGTTTCATTTACTGCATAGAACTAGTTTCATTTACCGTCGAGAGGAACTGTGTATTAAAATAAATTTCAGTCTTCTAAAACTTTTCCTATTTGCAAATAAAAACAAACATTTATATTTTACATAGTTTTATTACCTGAAATAATCCATGAAACTAACAACTACGAGGAATATTAGTGTTTTCAAAGAGATTAAATTTTTCTGATTTTCTTTACGTATTGTAAGGGTGCTATCCAAAAACTGACAGAAAGTTTGCAACGTAATAGGAATGCAGAAAGGAAAGAAAAAGGAAGAAAGACACGGAGAATCGAAGAAATGCTTTATCCTGTTCTCTTACGTTTGGGAATGAGAAAGTAACAAGGGAAAAAAATATTCCTCCTAAAATCGAAAACAATCGACCGACACAAGCAGAAGGGAAGAAGGCGCATCCTTTGGTTGTTTTTCTACTGTTTATGTGGTCATCTTGCAGCCAAGAAGAAAGCTGACACCATGAAACAGAAATACGAAAGAGAAATGGTTCCATCAGTGGACGACAAAGGCGTTAAATGGAAGCTATCTGTATAAGAAATGGATGAGCAGTCATGCTTGTTATAATATATCAACAGCAGATTGGGTTACATGAATGCAGGGCAAGGTGGCAGAGGGGGGAATTAATTACGTGGAACAGCAAAGTTGGAAATAACAGCATTTTAGAACGAAATAAGGCCCAGCAGGCATTTAGATATAGATAACTACGTAAAAAATTGAAAACTAAACCAGAAATTTTGTTTTCCCAATAAATTTCATAAAATTTATCACATATCGCTGTTAACAGTTTAGATATATTTAGTCGCGCGTTATTTCAGCATCCCAATATTGCGTTCTGTAACCGTGCTTGTTCACTTCTTGGCGCCACATTTTTGATGAAACGCACATGCATTTTCTGAAAGTTACAAAGTTAACAAAATTTAACTTGAAAGTTAACAAAATTTCAAACTCAAATCATTGTTCGATTTATCAGTTTATAAGGTTTGGTTTATTTACATACGGCAAAGCACTCGAGGACTATATTGGCTTATAAGAGTGATTTTATTATTTTGGGGAGCGCGCAGCACGTCGCACTAAACGAGTAAGTAAATTTAGACAAGATGTAGTTTATTTTACAAGATTCTTTCTCTATTTTAAACTGATCTCCGAGGCGAAAATATCATACTATTTAGCACTAAGCATCATGGTACAGTAACCGATAACAATTCTCTAATATAAAAGCCAGAAATTAAACATTTTTATAATAGTAGAAAGGGATATTGTTGATCCGATTTGCTTCTTATATGACAAATATGGAAATAGTTGCAATGCTGAATACAACTGGAAATAATGCTTATGTAATTTATAGATAAAAATTTGTGAAAATGAAAAGGGACTCCACTTGGTGCGAGATTTCGTAAACGAAACGGAGTTGAATGCTTTTCTGAAAAAAAGATTTGAAAATGAAAGCTTAGTGTTTCTTACAGATTGACATAAACCTAGTGTTGTCTAAATTACAAGCTGAAAGCCGTTCTTCTGAGCGCCCAGGATCAGAAGACACAAGAACATTTTTCATACTTGAAAGAAACTTCTCAGTGCCCAACATATGATGACAGTAAAATAAGTAAATAATATTATTTAAAATTGTTGATATATCCCGTCATAGTTTTTCAAATTTAATAAATAACATTAAGAAATGTTGAACTAAGTAATAATATTGTTGCGTGCGTAATAGATTGAATGCACAGGTATACAAATTTATCCCTATCAAAAGAAATATAACAGAACGCTTGAATTTTCCTCAGAGATATTCGTACAAGTGTTCACAATATCACGAAGTATAATCAGTATACTTCAAACTATAAAAAACATTAAAATACAACGCATTACAACGCGTTGTCTAAAGAGAAAGCTAATTCAGATATCTCAGTTCATGCGGAAATAGACAAATCGCAATAACAGAACTAAGCAACTGGGACCTGAGATGTCTCTCTCCGGCTTTAAATAGTTTTCAATCGGCCGCGTGAGATAGTTCTAGCATTTTCTGCTTCTCGAGATTTCTGGAAACCAATAAGAGGATGGAATTATGGTTACCGCTAACATAGCGGTCAGTTACATCTATTCAAGTTTAAATCAAATTACCGAGATATCCATTTATTCAATGTTAAATGCACGTGCTCCTGTATTTTTACTTTTCCGGCATACCTTGCGCTTAAAACTCGTCTCGCGCTGCGTTGTACGGGGAAATACCACAATTTTAATTATAATTCTACTAAAATTAGCTATCTAAATACAAAATTCGCAACAATATTAATTTTTCTATTGTAAAACTAAATTAAAACACGTTTGCCCTTTAACAGCTTTATATATTTTCATTTCTTACATTTTATTCTTATTTATATTTTCGTACCCCGCCGCACCAACAGATTAAGAAAAATAGCACGGTTAAATTATAAATAATTGCTAATTAGAAGCGTTATAAATAATTGCTAATTAGAAGGAACCACAACGCACATTTCTTTCTGAAGCTGCTATCTTTTTTCTTCCTGCACTCGAATTCTTCTTGCGTGTCTATGTATTTCAAAATACACGCGTAGTACCCAAATCTATTCACAAAATCGCAGAAATTCTAAACAAGTGTCGTAAAAACATAGTCAGCAAATAAACCGTAGCCCAGAATCGCTGTAGATCAGAATTAAAAGCATATTTATTACAAGCGACCAGTGTGTTCGTGCCTGCTCGCCGAAACTACAGCATTAGAAGGCAGTAGAGAAATTAACTGAATGGGGTTCATTTACTATGTAGTGAGGATTTGGTGAAAAGTATTAGGATAAATAATTTCCTTAGACCTTAAGTTTTCAGTTTATTTTGAGTCGAAAAATTCGAATAAAATGAGACATTGAAACTGCACTTCATTTTTCATACTTCTTCAGCTATTATTAGTCCAAAGGGGCAATTTGCCCAGAAGAACAATTAATTTCGTTTTGGAATTTTGCGTTGATTCACTAAAAGCGTTGTTTCACTTTTCATATTGTTGCCACAAAATATTATCGCCCTGTATTATATTAAAAAAAATTAAATAATGAAGAATCTGCGTAAATGTATGTCTATTTCTCCAAATGTGATAAAACAACGGTACATACAGCCATCAAATTTTGAATATTGAATATTTCCACCCGACTCATATTTTGTAAAACTTCAAAGAATTTTTGATTAGCGAGGAATGGCAACGTTGAACAAAACATTTTTATCTCCAGCGGGCGAGATTGTGCATCGCAAATTCTAAAGGTATGCTCATTTTAAAATTAGTTTGCGATATTGCTCTTGAACTGAATTTTATGGTTTAAGTGCGAAGCACATGATATTTAACAAATAAAGGTAACATACAAAATGTTAAAAAAACGCGACTTTGAACGTAATTTAAAATCTGAAGCCTTTCAGATTTTTTATACACTCATTTCCATAAAAATTTGCGCACCAAGAAAGCGTTGTCAGAATGAAACGAAATTTTACATATGTAAGTACTACTTTCATACAAGTAAGTGATCAGAAAATCAAAGAAAAAAGGATCATTTATTGCAGAAGAAAGTACACATGAACGGAAGTTTTAGCACTCTGTTGGACCACCTCTAGCGCGAATGCACGATGCGATATGAGCAGGCATTGAGGCATACAAGTTCCGTATGGTGTCCTCGGAAGTCTCGTTCTACAGTTGCTGTAAACGCGCCTCTAGTTCGGCCAATCTCGTAGGCTGTCCAACTTGCCGTGTCAAATGATCCTAGATATGCTCAATTGGTGACAAATCTGGAGATCGAGCAGGCCAGGTAATGGTGTTACTGTGGCGGAGGCAGTCTTGTGAGATCCGTGCTGTGTGTGGCCGAGCATTGTCCTGTTGAAAACAGGCTCTTGGGAGCCCTGCCATAAGTGGCAACACATGTGGTTGAAGGATGTCATGGACATACCGCTGGCCTGTCATTGTGCTATGGATCAGTATTAGGGGTGACAGTGTATCGTAAGCAACGGCACCCCATACCATCACACCAACTGTAGGAACGGTGTGTCGCTGTAAAGCGAAGGCAGGATTGAGGCATTCACTACGCGGCCTCCACACACGAACACGATTGTCATCACTGGTCAAACTGGATCTAGATTCGTCGCTGAAGACGACCTGGTTCCATTCCGTTAAAGTCCAAACCTGTCGTGCGCGACACCGCTCCAAACGGAGGCGTCGGTGGGTGCATGTTATTGACAGCACAAGTAATGGACACCGCGACACCAGATATCCTTCAACCAGGCGCCTTGCGTTGGCTCAGGAAGACACAGGCAAAGAACATAGACGTGCTTTGACACAGGGACCCGTAATGAAGCAGTTGGCTGTACGCGTGAGTATCGTATGATGCGACGGTCTTCTCGACGACTGGTCTATCGAGGGCGTCCTGAACCTCGTCGCCATGTAAATGACGTCTCTTCTGTCCACTGGTTCCAACACCTCGTCACAGTAAAATCAGAATGGCCTACCTGATGAGCTACTCGCCGAGCTGACCACCCACTTCCGTCATCCCGATGATTCTTCCCCTCTCGAACTCTGACATCTGCTGATATTGGCTTCGATGGCGGTGTAACGGCCTGCCTACCTCAGCGTTATCTTAGCAAAGGATTAAGTATACTCAAACAAGCTCTGCTTACCAGTTTTATACTCCATGAAGAACGAAGTTCAATGCCCTCTAGTGGCGTTACGCAGGGCGCAATCACGTTGCATTTCTAATCATTTGCATATCTACTCGACATGTACGTTCATGCCAAATTTCGTTACGATCCCACAATTATTTCTTGATGCGCAAATTTTGATAGCAATGAGTGTATTTTTGGTTCATCACTTCAGGTTGTAATTTTTAATAAATGAGCATTGGATGCATTTATTTCTTTGTGTACTTTTCGTTTTGTAAACCAGTTAAATAAAGGGCCGCACCTGCGATAACGTCAATAGCAATATCTCCAATCATGTGAGGTGTACAATCTCAAGTTGAAACAGAAACTTTACATATATATATATATATATTTGAATTTTAAGGAAATTAAACTGAATGCTTTTTGAATGCCAAATACAGAGCTTTATGTTTTTGCATCTTATACAACAGTTTATCTAATAACGCTAAACATTTATTTAGAATGTAATGTTTCAACAGGATCTTGATGCATCCGGTGAATTGCAAGCATATTTTGTTTTTCTTTAAGTCACGACTGTACCTTTCCTAATCCATCTAGTATATTTTAATCCAAAGACCAGAGATTTTACACTGCATATTTACCAAGTTTTCTGCTATGTATTATAAAATATTATTCGACAATAAAGAATATTTGAAAACTGAAACAGTTTTCCTTTCTCATCACAGATAACAGTGCCTCACTGTATAATACTAGGGAACAGATTAACACCACAATACATGAGAATTATAAAATAAAAACAAAAATTGCTGTTAAATAATGTTTTGCGAACAAGAGCCATTTTGTAATAATATAAAAAACGGTTTTGTTAGACAAATAATTTATTTAGTCCTTAGAGTTGAAGCTCCGTATTGTGTATTTCAATATACGATAACTACCACAATAATGGATATAAAGCGTTTACCATTATTATGGAAACAAACAAAAACTCATACGATATTTCAAGTTTCACAAACATATTGTGCTATACAAATGGAATTTCTTACGTTGTTAACCTATAATTACCTTTCTCCGTCGATGATAGATACATATTGTTCGCCGGATAGCTTGACTAATTCGAACAATTATAAAATTTTGTCATTCCAAATATAATTTTTTTTTGTGTTCATTCTATTCAATTTCGATTCTCCCATGCGGAAAATCTAATTTTTGAAGTCGTATGCAACTGCAAATATCATACGTATTGATAACTCTAGACTAAACGTCTTGGTTTACATGCAGATTACTGGCCTGTCGGTGATCCAATCAAATTCGTCCTACCATCATCGAACATATGGTACTGCAGCCAACAGCATCGGCTAGATCTATGCGTTTTATGTGTGGCTCAATGAGTATAGGTTTCCCAATATATTTACAAATTATTTTATTTAGGATATATTTACAAAATTTTTATCTCTCAGAATATAATTTTTGCTTGTAATTCCGCAAAATTTCAAATCTCATAACAGGAGATGCAGATTAACATGGTACTCAGCTTTGGAAGTCCTATCTATGATATTGCAAGGTTATGTCAGTAAATTACACGCATAAGTTTACAAATACAGAATAATTTGATACATTTGTTTATGAAAGAATATTACTAAATTATGAATAAATAGAAACTATTACTTATTTACTCTTATGCATTTATTTAATTATTTAAAAAAACCAATAAAACAAAAATTTTTAAGTATTCTTCCGAGTTTGTTTTTATATGATTCTAAAAATGAACCATTCACACTTAATTCTAGTTTAAAAAAATTGCTTTAAAGGAAAAACTGCCTTCGTTTGAATTCTAGATCACTAGCTTTAAAGCTCAAAACTACCTTTAAGTTGGATGACCTTCGCTATGCTTTTAGCTTACGCCACCTTTATTCCATGGGAGACGAAACAGAAAGAAAAACAGATAAAAGCCCGAACAGGACCGTAATCTGCAAAACAGTAAAAATCGCTTTTCCGCACAGCGCAGGCGATCCTTCACAAAACATAGTACACAAGCACAGATAAAAACACGATACGAAATGGAGGAGAAGGGAGAGTTTGTTTGGACATTCTTTTCACGTCTAATCGAAAGAGGGAGTAAATAAGAAAGTGAGGAAAAGAGAGAAGCATTTGTCATCCGGTGGACATTGTTCCGTCCATTACTGGCTGGACGATAAAAGAAATTTTTCAACAGCTGCTTTCAGCAATAGGGAGAACAAGTTTGTAAGGCGGTACACAAGAAAACAACCTGGGCAAAAAAAACAAAAATGGATTACATTTCTTGTACGATAGAATTTGATGAAACGGAAAACAAACTTTTTTATACTACTGCGACATTAATAGGAAGAAGTTCAAGTAATTAACTGAAAACGGAACTTTTGCTTTTTTTTTCTTAAAAAAGAAAAGAATCTTTTTGTCACGAATGATCGAGTATACGTTTAAAGAAAACATTAGAAAAACATCAAAATAATAAAAACTCTGAGAAAATGAGCCGCTACAAAACCTTGTTTCGGTTTGGATTTAACTCTTAATACAGTAATGGGCACACAAAAAAAGCAAACAGTTTAAAATGACGTCTCCTAAAACCGTAAAGAAAATAAAAAATTGGAAAACACACGAAGATTACGGCACAGCTAAGTTAAAACCACATATTTCTATTACCGTCAGTTTCGAAATAAAACAATAAGGACAAGCGACAGAATGAAACGGATTATCCATACAATTTCAACAGATGCTCAAAGCTTACTCTTACACCTCCGGATATAAAATATTGGGGCGCAGGCAGAATGAGTTATGCATTCAAACAAAAACAAAAAACTGTAATGCTCTGTCTTTCAATCAGTCCGCGGATCAGAAATAAAGCGTTGGTCATATATTTTTGCATTATAAATGACACGAGGCGCAAATCATTGGAAATTCAGGGACTGAAACACAGCTTGTGATTGCGCATTGAAATTTACACGGCTTAATTCAAACAGCATTGAAGACCTGCTATTAAGAAAGAAATATATATATCAGATATACTATATGTAGCATAAAAGATGCTTATGTAATTGTGAAACAGAAGAAATCAAAATAAAATTATGAATAGATACGTTAAAAGCATTCTAAATGAAAATTAGCTGCCTATAGTATATTAGATGAGTCAACCTCACGAATATTTATTTCACTGAGCTTAGCGTTTTTCCTGGATGCTAATATAAAATAAAAAAAATCTTTAAGCAGCTGAAAAATCTAGTTAACAGATGACGCTACAGTTAAGTTTACACAGAAGTGCATATTATCAAGTAGAAATTATTAAGAACGGGCTCCTTATCTCGTGGACAGACACATGAATGAAGTGTATTAGAAGCAATTTAAATTTTATTCATTCAAACAACTATTTATTATTATAAACAATTTAAAATAAATTTTATACTGGCAAAAGTTGTGTAGAGACAATAGGTTATTTCGGGAGCAGGGGTGATGAAAAATGAGCAACGCCTTCGCCGGGAATCGAACCACGGACCTCTCGGTTATGCGTCGAGTGTGCTGACAACTACACCACGAAGGCATGCGAAGAAGGCAGGAGAAGTACCTTATACTAGTTGTTTGAACAGGATACTGTAGCAGGCTTTCCAACATCAGATTATTTTATAAAACACAGTAAAATAATCACAGAACACAACTAGAAAGAGGAAAATTCATTATACGTTTGAACGTATAATGAAACGTATTCATTACACGTTTGAAAGTTACGTCATATGCGAAGTAACAGTGCTTACTTCGCTTGTTTAATTATCTTCTTCTCAAAACGGAAAATCATACACACAACCTAAAACTAAATTAAAAAAAAAAAAAACTCACGAAGTACTACAGATTTTTAAACGTCTATATTTTGCTCGCATAGTTATCTCTTTCGTTTGACAACGGTAATTACTTAAGCTTTGCGCATATAATAACAAGGTAATTAAATAAAAACGATACGCTGGTCAATCCTAATAAAATGATTTACTGTCTAACTTATAATTTCATGCTCAAAGCCAGCATGATATGAACGAATACAAATATATTGGCGAGAAAAATTAAAGGAACAACTATACAAACTTATGCAACTTGAATAATTTTGCAACTAAGAACATCGAATTTGCAAACAATCTTTATTTTGTAATGCCTGACATATACTAAAAATGCAGAATTATTCATGCAACTTCAAGGATTTCAATGAGGCCCACTTCAAAACAAGAAGTAATATGGACCATATTGGTATTCTAAATAAAAACCGTCATTGTTATTGGATTACTGATCTACGATGAAAGATGATTATTTACAACTATCAATATAATTTAAGATTCCCAAAAGCTTAATATTACCCTCTTTGGTAACATAAAATGGTAAACCCTAGAAAGACTGTAAAGGAATAAACCTCTTGTTTTTAACTGCAAACAGACTAAGTTAGATAAAGGTTGTAACTAGCCCTTTTATTCGAACACAAGAATTAACAAAGATCCAATCACTTCTTGTTTAACAGAAATACATAACGTTGAACAAATTCAAATGTGGTAGATTAGCCTAACGGCTCACAAAATAATTTAACGCTCAGGAAAGGCTCTGATTTGTAGAAAAAACCGATGATGCCAAATGGCTAGAAGTCACAGAATCAAATCGCTAATAATCACGGTACAACATGTCCTGGAATAGGCAGACACTCTCTAACACTAACTTCCGGAAATCTTTCTTAAATAGCACTTCCTTACAACCTAAATCTGAATAAATGCTCGCTATCTCAGTTACATTCTGGCATGAAAAAACGTGGGTGAAAAGAGAGCGATAGGAAAGGCTTTAAACTTAAAATTAACTATTAGTTAAGAATAGATAGATAAACCTCGCATCCCATGTATCCTATATCTATCTATCTATCTATCTATATATATATATATGTACATATACATATACAGGGTGTCTATAGTTAAAGAGCCCTATTTGAAAGCTGCCTACAAGCGAAACCAGTGATTAAAAAGTGAAATTTTGTGGCGGTCTTAATAAAGGGATGAGAATTTCTTTCAGCGAAAAAAAGTTCATGCGATCACGATTCTAAGTTCAAATCGAAGCTGTTTCAATGCTGATCGGAATTTTATTAGTACAAGTTGTATTAAAATCCAGCTTATCACTCATTCTGATGGGATTATTGAGGTATGTCAAAACCTCGCTTAAGGCTTGCGAAAATATCAGATGGAGAAAAGCTCTTTCCTCAGTTTTACTCGGAATTCTTTCAGCAGTTAAGAATTATGTTCAAGCATCACATGGCACCAATCTTAGATTGCCAGCTAATTTGTTCCCAACAGAAAATTCAACATATCCAGCTGGTTTAGATTTTGTTGCAAAGTTAAAACAAAGAATACAAAAATTGAACCTATATAAAACGTTTGTAGACTGATCAGGCAAAGCACTTTTGCTTTCTTCGTTGAAAGTTTGTTCACATGTTTTTCTACTAGTTGATGCCATATCTGTGTGAACCATACACTGGTCTTAAATGTTCTTTCCTTAAGCTTTAGAATCAGTTTTCCTAATACATCGTTTGCATCTTTATGCGTAATCTTTATGACGTGTTATTTATTCGCAGAACTTTATCACTTGCTCCTTGTCTAAGGGGATACTCTAGGCAACAAGCAACTGTATGCGCATTCCCATATGCCCTCTCAATGCTCCAGCGAATATGAATATAAAAGCGATGCAGTACTGTTTAGAGTTTAGAGAGTTTTACTGAGTTTAGGGAGTGCATTATGATGTGTTTTATATTGTCAGGACTGAGTGTTCGGTGCATACTCTTGGCGAACATATCCGTGAAGTAAACTAAGTCCTGATCTTGAACAGGGAGCTGAATGCAGCTATGTTCTGTGGTAGAAAACTGTGGTTAAGTGGCAGAATGACTGCACGTAAGGAGGGTTTGAAATCCTCTTTTATTAAACCACAATTATGTACAGCCACTTCCCAACTCGGGAGGGATACAGAAAATAATGACCGCACTTGGGTCTAAATTGAACAATCAAATAATTTAAACTAAAGTTAAATAGAAATTAAGTAATCGTTGCTCACAGAGCTATAAACGCGAGGTTGGCCTCTATGCTAAATGGTGCGTAGCAAGATTTAACTAATACTAACGCACTTAGATTTACTTCAATAAGTAACAGAGTAACAGCGCTAAGGCTTAGAATTTAAATACTAGCTAGTCAGGCGAACGTCGAACAGAGCAGCAGTGATCTGAGACTAAAAGCTCTCTCACTCTGAGTAGTTCCTCGCTATCGTTTAAATATAAACTTGGCTCCACTTCAAATTAGCATAAAGCTGAAACGCGCGCTCATTCTAACGGGAAGTTGAAATAAGAAATTATAGGAAAGGGGAAATTAAAATAAAACTTTGTTAATTTAAACTAAAACCTTACAATATGTATTACGTTTTTTAAGTTTCAGTTAATATTAGTTGAGTTTTGTCTTTTATTATACTTTCTTGATTATACCCACAATTTATCGTATCTTCTCTATCAACATATTCTATGACATTTCAATAAAAACATTACAGAAAGACACATCTTCTTTAAATTGCGGGGGGGGGGATCCAGTTATTCAAAAATTACCACATAAATCTCCATTGAGGAAACCAAAGATAACACCTTGGTAACTACACAGCAAAGACATAATACATAAATAATGAAGCTATGAGATGCAGCACTGACAACATAGTACAAGTGAACAGTGATAATTATATCGAACAGCAGAGATAAAAATATTTGTTATATATGTGGTATTAACATTAGTTAATTTATGATAAATATTCCTAAAATAATAACAACGGCTTTTCGGTTCATGAACTTGTTTTAAGACGCAGCTGAAAGCAGTAAGGAGATGAGTCGTTTAAACGAATAATCGCAATTCTTTCATTAAGCGCTTTTTATAAAGCTATCGGACTGTTGCCTCCATTAAGCACACTGACGTACATATTTGACGTGTTTCTAATTCCTTCCACGCCCCCACTGATAAACTGACAAGAAAAGAAAATAAATTCAGATTGGACAAAGAAAAAAAAGAAAAGAAAACTTTTTCAATAGCTAAAAGGGGAAGGGTAAAAAAGTTAAATACAATAAGGAATAACAAATAAAGATGTTACAGCCCTAGTATTGATAAACAGCGCAATGAGAGAAGCCTTAAATATTAATATGCGTAAATTTGTGTCCCTCTGTCTCTTTCTAAGAAACCCATCCTTAGTAACTTAACCTCTCTGGGAAATTACCCACACAGTGGGTGAAGCGCGTACTTTTTCCCACGGACAATATGATTCCATGTATGTTTTCGCTGGTTTCTTCATTTGCACCGTTAGTGATTTTCTTCATGTGTAATATACATCCTAACCAGTTCCTCTTAAGACTCCACGAAGATTCCCGGGGAGGAGGAGGAATAGGAAACTAGATCTCTTATGCTTTAACATATAGTTAATTACCCACTTAACTTCCGATTTTGACTATTACAGAAGAAAGAGTTAACCTGGATAAAGGCAATAAAATAATAATAAAAATATGGAACTAAAATTATTAAAAAATACCTTTCGTTAGCAAATTTAGATTTTCTGTAGGCGTTTCACAATCAGAAAAATCCTTCATTTTTAGTTAACGATCCCAATTCCTACCCGCCATTACTCTCAGCTTTTAAGGAAATTATTATGCGACATAAGGGCGATGAGAGATGTTTAATAAATAAAGCTAAAATGACAAATAAAAAAAAGTTGGTCATCTAACTAAGGAAACTGAACATTGATATCATAAACTGAAAAAAGACAGAAAAAGAAATGTATGGCAATACTTAACACTATCAGGAATTCTGAAGATATGCTGCTTTTAGAAATTTTGTGATTGCCAATTCCTTTATTTGTGAATCCGAATAAAGATGACCAAAGGATATACTACGATCGATGAGATGATTTTAAATCAAAGCATGGGTACGGATGTGTACATGAGCACGTACAGTTATCATTGTCCACTGTATGAGAGAACAAAGTAATAAAAAAGAAGTAATTTTTATAATTAACACTCAGCCACAAAAATCGTAAACAAATTAAACGATCAAGCGGAAGCGATGTTAATTTTGGCATAATTTGACCGAAGGAGATCTGCACAGATGCAAACGTAAACTCTTTTACAGTAACCATGTATCAGCAAAGAATTCACGTGGTTTGACCTAATGCCATAAAACACTTGTCCATCTTTTCAAAGTATTGGGTAATTTGCATCCCCCTTTCGTCTGAACAGTGCTGAAAAGGTGAAACCGTCAACACCTTATAATCCCGAGGCAGAACGCAAGACTGTGTTCTCCCGATGCGCCTGTCCGAGGCGTGTATCGTCTTAAGTTATCAGTATGGTCAGCAGCCATGATTCTCTCCAATGTGGTGCGGTGGTCTGACGCATGGAATCCTACCATCGGATATAGCTGTCGAAGACTAGAATGGGAATAGGAATTTAGCATACTGTCCGGAACACTCTTCCTACTGTACTGGAACTTTTTACATTTCCGGACTTTACAGCTAATCACCTACTATCCATGTTATGTATTTTCTCACATTCCATATGTTGACATAACCTGTTCAACTGTTTTATAAAGCTCAAAGAATGCACCTATTAAAATTTGTTTCACTTATATCAGGTATGCTCCTTTGGTAGGCAAGTACGTTTCCTACCACGTATTACTCTCATCAACACCAAAAACCAAGCAACATGAAATGAAGAATTATTAATTTAACTGATCATGTCCCCATTATCAAGGATATATGATAGCAAATTAAGCCTACAACACTTACTTTCCCATTTGATATTTTTAAATCTTGAGAATTATCAAATGTATTTTTAAATCTTGAGAATTTATCAAATGTATAGAAACGGAGATAGCACAACCCGAACGCGCTATTAGGTAATGGATATAAAGGATCATTACTAGGTAGAAAGGATCATGTTTGGAAACGCTTTACGCAGCATTTAACCCTCAATATTCTAAACATAAATTACACATTTATAGAAATAAATTTACAATAATTTAACATGATCTGAAAGTATGAAAGAACTTGCAGGTCCTGTAGTTTAATTACTCAACGACACACCAAACAGAATTCTTACTTTTAGGTGATCCATTTGTCATCATACATATAAAATTTATAAAAGCTATTAAATAATGATTTATTCAGCAAACTTTGATTCTGTATCTTCGATCCTTCAGAGGAGGAATTCACTCAGACTAGTTTTGGTAACTTATAAGTTAAATAACCTTGTTAAATTTAGAATTTAAAATAATACTTATGGTGTTTATTATGCACTTATCAAGCGAATCAACATATTACCATCATATCTCCAAAAGGTTGTTTACAAATAATAATGAAATTTAGAGAGGAAAATAACAGAAATTATTGTGAGATGATGGCAGCCTTGGTTAGTAACAAAAAAAGGCCCAGTTTGCATTCATAAAAATTATGGTGAAAGCACATAACAGTTATTTGCCAGTGAGAGGAAAGATATCTTTGCGAAGAGCTTTATAAAGCTAGTTTGTGTAAAAGGGTGAAATTCCATGCACCCAGCCCGTTCACGCAGAACCGATACTGAGCTGAATAAGCTGTGTTCAATGGTCTTATCCGTTAAGTAACGCCGTAAGTAGACCAAAGTATTTGCGAATAAGCAGATGTATATCCATATAAGCAGGTGTGTATATATTGTTACATAATTATATATAAGAAAAGCAAGAAAAATTAGCGTTACAATGTTGACAAATCCCTTTTGTTTTATTATTACATAAGCTATCCAGTTTCACAACTATACATTATTTTTAAGAGAACCGTTTGATACGACCTTTCGTCTTTTTACTATGTCAGTATGCTGCAACGTCATCAACAGTAACAAGAGAGAGAGAGAGAGAGAGAGAAAAGCATTAAAAGGAAAAAGGAAAATATGAAAGAATAAGTCATATACATACACTTGAAGAAGAAAAAATACAAAATTAGAATTTAAAAATAAGAACATAGAATTAAAAATTAAAAACAATAATAACAAATTCTGTATGACAGGCGCAAAGTTTACGATGCAAATATGTCGCCAAAACATATTTTTCGCTTTCTTGTCAATTTTAATCATTATGTCTCCAAAGGAATTATTGGCCAAATTGGCAATTACTGCAAGTTATTATTGAGCAACATATCAATATACTTTTTAACACATCTGCCGAAAGAGGCAAAAACAGGAACATTACAGAACGGGATACAGCTGCCGTTTTACAGTCGTCCCTCACCACTTCGCGTTTCATTCCGTGGTTTCATTCCATCGCGATTTTCGTGCTTTCAGAGGAGTAGTAACCTTGCTCTTCTTTGCAGCACAGGGTTTTTTGAAGCAGGAAACGTGAAAAATGTGTAATGCCCTTACCGGGACTCGAACCTCGACCTCTCGATTACAAGACGAGTGTGCTTCCGTTACACCACGAAAGCATGCTGGAAGGTGGGAGAAAATACCTTGCAATGGAAAATATTTTATTGTACGAGGGCGAGACGGTAAGGGACAAATGTCAATTAGGTAAAAAAAGTCTAATTGTTAAACATAACTATTAGCTATCGTCTTAAAATATACTCTTCGGCGCAAAACATTGCTAAGAGCAAGAGAAAAACACTTCTATGCAAAAATGTAACAAATGGAAAAATGTAAATTGATAAACGTGACTACGGTGAGGCTTAATAATGTATAGAAGTTGAACTGAGAAAAGTAGTGACATTATCAAAAGCCATTAGGGAAAGGTATATCTGATATACAGGCGGGATTGTAAGAACTAATGTCACTATGGTAAAAGAATTAATGCTTGACCATGGCAGATTTCGTAAAAATGTTGTAAAATTGCCAGAAGTTATATATGTGAAGCTGACGATACAACGTAAGCTTAAACTACGACATGTGAATATCGAAACGAATGTGAATAGGAAACAAATGGAAAAATGACAGAAGGTTAGAACTCGACAACGGCAATGTTTATGTAACATTAGATGTGAGTCATATGCAACAAATGTACAATCGTTGAATGCCTAATCTCAAAATGTCTCAATCTGTTTCAAGCATGGAACTTGAACCTGTACTTCTCTAAGGGCCTAGTAACTCTGCCCATGTGTTATAGTATTTGTGCAGACCAAATAAACTTTCGCAGACTCGGTAAACTCTAGATACTCTCTGCTGAGTTGCCAATCAATTCTGTATGAACATACACACACAAGGAGGTTAGAATAGAAGGAGGGAAGGTTGAACTCAAACCGTGAATCCTCGGTGGCCATGTTAGTGCAACTGCTGTGACTTGTGCAATTTTTTTTCCTAAATTTTTGAAGCATGGGGTCTTGTGTTGTTTACGGATGCGCGAACAGATTTTCTAAAAAAGTTCCTGGGATTACTTTTCACGAGTTAAATACTGATTTTTCTTACGTAATTTGATAAATATATTGAAAAATGTAACTGTGTCGTTATTTTCTTTACAGATGTGAAAAAAAGACTTGACCAAAATATGTTAAATACATTTTAATGTTTCCGTTTATAACTGGTAACTTCGTTCCTTAACAAGCAACGATATATGCTAGGATTCAAACTATATAATTTGAACGTTTCAGATAATTCGTTTTATAATTTTCATGAAAAGTAAGAAATCAATTGTTACCATTTTTATGAATTGTAAAGGTGTTAAATAAAGTTATGCTTTTCTTTATGTGTTAATTATTATTCATTTTTAAGTTTTGTGAACTGTTACGAACATATCAAGATAAACTGTTTTGTTGCTAAAACTTGTTTACATAAAATTAGAAACTTCTAGGCAGTATAGCGATGTAAGTAAGTATCCAGCGGTAAAAGTAATCAACGTTCCCTTAATTATCTGTCGCTTTTGACATGTATTTTGCAAATCTATTTGCTCTTTATTTTTATCTCTACTTGTTTAGCATTTTAGATTTTTTGATTCCATGGAGTTATTTAATTTAATGAAGCTGAATGAAAATGAACAATTTTCTCAATTTTCCACAAAAAAAAATCCTCCCTTCCCTAAAAAAACTTTTTAAAGTTGAAAAATGGACAAAGTTAAGATGCGTTCTTTAATTGAAAGTAAGAATTATTTAAATTTTTAAAATATGCCAATAAATGCTTAAAAAAGAAAAAAATGAGATATTATTTGCATAGTCTCCTAAAATTAGCTCAAATAATTAGCTATTTCAATACCTGCTACAGCCAATAAAAAACATGTGAATTTCTGTTTTGGTGTATTACAACTTAAAGCTGAAGTACCAAACATACTAAAATAACGTAACTTTCTTTCTTATCTCTTAAACATTTGTATATGAAATGATGATAATATTGTGAATAAATCAGGAATATCACTTCTTAAGGGAAAAATTGGAAATTGCACCGAACAAGTAGCTAATAAAACCTAAACGAATCCTTGAAATATGCAGAAACATACTTTTTAAAGGTTTTAGCATTATACACATGCATTTAGATTTCGAATATTTCTTAGTAATTTAAAAAAAAAATAATATTAGCGAGGCATTTCATCATAAATTTAACATATTTTTACTGGAAAATGCATACACAGAACAGCTTAGAAGTACTGTGTACTCTGTATTTCTCTGTACGTTACACTGCCGTAATGCAAAGTTTTGATTTTACAAACATGGCCGCCGCTTATTAGGTAGGGTTTCATTCTCAGATAGAGGAGGAAACTGCGAACCCTCCCTTTTTCTATTCTAACCTCCCTGTATACACATATATCTGTATCGGAAGTCAACTCTGCGGTTTTAATCCCTTTACGGCGAGGCAGATCACCTATTCAGCCCTTTTTAATACGCGCTCACAAGAGGAACATTAAGGTGAAAAGGAATGTGACAATCCACATCCCTCGAGACCAACGAGGGGTTAAGCAAAGGTATAGCGCAGGATTCTACAGCACTAGACATTTCTTGCCCAAAGAGTAACGGGAAAATTTTCTCCTTTTGTTGGCTCTTACCTACGTACGTGGATTATTAAATAGAATTCGAGGAAAAAGGGAAAGAAAAAGTTAAAAGGATAAATGGTGCGGGATGGAGCAAGGACTTGAATAATATGCAAAACGGAAAAAAAGCAGCTATTAACTTCCCTCAGAATAGACCGAGCATACCGGGTACAAAAGAGTGATCTCCCTCCTCTCGGTAAAGCAGTAGTAGTACTGTAACTAAACTAAAGTGCTAGCCATAACTTAAATTGGGTTTAAAAATGGTGCGAGTCATAATTTAGACTAGCACCCTAATTACTTTTACCATTTGCTCGTATCAAGAGTATTGAAATTAAGGAATGTAAGAGTTCCAACTGATTGACTTGTAAACATAATGAAACTACAATCGAGTCTTTTGCTACTACACAACAATCGCTCGGAAAAACTTCTTTTAACGGCATTTACTCGATTACACGTAAAACTTGAAAACACACTAAAAGTAATCTTAACATTAGAATCAACAACCACAAAACACACATTACGAAGTTTGCGATCAATAAAAATATTATTATTAATTCAACTACCAAGGAACTGGAACATTTTAAATTACACGTCTTCAATAATATTGCTATCACGATATTAGATATTGTACCTTATCTTAAAAATAAGACTTTTTAAGACATCTCTATATGTTTTGCAATACAGAGCACTTTATTCATATGGATTAAAGTCTTCTGTCAATAGTAAATCCGACTTTTATGCTACAGTTTAAGAACAGTTTAGTCTTTTCAGCAAGAAAACACGAAGAGATACCAGGGGGAAAAGCAAACAAAGTTTTAAGACTTCTATAAATACTACTTTACTTCAATCCAAATTCCAAGATTTATTCAAAGAGCCAAATTTCAAGAAAAGTGTTCTTAACTACCTCCACTCAACTTCCTCACAGGCATCTACGTATTACACAAAGTTTCGTCAAAGACACTTTTACAGGAAATAACCTCATCAAAGATTTAGTACTTTATTTTTTTAATTTAACTGTGCTTCTCCTAAACGTAAAAAATATGTTCTCTACTGTCAACTTTCTAGAAGTTTTGATGATCTTAACCTACATAATGTATTTAAACATGCTCAACAAAAATTTCCAGCAATTGAATTTAGAATATTTGTAAGCTTTAAGTACAACAAAAAATTAAGTAGTTATATTACCAACCGTCATAAAGAAGATTTATCAGCAACTTGATATTCTAATGAGGAGAAATTTCAACCATAAGCGGACGAACAACACAAGCATGTGATTACAGGAAATCTTGACACTGTTCGTGACCAGAAAGTAAAACAGCTCATAAAAAAAGGTACTAAATTTAGACCAATTAAGTACATTCCTAAATTCCATTGTATCAAAAGTGTTCCTGCAGATACTGATAATTTCATAATGAAAGCTAATTCTAAACTAAGCTTACCGACTCATCTATTTAAGAAATATAAGAATGAAATTATTAATCAAAGCAAAAAAGAAAATTGATTACCTTAAAGGATTTAACGGAATTAAAAACAGGAAGAATTTACTTCAGAAGATTTCACAACTGAAACAGCAATTTACAATTACCAAAACAGATAACGCAAGCAACAATTTCAGGGTATTATGAAAACAGTTCTATAATTCCCTAGTTGAAAATGAACTGCAAAATTCTACTACCTATTGTACTTCCAAAAATAAAGAAAGGACAATAATCAACAAAATTTCTGCTTTTCCTAAAAAATGAAAAATTCTCATTTCATTGCAATGAGCATATTTGCCAATATATATCCTTTATCAAAATTTCATAAAAATCCTGTCAAATTTAGATTTATTGCAAACAGTATTAGAAACATGAAGAAGAATTTTGATAATATTTTCATCAATCTACTTATATCAGAATGTAATTTAATCCATGATAGAGCTAAAATGGAGAAAAACTACTACTGGATTATTTACAGCTTGCAAATTATTGAAAAAGGTTAAAAATCTAGAACTTTATGCTATTAACTGCTTTGACTTTGAAAATCTCTACACGTCTCTCCCACTCAAAGAAATCTATGAAAGTCTTCTGAAGCTGCCAAATTTTTTCCCTTAAATGCTTACTTTTCTGGATTTGAAAAAATGGAAAAAATTTTTCTGTTTCTCGATTTTCAATAACTACATCAAGCATGCAAAATTTCTTTACTTACAAACAAATCGGATTCCAATGGGAAGTTTATATTCAACTTATGTAAAGTTAACCTATATATAACCTATATTTGTTTTCTGAAGAATTTAAACTTCTTAAAAATCTTTCTAATAATAATTTCAATAATTCTGAACATACTTACAGGTATATTGCTGGCATTGTCACAATCAACAACAATAATCTTACTGAAAATAGCAACATCTACCCCAACTGTCTAAAACTTAATAAAACCAATAAAAATCAATTAATAATAGGCTATCTTGAACTTAAAGAATCTTTTATAGTCGAACCGTGAATTTTATTGATAGGGGAGAAACTGACCTGAAAATTGAATTTGTGGAAAATCCGTGCAACCTTATAACTAACAGAAGGATAAAATGGAAGCACGACAAAGTCATTAATATTATTTCTAACAGTGGAATGTCTTCTGTGATGGGAATCTGAAAACTTTTTAACAGCTTTATCAATGATCACAGGAGAAAATCCTCGGTTAATAGCAACTGCATTTAAATAATTAAGTTCATTGCTAAGCATGGATTTTGTGGAACAAACTTTGAGCGCGCGAAATACATAATAATAAAAAGAAGCCTTTTTTTGCTTAACAGGGTGGCATGACTTAGCATGGGGTGGTAAACAAACTGCAAAGGGTTTACGGTACACAGTAGTGCTAAAATCAATTTCATTTCG
Organism: Stegodyphus mimosarum; assembly: GCA_000611955.2. NCBI lineage: Eukaryota > Metazoa > Arthropoda > Arachnida > Araneae > Eresidae > Stegodyphus > Stegodyphus mimosarum. Next base: position 503,876 of record KK116273.1, read on the forward strand.
GATTATAAGAATATCAAGGATTGTTGGATTCAATTTCAAGAGTGAATTGGATGGCTGGACCAACTGAATTTATAATGGATAAAATCTCGGATAAATCTTCTTTATTACCATCAAGAAGTGCGAAAGTGTCATCTACATAACGAATCCAGAGACGAAAAGATATAGTTTATCAAATAATTTTACCTCAAAATAGTGCATGTAAATGTCAGCAAGTACAGGCCTGAGAGGATTACCCATAGCTAATCCTTCAATTTGATCCTGTTGAGATCTGAAATATAAGTTCTGAAGTATAAGATTTTGCTCTTCTTTACCTTCAAGCCTTGTCTGAAGCCAAGTTTCAACAAGAGAAAGCTCGATTGTAAGTTGTGTGCGCAATGTTTAAAAGTCACCATTTGCCCACCATATCGGAATGCTGGCTTGCTTCCGCCCCGTTCTCCCTGTGTATCGCGTGCTTCTGTCGAACAAATATGATCGATGACTTGCAAACTACTGACTTAGCGTGCACCACCCAGTAAAAATACAGGAGTGAGCGCACTTAACATTTAATAAATAGACATCTCGTAATTTAAGTTTAAACTGAATAAATGTAATTGACTACAGTGTAAGCTGTAACAGCAGTTCTACTCTTTTGCTCTCCAGAAATCTCGAGAAGCAAAGAAATTACAAGAACTCTCTCACGACCGATTAAAAAGCTTGAAAAAGCTGGAGAGAGAGACATCTCAGTTCTGTTGTTGTTTAGTGAACTTATAAGGTATTTCTCCCGCTTTCTTCGAATGCCTTCGTGGTGAAATGGTCAGCACGCTCGACGCGTAACCGAGAGGTCCGTGGTTCGATTCCGGAGAAGGCGTTGCTCATTTCTTCAGCTTCCTGCCTCCAAATAAATCCTAATGTCTCTACACTGGCACCCGATACTAAAAAGGTGGTGGATGATGATTCTTCACCACCGGCATTTAGCGAATGAGTCCCCCAAACTCTAGTCGCCCTTTAAAAAGGGGAGTATATAAGGTATTTCTCCCGCCTTCTTCGCATGCCTTCCTGGTGTAGTGTTCAGCACGCTCGACGCGTAACCGAGAGGTCCGTGGTTCGATTCCCGGCGAAGGCGTTGTTCATTTTTCCCCTCTTCAAAAAAATCCTAATATCTCTACAAGCTGTTGTTATATTTTGTGAATTCGCGGGGAGTTCGGATTAGCTTTCTCTTTGCATTCTATCGTTTTTAGTAGTTTAAAGGATAACTACTGATTATATTGCGCGATACTATGCGAATATCTCTAAGGAAAATTCCAGCGTTTCGTTATATTTTTTTGACATAAGAATAAATTTTATTAACCTGTTATCGGACTTGTGCATTCAATGTATTACGAACCCGTACGCACGCAATAATATATATACTTTTTAGCTATATAACGCACTCGTTTTCATAACGAATAAACCTGAAAGCGACATGTGGGATGCTGTTATGTTTTGAAGTCATTGATTCGAAATTTTTCGCAGGCTTTTGAACAATGGTATACTGAACTGACAAGTAAATAGGGGAATAACATATGTGTGGGGGAAATGCTTGATGGAGTAAGTAATTCTGAAAAGAGCGTGGGTTGTATTCATTGCAACTGTGCACAAAAATTCTACTCTAGGGTTTTGAGAAAAGGGGGAATAGTTTGGGACATGAATGTACTTCCGATCTGAATAAATTCGCGGAATTTGGAGTCAGATGTTTTCTCTTTCTGTAATCATTTGAAAGTGTGATTTTGAAGTGTACATATAAGGCTTCGCATTTGCTTTAGCTGCAAAGTAAATCGCATTTGCTTTAGCTGAAATGCAGTTGATCTAGAGTTCCTTTTAGTAGCAAATATTTCTCCTGCCAAACGAAAGAGACATAGTGCAGGTTTCCAATGAAAATTCGCTCAATTTGCGAATGAAAATAGAAATCATGCTGCAGCAAGGATGTTTGTTGTTGGTGAAAGCTCCATCCGTGAGTGGATGAAAAATGATATCAAAATAATTAATATGCCAAAGAATGAATTTGCTTTGCGGAAAGGAGTCACAAAATGGCTTACTCTCGAAGAAAGTGTTACAAACTGGGTCCTAGAAAATCGCCAGTAACAGCATCAGGTACATGTAAAAATCTAATTTTTGTATGCTCATCTCTTTATCATTTTTATATCCAGTGTATTATATGCATCCGTAGATTTAGATCTCTTTTTTTTATTAAAAGTGCGTGTTATACCGCGGAACATACGGTAGTTTGTATTCGTACATTACGCGACTAATGATAAATGAATCAACGATTTCTTTTAAGACACATGCATAATTAGATCTCAGTATATGGCGTTCGAATATTAATATCCCAAACCGGCAGTGGAATTGTAATCTTTTTTCTTTAAATCTGATTCTAAAATAGAGCCTAATCCTGATTCCTTTCAATGTGGTGTTGAAAAATTCATTTAAATAAAAGCTCTTAAAAGTGTTCACAGTAGTTACTTTTAGGATTTGAAATGACACTATCATCTGCCAGTTTTCCCAGATGCGGTCTCTTACTCAAGCATTTTACGATTTGACATAGGTTTAATGCAACTATTCGGAACCAGGAAAGAAGTCAATTTTATTATAAAGAAGGAAATTATCTCGACAGGAAACGCACAATCGTTATATGCTATCACCAACAACGTACATCGCAGGTTTTTCTGGATTATGTAGTGTTGTTCAAAATGAAGGATTATTCTGAAAAACAAATTTATCAGAAAAGATATCCGATTATTTTTTCCGTTTCTAATTATAGTGAAACTTTTTTATAAAATTTCAAATAGATTACCCATAATGATTAGATCAACGGCAGATTGCAAAACCTGGAACTGCTCAATTTCTGTAATAAATGTTTATCATCACAGATAACAAAATGCTTACTTTGTTTTTAACATTTCACGCTTAATGCTTTGGAATTTCTTTCAGGCCAAGGATATATTAACAATGAAGAGAAATTTAACTTACGGTAAAGAAAGAAAATAGTACGGTTATAAAATACCATTAAAATATTGACACAGAAAGCTCAATTTAAATTTATATGCAACCCATCCATTTGAAAGGTTTTCAAATCTTCGGACAGATAATTTTCTTCTTTATCACTGTTTTAAAAAATCGCAAATGAAGTAAAAACAAATTCTAGTTAAATTTAGAAACTGCTTTCTCAGATAAGACTGGCCAGTTACAACAGAATTATTATTAAAATAAGACAAAAGAATAACTTATAAGCACGTAAATATTAAGTACAAATTAAAGCATGTAAATATCATTTGAATAATACGTCAATCACAGTCAAGTGACATTTAACCCTTAAACAGTTAAAAAGCATATTTTCCACATTAAATTGATCAATTGAATAAGCAGTATTAATGATAGAGAATCTGAACTGCTGAAAATGATATTATGTTATAAATCTGTAACTAATGCGTTTCGATTACTTAATAAGCTACAGCGCAAGACTTCTGAACTCTCTAAAATGTAATTTATTATATAAACAGTTCGGTCCTTTCTTTAATCATTTTAAATTGCATGTATTTAATGATAGCATTTAAAAGCAGTCTCATACTTAATTGTCACTTCCACTGCTTCTAAAGAGAGGTAAAGTTTGTATTCCAGCGAACTATTTCTTTTACCAGCAAGTTAAATTGCGTGTTTGTAGAGATATTAAAAGTTTTCTTTGGAGCGAAATTTCTTTAAAATATTACCCTGCAACTTCACTGAGAATAGAGCATTTGTATTCCGATTCTAAAAACGCTGACAATTACACCATAAAAGCAAATGGAAGTCATGACTTTAACTATCTTCCTGTCATACTAAGGTTTTCCCTAGCAGATCAGAGCTTCCTCGCAGCAAAGCGGTACAACCACCGACCACTAGGAGTTAGATCACAGTTCAAATTCCGGTGAACGGGTATGGTACATGGAAGTTCTGATGATTTTCCCGACGCGTAACGACAGAACAAGCCAGTTTGCTTCAGAAAAATCCTTCACGAAGGCCGAAATTTGAACATAGTACGAAATTTTTGCGTTCAGTGGTGTTATCCGATCACCCACTAGTGGGCCAAATGCAGTCGCATTACACTTCCGGAGTGCTTCGATTATTTTTAATCAAAAGATTCGGTAATTGTCCACAAGTTCTCTACAGTGTTTATGGTATTACGTTGTTTTCCCGTAATCTAAATAATCCGAAGCCTTAGATCAAATGCATCCTCCAGAAATACCGAAAATATAAAATGTTGTTGTTGCTCATGCTCACTTGTCTATCAGAGTCAGCCTAAGCCCACCAGAAATCTCGTGTCAAGGAACGCTAGATTACGCCGGTCGTTGGCAAAGCCTTGAGCACCTAACAGGTAACAGTACGATTTGGCTCAGTTCTGCTCCCAATTTTGATGAAGAGCAACCCAGGGGGATGAGTCCGAGGGTTTCCCACCCTATCCCCTTCCACCAAACCACATGAGAGGGCTTTCGGCTTGCCGCATATTTAGAGCACCGACACTATACTTTTACAAACATCCATGCATTCTCCAGGATTCAAACCCGAGCCCTTCGGCACGGCAGTCAGCGAAGCTAACCACTATACCGGTTGGTCGGCTATACAACATGTAACGTGATCAATCACGCCATATGGTGTTCTGTTTTCTAGAATCTCGAGCTGACATCTTCTGCACCATTGTTAATTGGTCGCGTGCGTTCAAGCTTAATTATCATTGGTTTACGTGCTGAAACTCGGCTATGATATTTCTGAAGGAGAGATATGAGCATTGGTATTACTTTCAGATGCTAACTGAAACATTTTGGTCAAGTTTTCTAATGCAATTTAATCACATGTCGGAAGGATAGAGCTACTCGTAAGCAGAAAGATTTCGAGAACCTCCTTTGACTCAAGTTACGGCTATAACCCCCGAAATGAAATGCACATCAACAAACTCCGCGTTCGTGTAGCGATGCAAAACGCTCGTAATCCGCATGCGAAATGACGATTTATGTCAACCGAATGCTTTTATTTATTGCTCAGCAGCGCCCTATACTACCTTAATGCGCCATTTCCGCACACACATTCAGTTACAAAATCAGCTTATTTCGGTCTCCTCTCTGCAAGCTGTATATATATAGGCCACATATTTTTGGATCACAATATTATATTTTTGCCACTGGTTACGCATTCGGGTCACCCTCTTTTTTGCAGGGCCGATAATGTGAACAGCCGCGTTGATATTTCTGATGTGTGTGTGCCCTATCTTCGAGGCCTGCGTGATGGCATCTTTCAACAAGATGCACGACCGCATGTTGTCCTTGCTGTCTTAAGCTTCCTTGATACATGCTCGACTGTGACCGTGGCCAGCGCGTTCGCTGTATCTTTCACCCATTGAGAACATCTGGTCATGAGTTGTCGACCGATCGGCACACTACTACGATTGATGAACAGAGTTGAAGTTGCATTGAAGGAAGTACCTGTATCATAACCGTTATGACAACGGATGCTACCCGCTGTGAGTGCCAGAGGTGGCCGCTCCGTGTCCTGAACTGTACACCCCAAATCACTTATCTTCCTCCCATTATATTGTATAATGTACAATAAGGTTCTGCTCTTTGCTTTACCTCCTGGTGTAGCAATTATAATGGTCAGCAGTGTAGTTTGCCGCTCAAAGTAATCATGGGTGAAAAAAGGCTAAATGTTAATAAATTCACATGCGATTAATCATTTCAGCATAAATAAATGCTTAAAACAATTATCAGAGGGCTTTGGTTAACGTGATAAAACAAAAATGTGTTATGTATTAAATTTAAATAATTTGAACTATAAGGTATTTTCTCTCTCTCCGTCCAGCATGCCTTTGTGGAGTAACAGTAGCATACTTGGCGCCTATTTGAGAGGTCCATGTTCGAGTCCCGGCGAGGGCATCCTCATTTTCCCTGTCTCCTGATGACTCTACAGAATATTTCCATTTTTCGCTATCTACTAAATTCTTGCTAGCACATCTTACACATTACACAACACAGAGAATCCACATATGGAATAAGCATGATTGCATGCTTAATTTCACTTACAATGAACTGCAAACAATTTTTATAAAAATTACCCGCAATGTTTAGAAAAAGCTACATTTAACAACAAAGACCTTACCTATTCTTCTTTAAAGAACACGGTTTGTTTATGATCTTATTTTGCTATAGAAATTTAATTTTGGGATGGGAAAACATAAAAACTGTTGATAACTGCTCTCTTTTTCAATAAGTGCAAAAATTAATATTTTTTAAATTAATGCAAAATAGCACGGCCTTAGATGAATTAAGGTGCGCAGGCAGAAGAATTATCCCCCTTACAGTGTCACTGTATAGTCTTAATTAATTAATCTTACCCAAAATTACGAATTAATCTTATCCAAAAGAAGATGCAATTACTGAAGCGAGAGAAACCTGGGGGCAAATTCTTAATTTTACATGAAATTCAACACCTGATATAATAATTAACATAATGAGATAATACAACTGGGAAATTTTGAACATCCGCATCTGAAAAATCCTTAAGAATTTCCCATGTTATCAGTGAATAATGTTATGTAATGTCAGTGTGCAAGCTCTAGCAAAAAATATTTCATAGTAGGGAATATTCCAAAGAACATGAAAGAATGTTTCAGATAAGCTTAAAATTTTCATAAAATTAAATAATATAAACCTAAACAGACACTGTCTCCAATAATCTACAAGCTTTGAATCAGATTTTCTACAATGGAAAATTTTGCAGTTTACAAAATATCACATATTCGAATCGTCCACAGCAATGGTATTGCCAGAAGGAAACACTGTTGATCTCAAATAGAAATCGTGCAAAAAGAAAAACATATAAGAAGCATATTCATTTTGGGGAGCGATTAGGTACATAACGAAGTAAGAACAAGAGAAATCAGTAATGACCTCGCCGTGATCCGACTGAACTACCCAGTTACTAGTTGGACATGTTTCCATTTACATCACAAAGGCACCCGGTAAGGAGAAAGAAAATACCTTACATTTCCCACACACTTAAAAGGTGACTGGGGAGGAAGAGACTCAATCGCGAAATCCACATGGGACGAATTATCATTCACCGCATTTTAATACATGCACCACAAGCAGAGTCATTAGGTTTGACGAAGCAGAAAACATGAAAAATGTGCAGTGTCCTCACCGGGATTCGAACTCTTAACCTTCCGCTTGCTAACCGGACGTGCTTCCAATCGCACAACATAAGCACAAGGTAAGGAAGGAGAGACTTCCTTACAGTTCTAAGCGGCGAATTTTGCCAAGGAGGTGTAATAGAGTGAAAAAAAATAATAGACTGTAAAGTATGTGTAAGTTACATGAAACAATACTTTATAGCCTTTACAAGCATATGAAGGCAATCATCAGAGAATTTCAATTACACAGTTCATAAGCCAACAGATGATATTAGTATTTCCTGTAAATAGGTAATACGCAAATACTTAAGGATTGTAATATACGGATTAGTTATTGAATTCTTTGGGGATACGAAATTAAGCTACAGTAATAATAATAATCTATTGCGAAATAAAAAAAAAGTACAAATGCTCTCAACAAAATCGATATTATCTTACCACACATACATGTGTCATTTCATCCTCTGAAACGAATGTACAAGCAAACACAAGACAGAAAAGAGAAAGACACTCGAAGGACACACATAACAGTTATCCGGATAATGGCAGCAGGTCAGTGATCTTATGCGACCAAACAATGGGCAGTTCTTTGAACGGGACAATGATGGGTGTCAACCAGCTTATAGTAAGAGTTCAGAGATGACATGGATACAAATCCGGCCAAACGTGTATTACAAACTTGAAGTCGAGCAATCAGCCATATATCTCGAGACATAATATAACAAAACGAGCAGTTGTCTAAGATGCTTGTTCAATTTTGTGGTTTAACTGACTACAGCAACAAAAGCAATCCGCCTAATTTTTATTCAGATAATTAGTTGTTACGGAAATTAATGCCTCTCTCAATCTGCAAACTAGTATTTCATAGTTTAGAGCATTTTATGATATTGAACACGATTAAATTTGACTGATTCGTTAGAGTTCCTTAAAAATGTAAGCCGACCCATTCATGAGATTTATCAGTTAATTATATGGGTGTTGAATAATATTTAACAGCACAGAAAAAAATCGTTTTTCCCGTTCCTTCTTAGTATTGATTAGAGGCCTTCTTTATCATTCTTTCAATGGGAATGTCATTGTACGATGTTGTGTTCTTAAGCAACGAATGAAGCAGACAATCAGTCTGGCCCCCACCCCACCCAAGAGGCATTCTTTTCAGACAATCTTTCTTGCATAATTACGCATTAAAAAGTGCCTAAACATTGACTGCTCAATAGGGATTAAACAAATCTGATACACTGACGTAGAATAGCGGAAAAATTTGGTGAAAAATCTTGTTTCTCAACATCTCGATATCATAAATTTTCATTTTCATACTGAAGTACCAATTAATTACTAATTATGAAGATAATTAAATCTTTGGTATTAATGCAGAAGACTTAAAATAGCACAGCAATAGATGACAAGCGATTTTATAGCTACGATTGAGAATTCGGTTAACCAATTATTTGAAACATAATTTGTTCAATCTAAAATATAAAACTGGAATATATTATAACAGCTTTTAGTACGAAAATGTTACAGCAATGCACTACAGAAATTTAAGAGAATCGGAGGAACAACTAGTTGCATTAATTAACTGATAAAACATTCAAGATTTCATTGAGAGAAAAAAACTGCATTTTGCATCTTCCTCAAACGTTCTCTGCCTTTTGTCCATTAAAAATACTTTGTGTGAAATTCCACCCAGAAATGAAAGTTTTATTCTCAGTTTTCAGTAATTTACTTTTTAAATACACTTTTTTCCAACTGAAACTTTCCATCCATTTTAACTAGCTATTTTTTAGGATAATTTATTTATTCTTCATACCTTAAATTTATAAGTAACGTACCACATCAGCATAGAGAAAATATTTTACATAAACTTCATTCACATATTTTCTCCCTCGAGTGCGGAAATTTTTAAAAAAATGTGCAACTCAAAACGGCTGGAATGATCACCTCGCAATTTGCTCCATAACACAGTGCGCAATCTCTCACGAAAATGTGCAATTTTCATATGCTTGCAGATTTTCAATATGAGTAAGTAATTAAGCAAAGTAAATAAATATTACCTAATAAAATATCTTAGTACCTAGGAGATTAATGCCAAAATAAAATCTTAAATCTTATTTTAAAAAAAGCACACAATATCTACGTGAAGATACAGAAAAAACACACCACCATTTTGCCTGGTTGTAACCACTTTCTTCAGATGTAAGTACTTAGTAGACAAGATACCTTCCTGCCATTTTTAATTCAATTACTATTTCTTTCTGAAATTTAATTGCCAGATTCTACACTTTTCTTCTTTGCCTACGGAACTAATGTTAATAGACATAACATTATATCCCAAAAACTTCGGAATTTTAATTCCTCCGAAAATGATACGGAAAGAAATTATAAATATTTGTTAAGATTACCGACTGTGAAAAGTTAATCTTTTGAAATATACCCACAGGCCAAGAAAAGTACAATAAAAATGAGAAGTACCGAATGCGGACTTGGGGGAGCTTCGGCCAAATTTAAGTTTTGGTTCAAAGTTCAATTTAAAAACCAGCAGTGATTTTTATGTAATATAAGTGATAATGTTTGTTAAATAAAAAAATGAATTGTCTTTCGTCGGAATGAAGCCATTTTTAATATATTAGTTTATCCAACTGATAAAATCTAATTCTTTAAAGGTGGTTTTTCTCCATAGTATCTATTATATTGGGGTTTTTCTCCATAGTTTTTATTATATTGTAGCAACAAAACAGCATTAGTGAAATTAATTACAAAATGAACTCTTTCTGTCCAAATCACACATCGGCAAGTTTCACATTTGCATCACAAACGGAACATGAAGTAAAATGATGTAGTCCAAATAAAAAGGAAGAAAATTAGCCGTTGTCATGGTGCGATGAAAGGTATGAGCTCCCGCTGTCCCAAGAATTAACCAAAGGAAGATCCCTACCAGTCGATTTATTTAAAATTACAAATCATAAAATCGATGATAATTCACCATTAAACTGATAAATCTGCCAGCTAACCATTCAACGAATTTTTTACTGCTCACTCTGGTTAATAATTCTTTGTAAACAATCGTGTCAACACAAAGACTTTTCATTCTTAAATAAGCCCATAATTACCTGTATAATATGTAATTCATATATTAAATAATGACAATGTTAATTTAAGGTTTTTAACATTTTCAGAATTTTAGTACAAATTAGATCAAAAAAGAATTATGTGGAGTTTGGGACAATTATGTTAAATTTTATAGCAGTTGAATTTTTTATTTTTACACCACCGTATTTTTTGGGGGCTTTTTTACAAGAAATCGTCTAGTACAAAAGCTTATGCGAATCTTACGTACACGACAGCGCAGTTTAAATATAACGCTTTCTTAACTGCAACTTCTACTGAATCCTAGCGAGCTTAGCATACCGCTAAAGCAACAGCTCGTCACATTTGCGAGCGTTATTTCTGCGCTTTAAATGGGCTGACTTTGAAATTTATTTTTGAGGAAAAGCGAAAATTTAATTTCGAGCCACAGTAGATTTCCAAGCGCTTAACCGATTGATTAGCTAACGACTATAATTTAGTATTTCTTCGCAGGGATTAAACGCTTATCCTAGATTAAAAGATTATCTATGATTCAAATAAATTATTAGTTACTGTTAATTTCGCCGTGTTCTATATTCGTGTGCAGGCAGTAATTCCCCTTGACACTTAAATAGCCCAGGATAGGCTGTTAAAAGTTCAAAATAGTTTGACAAATACAGAATTTTGCAGTTTTGATTTATTCAACCTCCTTGAATGGAAAACAAACAAACATATAGAGAACTAGACATACCACACTTCTCAACTGCGGTCTGCATTTCTGTGTTGTTTTGAGGTTAAATAAGCAAATCGTGATGCAGTTAGAAGAGGGATTAAAGCGCAAAGCCCTGCTCTTGCAGAAGATGAAATTGAGCTTTAGGTACACAGCATTACGTTACAGCATTATGCAGTGGTTTCTAGCACCCGAGGACAACTGGAGATCTCTTGCCCCTCTTGTTTGTCAAGAGTGGAAAACATTTTATTTAAAAAAATTGTTGCATTAATTTGTCGCCCACTAGATGCTACGCGCAAGGGCAAATGTCCTCCCTTGGTCCCATCTAGTTACGCCCCTGTCATTATGCAAACTGTGTCCTAACACTGTTGAAAATGTTCTCGGTTGTGACTTTGAACATTAAGTCTTGCAAGCAAAATCATTTTACTTTTCGCACTTTAAAGCTGCGTAAGGATAGCAATTTTTGTTTAAAACTATTTATAAAATAAAGTAAGCCAATAATGTTAAATATAACAATAACATTGAAATATATAGTATATATTTGAATGATTGCGTAGAATGCTAAAATGTTGAATCCGTAATGAGTAGGAAACTTGGCAGCCGAGTGAGATTAAATATTCATTTTTATTTTAATTGACATTTGTGGCCACAATTTACTTGGCACTCTAATTGTTCCTATTCAAGAACACTTACATTTTTAATGCTGTTGCGATAGGAAGAGAGTACAGCGAAATTGCGTCATTATATGAAAAGAGGCAGAAGCTAAAGTGCGCAATTATCCAAAATGGAAGCTCACTAAGAGAAAGGTTTTGGTTTGAGTTAGAAATGTTTCAGTCCTCAAAATTTTGATTTCAAGTTCTGATTCAGCTACGTCATCAGCGTTATGCAAGCCATGTGACATAAATTAATCTGTAAGTGGCAAATCTAGATGATATACCCAAATTAATAATGAATTAAGAGGCTATTGGTAAATTAAATTATAAAGCTTTTTTATATATTTTTTATCTTGCACATATATACACATACATATTTTGAATTTCATTGCTTCATATATATATATATATATATGTATATATATATATATGTATGTATGTATGTATGTGTAATGTTGTAGACTTAAGTATAAGGAAGTTTGACTGCGTAGATAATGACACGTTGATCAGTAATGAAGAACAAGCTCGGCAGTCGAGGCAGATTAATACTCATCTTTATTTCAATACATATTTTCGCTCACAAATACTTAACACAGTAATTATGTTTGTTCTAGAAGTTACAATTTTTCCTATTGTTTTGCGGTAAAAAGGGAAAGCAGCATACAGCAGTCTCTGCAACAAATGTAGAAACAAAAAGCCTTGTATTCAAGATGAAATCTTAATTCAGAATAAATTAGTTTCGGTTTTAATGCATTTGATTGGATAATTAATAATGCTGTAAAATTACTATTGACTGGTTCAGTTTTACTTCCTTTTACGTCCCCAGTGTTATGTAAAAGTCGTATATGACATGGATTAGTTTCGAAATGACGCAGTGTAGACAGAGGTATATATTTTTAGAATTGAGAAAGGAAATGTACATTGTCAATTTAATCTCTTACATATTCTTTATTTTTTTTTACATATATATATTCTTAAAACCCGGTTAATTAAGTGTTGACTTCCATTACCCATTTACGTGTGTAAATTCAGAAAATTTCTTTGAAAAATCCCATTTTTTTATTTATACTGTTTTGCGCTGGAATATGTGCTTGGATAAATATAAATAATGTTGCATTTCGAATGCTTATGTTATGATCTCTTGAATCTTCTTTTAGAGGGAAAAAATTGAAATCTTTGAAGTAAATTCTCGAAAAAAAAAGTCTTTAATTTGGAATATTTTGCTAAATATTAGGTAATTGTCACTGAATCTGTCGTCCAATTACGAAATCTGATACTCAAGAATCATCAGTTAAAGTTATTTACTATTTTTAAAATACAAAGCGAAAATATCAAAATTAAAATTAAGCATTAAGGGGCCATTTCTAATTTAAATTATAATTTATAGTTATACATTTTTTATCTTGTAATATCAAATGCACTGAAACTCATTCTGAATTAATATTTTATCCTGAACACAGGGCATTTTGCATCCACCTCTGTCGCCGCAAAGACTGACGCTTGATGTTTTCTCTTTTTACGATAAAAAACATCAAAAACGTAAAATGTTTGAAATAGGCATGATTAGAGTGCAAAGTAACTTCTGGCCGCAAATTTAAATTGAAATAAAAAGTAATAGTCAATCTGCCTCGGCTGCCAAGTTTGCTCTTCACTATGGATCAACATCTTCAGTAACTACGCAACCAAAATGCTATATAATTACACTCTGTTTCATTATATATCTATATGTCTCAATCGTAATAAATTGTCTAATATTTGCGCTAAAGCTGCAAAGTAATAAAATAATAATTTACTTTCACATATTACACGAAGAGATTACATGCAGTGCCGAAGCACCTTATACAGACCCTCAATCATCAGTTTGAAACTGCAAGTTGTTTTAAGAAGAAGGGTATAAAATAGACTTTTCCATCAAACTGGATAGATAGATATACAATTTAGTAAATCTGATGACGATTTCTTTGATTATAATCTAAACTGATAAATAAAATACTATTAGAAGATGAAAAAATAAATTAAACTATACTTAATGCATCTAAAAAATTATATTGAATAACACTCTTTTGAGCTGTAAAGTGTAGAAGTTTACACTTTAATTCAATCTGATTATAAATACACGCAACTAATTTGACATCATATTTCAATACGATTTAAATTTAGAAGATAAAGTTTGAATGTTCGCTAAAAACAGCCCTTTGAGTTAAAAAAATAAATAAGAAATGGACTGAACATCTTCTCAAGTTCTGATATTACCTTAGAAATGAAATTCTTCCATTCGCAGACTCATCATCTTACGTATAACATTTATACCACAATTGAAACGTGCACAATGAGAAAGAAGTTCATACTTCAAAACGATAAACTAGAATCCGATTCTTCATAAAACTAACTTCTTAACAGATACCATTTTATATGAGGCATACTAAGCAGTGAATTTTTAAGTACACGTAGATAGTCAAACACTATGCTTTCGACAAAATCTACAAGTATAAAATTTGTACAATTAAGCCAAACTTTCTGGTACAGGAATCCAGGAGAGTTGATGGGGTTTTGATGCTAGAAATCCCTATAATGTCTCTCCAGTTTTCGCTGTCACTGCATAACGACATTTACCTTCATTATGTTACGTTACGTAAATAGGGCGCTATACTCTACATGGCCTGGCAAATGTTGTCACTTCACAAGGTTTTTAAATTACCATTTACGCTGCCAGGCAAACTACCTTCTCGGAGGTACGTGGTTTAAGTTCTTCGTTTATCTTTCAAATTTAAACTATCCGTTGCTTCATTAGTTAAGCGCTTTAAAAGCAGTATACGTATTCTTAACAGCTCTTAACTTACTCTCAGCATAACATATCTTTAAAACATTTTTAACAATATCTCTAAATCATGTAATCTGTAATACATCTAGTATATGTTATTTATAATATAGCCACTTGGGAAAACATTAGCATTATTTTTGTTAGCATCAAAAAGTGTCTCCAGCATCATATATGAGCTACTTCAGTATAGAATAATTGTTTACGCACTACGTAATAAGTTTTTAAATTTTTGTTATCACGCAAAACTTAATAAATTGAAAACTGAGTTTGAGTTTTGGAAATTTCCCACATTATGAAGATTTAGTAAAAATCAAGATTAAAATTTCTTGAGTTTAAAATTCATTATATTACAAATCTTGTTTACTAATATATACTACAGTCTCATCTATTTCTTGTAATACAATTTAAACACTTCTAAGGAGCAAATTTTCAGCTATTACTACAAATCAAATGAAAAAGATTATCACTGCTACCAATTATTATACACTTAGCGCAAAAATTACGCAGAGAAAAAGTATCTAAATTTTAATGAAAATGTCTTTTTAATTCGGATATCTGCGCTAAACTTAAAAATTACTCCAAAGAACTTAATCTAAGTTACAGCAACACAGGCTTTGAAAGTAAAGGAAATCAAATACTTCTTCCTTCATCGATAAAAGATATTGTACTTAAATCGGGAATAAAAAACCCACAAGCACACATCTATCTATATACCTACATACATTATATAACAAAAAACAAACAAACAAAAAAAGCGACGCATCAAGAAGGAATCATATGATTGCTTTGAAATTCCGTATGCATACATGTTTTGACCAAATACGCAAATAATTAAAATTTGGTGTCCAATGAATGTTAATAGTGCGATCTACAGCGCAATCGGAACTGCGCATCCAGGATGTATATAAGGAGCTGTTCTTAAACTGTAGTTAAAAACTCCTGTTGCATTGCGATTTAGAATATCTTTCAAGGACTGAAGAAACATGCCTCGCCGCAGGATTCGAGCTCCTTACGAGCAACTGTCAAAGTTTGAAAGAGGTCATATCATTGGACTGAAAGAGGTCATATCATTGGACTGAAAGAGGCAGGTGTGGCAAATAGGAGAATCGCTCGTCATACGAGTCGAAGCGATGCGGCGATTAAAAGATGATGCTGGCAAGAATGGGTGGACAATGGCACATTTCAGCGTCATGATGATAGCGGTCGACCTAGTGCCACAACAGATCGGGAGGACACAGTGATTGTCAGATCAGCTGTCAAAGCGCCTGATTCATTGCTATCAACCATCAGACAAACGACCCGCACATGAGTGTCCACCATGACGATTCACAGACGGCTAATAGAGCGAATTCGTAAAACCGTCTGTCTGCTGGAAGTGCCTTCGTTGGCATTCTCTCCTATTACACATATCCTCCGGGACAAAAACCAACTTTCTTCGATAATTCGTCTGGCAGAAATAACGACACAAATATTGCCCATTCTGCAAGTTCCTTCCTTCATATCTTGACGTGCGTCGGAGAGCTGAGCATTTCACACCATTCGCATAACTCAGTGACGTGCGTCTACTCTAAAATCTGCATAAATTTCTGACCACTCCTTCTTGGTGTTGCATTTTCAATGTCGAGCAGTGTAGAATAAACTGACCGGATTGTACACGCTCTGAAAGTAAGCTATTGTTAGCTTTTTACATGCATACAGTCAATTTCCCTATTTTTTCGATAAAAGCCAGCTCCAAAAACTTTGCCCATTTCGCACTATGACTATATTCGCTTTCTATTTTTATTCCTTCAGACTACTTTGCATATATCTTTAAAGGGCAGAAAATTCAGACGTTTAGAGTCCTTATGTTTGCTTTTAATAACATTTGATAATAAGAGTCAATTTGATAAGCAGTCTCCAAATCTATGATTGCTATAAGATTCCAAAAAGTAATACATTTCAGTTTTTGAAATCTCTACTCAAAGATTTAGCACAAAATAAAATTTGTTTAACATTTAGAAAAAGAAAACTGTCTTTTATTTCCTACTAGATTACATCCTGGAGAAAATATATGGCCAAAATGATTTCTTTATTGTCTCCGACAAGAGAGAGAAACAAAACACGAGAGTGTTTTGACAGCGATCGCTAATAAACCTCTCTTGAACTTCGGACATTATCACGGAGACAACCACACTTCACGGAACCGGATCAAGGATAATAAACTCAAAATTAACTAAGGAATATTTTCTCAGACTGAATTGCGCACGTCATGCAAAAAGAAATCCATCTATCAAAATATTTATTTCTTTATTATGTTACAGCCTGCAATTTTGAATAGAGTACTCTGACTTGAAAATTAATGAAAAAGGACTGAATGTTTGAACAATCTTTGAAGCCAGACTTTTGAACCAAAATCTTTTGTGAACACCTTGGTTTTACTTTTCTGAGCTTCGATGAATTCCGATTTGAACGGGTTTGGTTTATTTGACTACGGTAAAGCACGCTAGGGCGATCCGCCTTAGGGAACGGGTGCCTTCGAGGAGGAAATTCAGGAAAACTGATTTATATCCAGGCTAAATAGAGGGAGAACCACAAAATCGTTTAGGCAGCCACCCGTTCCGAGATTCAGTGAATTTACCACGAGGCCACTGGTTATCCGTCGGTTGAAACTGAAATAGAATAAACTGACTACTATTTTTCAGCTGCTGTGCTTCATAATTTTTAAGTAAATCGATCAGTCCGATGTGACAATGCTAAATACAGTAGTATATTAATTTCTGTTCTATATCTTCCTTTATATATGCAAGTTTTACGATTTTACCAAATTTTTATTAAACTGATAAAAGGAACGCCAAAAGTAGAACATTGAAAGAAAGTGGGGAAAAGTGAAATACCGATAACGCATCTAAAGCGTGGGAAATAAAAAAAATTGAATTAACATCTTACAAAAAGGGTTTCTTTTTCTCAAAATTTCCAGAACAGATTCCCGATGTTGGATCTTAGAAAGAACATCATAATTCAACATAATCATTACCTCAAGAGTGTGGAAAATCGAAGCATTCTCAATTTTCGGATCTTTCTGTACTGTTTATGAAAAAAAAAAAAGGAATAAAATCTGTTCTTTGAATTCTAAGGCATAGCTTTTGAACACGGAGATCTAACGAGGATAATCACTTTCACAGAATGATCGCTTTCATGCACACAAAAGAAACTTCTATTTTATCTTTCGACTCACATTTTACAACAAGGTATGCAATCATTTTCTGCTTTCTTGTAAAGTCTGATACAAATTATGCAGCTGATTTTCCGTCAATAATATTGTAAGATAAAATTACGCAACAACTGATTTCCTGTTATATTATACAGTCAAACAAATTATGCACGATTTATTTAAAGCTATGTGATACTGCCGGATAAATTAGTCTACTGCTGGTTTCTTTGTAACGACTGAGCATTTGCTGCTCAGAATTATCTGAGATCCCATCCATGCTCAAGATCGTTGAAACTGGTAGAAGGAAAACAAGCGAGAAATCTAACAATAAATATACCCTGATATTTTAGTGCCAGTCTTCTTTTATTTATTTACTAGTAAATACCTGGCTAACTGGATAATAATTCTGGCTTTATCAAGTTACTCTGATCATACCATCTTAGCAACCAAAATGAGGATTCGAGTGTGGATGTTTTCTACTCGAGAAGAAAGTTTAGAATTACGACTTGATGACATACAGCTACTAACATAAATGTGTTAACTTTGCAAACTGATAGAATACACTACTTATATTTTTACTACATTGCTAAACCTTGCACTTTATTTGTTTTTCTTATATGCTAGTACTAAGTATGCGACTAATTTCTCGAGATAAATAGAAAATCTAATAATGCTTTCATCATTACATTTTCTATCTATCTCAATAAACGAGTAGTAGCAAAATATTCTTTTACTTACTTAGCTGCGAGACTAATTTTAGTTTAATCAAATTTTGTGAGGTGGCTAACACCATGCCAACTACGTGGTCTCCGATAAATTTAAGACAAGTACATTTCTAACAAATGGCTGTAATTTTTATGATAACTATTAATTTGAAAATAAAATCATCGGTTTGATTTATTTCAAGAACGTAACGATGAAGTCAGCTGAAGCTTTAAAAAATATCTGATGTGTACACCACATGACTTCCTTGTACGGAATATTAAGTTATACGCATTTTTTTGCTGCATTTCATTTAAACTTATTTCCTCGAATTTCATTAGAGATATATTTCGCATTCAATTAATTCAGTTCTCACTTCGCGACAAGGCAAAAATACATAACTCAAAATAACTTCATCAGAAATTGAAAGATAAAGAAAAACATAAAACACCAAATACAGTTTAAACAATTAAAAAGATACAATTAAAATTACAATTTCTCGCAAAAACAAGCAATTCGGCCAGCTGGGAAAGAAGGCAGATTTTTCGGTGCACAAAACTATAAGTTTCCTTTAGGCTCCCATTCTGAAAAAAAGACACTGAAGACGTAGAAAGACTTAATTCACTATTCTTCTGAGTTTCAAATGTAAACAAATATGGCTACTATTGTAAGAAAAATTAAGTTTAGCCACACTTAAACAACTTTTAAATTGTTGATAATTCTACAACTGTTGCATGCAGATTAACTAAAGGCATAAAAACGTTAAAGATAAGAACAACATAATTCAATCATTTTTAAAGCAAAAAATGCGCAGTTTACCAACATATAAGACTAAAAAACCTAGCTCACAGATCTGAATAACAGAGTGAGTATAATATATATATATATATACACACACACACTTTTTGTGCGGCCGAGTGCAACCAAACAAGGAGGTGCACATCTACATCTTATAGCAGTCCTATATACAAAATTTCAACGTTCTGAGGCCACTTGTTTTTGAGTTATGTGAGATACACGCATACATACGTACGTTTACGTACAGACATCATGAAAAAATCTCTTCTGAATCCATTTTAAAATAGTTTTATAATTAAAATACAAATACAGTCCTTTATTCTGTCCTTGCGTACAGATGTCGCGCAAAAACATCGTTAAATTGCATTTGATTAGCGGTCAAATTCTATATTTTCGTTGAAATATGGTATCCGGAATTTTTCGTGATTACAATACTTCTTTTAAAATGCTGTTGGCTAAAAACCGAGATTATTAAGAGTATTCAGAATTTGTATAACAAAATTAATATAGTCTCGTTTAAAATACAATGGCTTGCAAAAGAAACAAACAGAAAAATCGCTGTAAATTGTCTAAAAGTAGTTCTCAGCACTTGAAATTTGGATATGTTACAAATGAAAGCAAGCTCTATCAGTTAGGATTCCGAAAATGTGTGGCCATGCCATCGCTTTACGAAAATATGATACAGCTTCAAACCAGCTGTTTAGGAGAGAATCGCTATTCAGTGAACGACGGCATATTATTCGAGATAACCACAGTGTAAAAATGAGTGTTAGGCGACATTTGTCAGAAGAATTGCGTTATACAACTATAGCTGATTACAAGCAGGACAGTCTGACGTTGCAAAATGTTCTGTGCTAAGCTGGTTGTGGAAACTATTACTAACTACTGGTTCAACTTCTAGATGACCTACAGAAGGTAGACCAAGAGTCACCATTTCTGCAGACGTCAAGATCAAACTTAAACCCTAATCACGTCTAGCGACGCGAGCGGCTAGGCGAGACATTTCTGAGAAACGGGATTCTGGTAGCAACTATTTAAACGGGAGGGTTCCAAGAAAAACCAGCACGAGGCGATGTTCCATCTAGTCGACGAAACGATGTCCTGGCTAATCAGGACATTTTAAAACTTTGCCGAAAATGTTTTGTTTGCAGCTGTGTCCCGCGTAGAGATCAACCAATCAGACGAAAGTTCTGTTTCTGAAGGATCACGGGTAATTTCTAGTATGGCAATGGCTGTAGTTTAACGTCGTAGAAGATAGAAATGGAAGCTTATTTCATGGAAGAAATACGAAAAAGACACACATTTGTATGCTGTGTTTTAATAATATAACCCTCTAAGTCATTTTTAAAATGTTTATATACTGATTAAATTTGTAATTTGTAAATTCAGAGTAGACAGTATTTTAGGACATTCTTGTACTTTTTATGATTTGTTTACAAATTTTTCGTTGCCAAAATTTCATCAAATTTGATATATTTCATATTCATCTATAGCACACCGTATAGAAATATTATCAGTGTTACATATTAATAGAATTTGCTTTTACTAAATTTGAGGTGTTTAATTGTTTTAAATTCTATTTATATATGCGCGACATTATTTTAAAATTTGTATGCTATTAAATTTATGTTATTAATTAAATTTGTATTCATAAAATTCTTACTCATTAAATTTTCATGGTATTATTTTTATGTTAGTAATAAAATACTTTTTAGACTATAAATACATTAGAAACTATACTTTTCTTGTAAATGCTACATACTGAAACATTGGAAATTTATCGATTTATTATTATGTACGATAAAAAAACATTTTTATACACATTCATTAATATAAATCTTATTCATTACATTAATACCAATAAACATCCATCAACAACTTCTAAACCATCACATCTCTTTCTATGCATATGTAAATATATGACTTATTAGATGTGTATTATATCTTATTAGATTATGTGAGATGTAGATATGAACATAAAAATGAACATTGCCGAAAAGTTTATTTGAAGTCACTTCTAATTCATATAATGATCAAGTAATTGACAGCAACTCTACTCATCAGTGTTTCTTGAACATTACCCTGGCTATAAAATACACAGTTAAAAAAATAATTGATAAGCATAGACATGAAAAATGATACGTTTTGTTTTTGGGATAATACATAATTATATCCTATGTATGATTTTTCATAGTATAAGCATGGCTTATGAATAACAAGAAATTTAACAGCTTTTGCATTTATAAAACATTTGATCACTTAAAACATACAGTGCACAAATGATTATCACTTTGGTGTGTGTTTATGCTTTCCACCACGTTTCTATTACCTTCCACAAATAACAAGTTTAAAATGAAAAGAGTGTGAACGATACAAGATACAACATGGAATTTGAAAGCAAAAATCTCTTTTGCCAATTTGAGCGATAACTGATTCTTCTTTGGCTTTCAAGTCTGTTTACTAACTGAAGATGGTAACCCAGCTACGTAGATTTAGTGGAAATGGGGTTCTAAGAAATGTTTCTTTCGACGCCGAGTCCCAGCTAGCAATAGCAGATGTGATAGCGGTTTTAGAGCACATCGCATCAGGACTGCAACTCCAGCTTAGATCCGCGCTTACTTCTGCTACAGGAAGGATAGTATGCATGAAGGCTTCATGGAAAAGGTCTGCATGCTAGTCGACCCATTTACTTCCTGCTACCGGTTTGAATTGGTCACGTGGCCATGTAAACTAGACCAAAAATCAGTGGAGGTCTGTTTTGTTCACTCAAGAGTCTCACTTTGCTTCAAAGAGTAATTTTTTTACGTGTTTACATAAGAAAAGAAGCAAATACTCGTTATTTTTCTTCTAATATCCGGCAAAGGGATATCTATGCAGGAGGCAGCGTTTTTGTATGAGGATGATTATGTTCAGGTGGGTATGTGCAGACTGATATGTGCTGCATGTGGAACTCTGATAGCTCAGAGGTACAAGGACGACACACTGTTCGTCGGTATGCTAATACAACTGACGACACTTCCATTTTGTAAGCAGATAATACCCACCCTCACAATGCTCGCCTCGTGCATCAATTTCTTGAAGAAACTAACGTGTTGCTGGTCTCCAACCCCATCCTCAAACCTCACATGGGCTTAGAACTGCTTTATGTGATCAACAGGCAATGTTACCGAAGCAGCTCATTGTTAACATCATAGTTAAGTCTCCGACATCGCTGTCAGGCCTGTATTGCTGTTCGAGGTGCTCATACTCACTAGTGAGAAAATGTTCTGTATTTAATTTGTATGTTCGAATGTATGAGATTTTATATTATCAAATACAATTATTCTGTATAATATTTTTTTGTGTGTTTTTAAGTGGTATAGTAAATATTTTCATCAATTTTCGTCCAAGCTTGCATATTTTTTGAGTTGGCATTAGTTTTCCGTTTGTTGCTCAACTCTTGGAAACCAGTGTAATACTTAGTAAAGTGAAAGAAAAATTCAGATTCTTCTAAACGAAAGAACCGGATATCTATACAGAATAAAAGTGAAATGAGAAATTGGTCAGAAGTCCTATTTCAGTTATTCTATTCAATGAAGAAAAAGAAAATTCCAATGATTTTTGAAGGTCTACTTTAGTTTGCCTGTGTTTAAATCCAACACTTTTGGTGGATTTAGAGTTTATTTTCGTAATCGGCACGTCAGTGTATCAACGTAAAACATTCAGATTAAAAACAACGATCACTAACCTGTTCCTTGACGGTCTGCAGGATTGTATTCTTGTGTTCCGACTTCTTGTAAGTTCCGTGCTCCAAGAGAGGATCTTCTTGTCCCGATGGCATTCTGTATCACTCTTACATCCTGCCCTTACAGGACTTCATCATCTAAAGTAAATACAGAAAATCATGAGACTTCTATTTGATTGTATCACATAAGATTGGTAACCAAACAATATTATCGTGAAAATTTTTAAAACAAAACTCACTGAATAGGCATTAACTCATACGGAATTGTTTTTTATCAAATTTTTCGTGATCAGAGAAATTTCTTCGAAAGCTCCTACTATGCTAATCTTAAATAATTTACTAAGCATTTTAATTAACACTTAATGTTTCGTGATATTGTCGGTGTTGATTTTATTTGTTTCAAAACAACGACTTACACGATTTTGCATTAAGAGATTAATAGGGCTTATTCTTCTTCATACAGTCTACTTGTTTCAGAAACGATACCATATAAAATAAAAAATCTTTAATAAAAAATTTTCGTTACGAAGACAGTTTAATGTTCTTTACATAGATGACTAGTGAGAGCTGCTGAAATACGAAGATTTATCTTCCTACGGTTAAGAAGTTTTTATCTTTCATTCACTTTACTTTATTTAACTTTTTTATTTATTTTCCTCCAGCTTTTTCAAATATTTTCATTATTGAATTTTATATGTTTCAGATTTTATCTTTACAAAGTTTAAAAAAGTCACTCTTTCATTTATTACATCTATTTCTCAGTCTATAAAAATATTAATTTAAGACTGCTTCTGTGTAAATAATTTCTGCATAATTCCAATCACGTTTGACATAAATCATGATAGTGGAGTTTGAAGCGGATTCGATGCTTCGGCTAGAGGTAGCATAAAGCTTCAAACTGAATAATCTAAAAGTCATTCCATGAAACGAGACGTAGATACACTTAAGAATCAACAAACAGCAGTTCTATATTTCGTGTTTCTGCAAATGGTCTTCACTTCGTCAGTTAAAACACTGAATATTAATTAAAGGACAAAAATAATTGTGAGTTTTCCCCCTTCGGTTTTCTTGTATTCATTTTTATTTAAACTAACAAGCTACAGTAATAAATATATTACGAAAAGAAATTATGAAAATTTTGTTGCATTATATGTTTAAATATTAACATTAAAATACTGAAGTAATTGATATACAAAAAGAACCTAATTTAGGAAACTTTGTATGTGTGAGAATTTTACCGGTAAACGCAGAACTCCCTTGACGCAGCAATTGGGATATTTATCTTTTTAAAAATTTAACAGGTTGAGGAATTTTATCTTATTTATTTATATTTTAATCTCATTTATTTAATTTTATAAATTTTACATTTTTTATTTATTTAGTTTCATCGCTTTGCTTGACTACTTACATGCTTTTTAAAAACAGCAAGTCAAATAATTTACACACTGTATAGGAAGAAAAGAAAAGAGGAAACGTTCTGAAAATTAGAAAGCGTAAATTAATGTATATGCATTAAGATGTTATCACAAATTAACAAAAATTTCTTTCGGCCGAGTACGTTGATAAAATAACGGAATCGTTAATTTACATATAGGAACAAAGTTCACCAACACTACTTCCGGAAAAAACTTAATTCTAAATAACCGTCTTTAGAATTTCTATTCCGAATGTATCAACCATTTTAGAAACTCAGATGTACATTGCATCCCTCTGTTAGAAGAAGGAAGGATATTTTATTTTTAAAGCATCGAAGGAAAAAAAAAACAGAAACATCAAATATCACCTCTTTCATCAAAGGTAATTAAAGAAAAATTACCTTGGCTTATTTTATTTAACAATCATATGAGTATCAAATATATAAAGCGAATTTTATTCGAAAGGTACACTATTAATTATCAAAAATGGGAAATGCCATCATCTATTGCACTCTGTCAACGTATTTTTAATACAGACTAAACAGATGACAATTAGATGATGAACGATCGTACCATTCCCTGCAGCAACACAATTAAATATCAAATGGCTCAAATTTATAATCGGTTGAGTACAGCGACCATTCAATGTTGAATTCAATGGCCACGCATATTTCATCAAAGCATCTCTTAGTTAACAGATCTCGTGATGCGTAAATGCTGAAGACAGTGGAGAGGCTTTTTCATTCACAATGCTTAGCATTTGAAATAACGGTATCCCGAGGAGAACAGATTATTACATTTGTATGACATATGAATACACGGAGCCTTCTGCTTCGTATTCAGTCACAATGAGAGAGATATATTATTGACAGCCTGATCCATTAGGTTATTCAGAAAACAAATGACAAGCTTTAGTCTCTTAATAGATTAATCATTTGCTAAGCAACATAACGCAGTTTATAATTATTGAAACTTTTTTGATTATGCTTCCAACACTTTTTTATAAATGTATACTTATTTTCGATAACACGAATACTGACTCCACTGTTTTATTCAAAAAAATAAAAGCAGACTTTAATCTACTTAGTTTTTATTCGTTTTCTAATGAATAAAATACAGTAAAGAAGCTTAAATTTTCCTATTGATATTTCCATTATTTTTTATGAATTTACTTATTACTGGTAGCAAGAATAACAGCGAAAGAGCTAAGCATACAAGTTTTAAGATTTCTTTATTATTGTTTTTAATTTATGTAAACATTTGTGCTCGAATGCAGTTTGGATCTGCCCCCCAGACGCTATAGTGGTTACTGACGCTGAATGCCGTACCGATGGGTCCGGGTTTGAATCTCAGAGAAGGCATAGATGTTTGCGTGTACCCGGAGTATAGTGTCTGTGCGACAAAGAGCAATCAAAATACACGGCGATCTGAAGCTCCTCTCGAGTGGCTGGTGGTACGGGATGAGAAGTGGGAGACCTTTGGACCGCCTCCCGGGTGTTTGCCATAAAAACTGAGGTGAAAATTTAACAAGACCTAACGATACTTAATGCACGAACATAATATACTTAATGAACGTATGGGAAAGCGTAAATGCTGGCCATGCTTCAAATCTGTGCCTGTATTTTTGATTTTACCTGTTTCTGTAGTGTTACTGTGTTTCCGTTTATTCGATGCATTTTATGACATAATTTTATCGTATATTCCAGTTTGCTCAAATTTCCGACCGTTTATTGTGCTCGTAAATTTTTATTTCGATTACTGTGCTGCAGACATTACGCTTATGAACCGGTCGACGTTTGAATTTTAACGGAGCTAAATTAAAAGCGTCGGCTGAGCTTAAAAGCTACTGAACATTTGTAGTTTGGTCTGCGGTTCAAGTCCCAACGAATGGGCTGGCTGCATGGGCGTTTTTGTGCTTTTTGCCATGTGTAACGTGGATACAAGCCAGTTTCCCTTAAAAAGGTCTTCCACGAGGCATCTCTCCCTTTCCGTACGGCGCCCAATGGCATAATAAATAATAATGATAAATAACAATTAAATATCAGAGCTATGAACAGAAAGTTTCTTGGTGGACCTCAGCAATAATATCTGTCGCTGAGTCGGCGACCTTTGGCGACTTTTCGCCAACTCGGTGACATTTTGGAAATTTTTGTGAAACGCACTTTTTAAATCCTAGAAGCCATTTTTACAAACGTGCTGGGCAAGCCTGCATAACACCACAAGAGCCAGTTAGTTGAATTAACTGAATAGTGTAGTTCAGAATTTCGCCAACTGTTTTAGAATTTTACTTCTAAATGATTTTGTTGATCTGCCTTATTCCTTGATTTCAACTAGAATTTAACTCATCTCTGTTTTCCTTCTTGAGCTATTCGTGGCTATTTATTTAGCTGTACCCTGTTGTTTACAGTTGTTACAATTTCTTCCAACTCATTTACTCACTACGATCTGAAAGAACATGTAGCCCGCAGGCAGACGTTTTCATTTATCTTTTTCACAAAAGCAAGATTCAATTTCTCGCATTTCAATATTTTTTTCGTTTTTTTACTAATTCGATGAGGCGAAATATTCTGATATAAATCAGCAGCTATTTTACAAGACAAACCTTTATTTCTGTTTCAAACTTTTCTTTGCACAACATAATTAGCATTTCCCTTACAGATAAAACTTTCAGAAAAATGCAACTGATGCATCTTTTTAGAACTACATATTTCCAGTACATATTTCTCTGCTGAATGTTATTTCAAGGAATCAAATCTGAATAAATTGTTTTTCAAAAGTTGGCCATTATTTTCCACGTAGTCAAATGTCAGACACATTTTAATAAACATTGTTTATCATATTCAAAAATTATATATGTTATCCATGAAAGGGTAATAAAAGTGTTTTATGCAGAACAGAGAACAAAGTCTGACTATTTAATATTTTAGGGATGCAATGAAGATAAAGAGGTTGGACGATTGAGAGCAGAAATGAAAGAAAAACTGTCAAATACAGTTATGTATTATCAAAATATAAAAATCGAACTAGTTTAGAATATTAAAAACTTTTATTTGAGCCTAGCTTATCTGTAGTTTTTACCAGTAACGACCCTTTGAAGTACCCAAAAACAAGGATCGCTTTCGCAAACACACAGACTAGGTAGAACAGAATGCAGAGTTCTTTACAGTTTCCTCAGCAACTTCTCAAGCATGACTTCAATAAATCACTTTTCTTCGTTGACAGCATAAGTAAAAATCTACGAAAAAATTCGATTTATCTATCATATCAGCCACCACCCAAACGTCAAATAATAAATAGAGCAGTTACTCCCGAAAGGCTGAATACTGGCTTTAGCAGTTAATTACAGCTATTTACATTTACTTAAAAGATTTTAAAAGAATATGGCAATTTATTAAATTCTCCAACGTATGTAACAGCAACAAAAATCCCTTCAAGAATATATAATACAGAAAATTCAACTAAGATCTGTAAATCTAGGGCAAATACTATAGCTTTCGAGAAAGATATTAAAAAAAAAGATTTTGGAATTCATGAAGAACTTTCTCTTTTGTTGCTCTTAAACTAATCGACGCTAGAAGCTGCAGATGTGAAAATATCCGTTGTCAGTGAAGAAACTTTGTCAGTTATTCAACTCCAGTGGTTGTTAGCACTCTTGTTCACAGCTATTCCCCGCTTTATGGGAAGTCATACGTCACTTCGCTTACGCTGAAATGCATAAACTAGTACCTTTTCCGATTAATAAATAAAATTCGAACAGAATATCCGCTTTTAGATAAAAAAAGATACTGCTCATCGTTTGTTATACGTAATGATTTCAAAAAGTATCACTAAATGGGAAATTTCATATAAATTTAAGGGAATTCCACAGAATGTGTTCACTACCTACAAAAATTGTATTGATAGCAGTCTAAGAGTGAAACGATACGTAGCGTTTTAAGACCTCAACATAAAACAGAAAAGCCGACAATCTCGACTTCTGACAGTCAGGCAGGAAGATATATGAAATGTAAAGATTATTATACCTAAGTTTCGGAAGGAAAACTTACATGGAACATACATTACTTCTGTTTACATGAGCTATGTATGCATCATATCATTTTGCTTTTAATGCTATTTGGAATGAGCCAAGCCCTGCTTAGAAATGCACAATCTCTTCCTACATTAGTTAATGGTCATTGCTTTCTTGGTTTAACTATTTCGACTGTTAGAAAAGTTTTCTACGTGTAATGGACTTTCATGAAGTGGAAGAAACTTGACCCATATATAAGCTGAAAATTTGACGATGTTAAAGTTCAGATATTTGCAATAGTTCACAATCTGTTTTCATCGTTAAGTTCCATTGTAATCTGATTTCTATAATAATAAGCGAAAATTATAAACTGAATTATTCACGAATCTTTCCAATTATGAAAACTACAACAAGCTTTTTTCGGAAGATGGCCCACCAGCGGCCGAGCGGTAAAGTCCCTGAACACTGGTAGTTCTGTCCGAGGTTCGAATTTCAACGAACGGGTTAGCTGCATGGGCGTTTTCGTGGTTTTCCCCATCTGTAACGTGTTAATACGAGCCAGTTTCCCTTAGAAAGTCCTCGGCGCAACACGTAAATAATAATAATATTTTCGGAAGATGTTCTTAAGGAAGCTAATCAGCTTTTGTAATTATTAAAAGAATTTCGGATAAATGCCTCGTATTACGTAAAATAAGTCAAACTTAAAATAATAATAATAAAAATAAATAAATAAAAGATTATGCATCTTTTTTTTTTCTTTGAGGTATCAATCGCAACTGAAAATTAGTTAGACATGATTTACAAATATTTTGTTAGTATAATAATTACTTTTGTAATGTAACTGTAAATATTTTCAAGTCACTTTTAAGTAGAAGAATGTTTATACATTTAGATCATTCCCACCAAACTTATCATTAACTTAATATTAACTGGACAGCTTGTTTTACATATTAAAGCTCCTTAAGAAGCACTATAAACGAAAAAAAAAAAAAAAACTAACTGACTGTATAAAGTATTTATCCCGCCTTCTTCACATGCCTTCGTGGTGTAGTGGTCAGCACGCTCGACGCGTATTCGACAGGTCCATGGTTCGAGTCCCCGCGAGGGCATTGCTCATTTTCCCCATCTCTTGCTTTCAAATAACCTAACGACTCTCTCTACAAGTGGCGCCCGAACAAATCCAAAAGGTGGTGGATGATGATTCTCCACCATCGGCATTTGACGATTGGGTCCCCTAACCCCAGTCGCCCTTTAAAAGGAGGAGCATATAAGGTATTTTCCCCGTCTTCTTCGCATGCCTTCGTGGTGTAGTGGTCAGCACGCTCGACAGGTATATTCGAGAGGTCTGTGGTTCGAGTCCCGGCTAGGGCATTGCACATTTTTCACATCTCCTACTTCCAAATAACCTAATGACTCTACAACTGTTCCAAATGTCAACGGATGACAGAAAACCAATATGGGTTTTCGAAGAGTAAATTTCTGCTCATTGACATTAAGCTATAAATTAAATAGCTTTTAAAAATTAAGCACATACTCGCACATTACAGGTGATTTATACAAGCTACCTAAATCAACGGTTATAAAAAATGTTTACACTTAACCTAGGAATTTCTATTCAGTCACAATAAAATGGTTTACGTGCGTCATACTGATTTCGCTAAATAATTGGAACCCTGGTGCTTTAAGGAAGGAGGCATGCAGACAAATTCACATTTTCATCGAAGCATTATTCTATATATGAGAGTGTTAAAACTGATGGACATAGTGGTAATACTGCTTCTAAATTTAGGACATTTCTAATATTATCTATTAAAATGTGACAGATATAATGCTTTTTGGACACTCATTTTAAGTCTACGTTTCAGCCCTTTTTAAACAGAGCGTAAGATACCACAAATCGTTTTTTATACTGTGAAAACTCGCTTATTCAAGAACACATCTAGGAACTTTTGCAGAATAAATTTCAAAACATGGATAATTTGTTGGCTTCAGCAAATACAATTCAAATAAAGGTTCGACTGCCAAAAGTTATCGAAAAAATATGAAATGTAACTGATATTAAGAGTTTCTACTCGTTATACAAGTTTCAAACATATAATTAGTCAGAATGTAAATTCTTATTGGCAGAACAGCTGCGTGAACGATAATAAAGGGAGATAGACCTATCAATTCTATCCACACGTCGGTAAGAGAAGATGTTTTTGGAACAAATAAATCAGTTATACAGAAATCAGTCACATTCACATTAGGATTAAAAATTGTGAGTTTCGTTCAGAATGATCGAAGCTGATGTATAGCATGCTCTCACTTGTTCCAGTATGGAAAATAATTCGTTAATTTATTTACCTGTATTGAGAAGATGGTGAGAAGATGGACAGCAGAAAACTCCAGCAGAAGACTGACAGACAGCAGAAGCTCCATTCAGTACCTAAAAACTGGCCTAAGATCATGGATAAGACCGGTCAGGATATTGTGTCTAAACTTTTCGAACTTGGACAGCGTAAATCAATATACCCCAGTGGATACCGTCTCATGTTGGGGTGTATGGTAGCGAAACAGCTGACGATCTGGCAAAAAAAGGGGTGTAATCTCCCTACAACTACTTCCACTGATTTATGCCCAACTGAAATTCATTCCTATTACAAACATAAAACTAACATGGCATGGAAAATTTCTCCTGTTCACCAATGGTATTTCGCTGAACAACCAGGCCTGTCACTTCTGAGTAAAAGATCTAAGCCTATCCAAATGGCCATGGCCAGATTCAGAAGTAGGCATCTTCGATGCGTGAAATTCAATGAGAAAAGACCTTCTCCTCTTGTGCCTGTTCCCTTCCTGCCTCTCCCGTTTACCTACTGGATTGTATAGGCGTCTCCCTGAGACAGCTGTCGGCTGAACAGGACGACATCAGCGATTTACTTGTGGGGCAAGGTCTATTGGACTTGGTGTAGGCTTTCCTGCCCCAAGGGGATTTGAAACAACAACAACACGTACACTGCGCTTAACTGAGAAATGACAGTAAAGGCGATCAATATAAGTTCTGAATTGAAGTCGAAGGGCTACTTCTGCTTAGTTTCATCTTTTGAATGAAAGAGGCATAAAAGCAGACACATACTTTACCAAATCAAAGTTCTTCCTAAAAAGTGAAAACATATTTATTTTGAATACGTTTGCTCTTAAGCAAGACTCAGATTTAAATCACTCCTGTTTCACGCTAGGCATTTTCATCTCTGTCTTAAAAAGCCATGAAAAGGTTGGTGGACAGAGGGACTAATTAATCTCCTTATTCAAACAATATTGCACGCAACAATTGCGTGATGATTCAAGAAACAATAATAAAGATCGATCACTCATATTTTTATGCATTCTAATTATAAAAGGGGGCGGCATAAAATAAATTAAACAACGTCATCTTTCAGAGATATTCCGAGAAAGAAACAAGTTTCTAAGCAAAGTTACCGTCTTGATTATCCAACAAGAAAATTCTTAAATACGATTCTTTCATCATTTTGTCCTCCGTGTCTAGCCCTTGGTTTGTAGTAGTCTGGATAGAAACTGAGTCACAGCAACACCAATGACTACTTTTTAAAAGCGGAAAGGAAAATAATTTTGTTCGATAAACTAACAAACCTAATTAACTATTAAGTAGGCAATTAACTATTAACCTTTCTTTCAATCTATCACAAAATTTCACAGCATTATTTCAGAAATCAATAATTTTTCTCCAAGACGGAAGAACAGCGCACTTGCAGGATATAAGCGAGTTCAGTAGTTTTACAAAAGTGCCGCATAACATACTGACCAGCGGCTAATGTTTTCTACTTTTTTCTGAAACCTCACAATCAACGTCCCAGACGGTGAAAATTTAATGATTCAGCACAGAAATATTTTATTTCAATTTCAGACAAAAAGTTTACTGTGACACTACTATATTAAATATTTTATTTCTTGAAGATTCGCTTACTTTATAACTTATTCAAGAAGAGGTTCTATTTCGCTAACTTCAAGAAAGCCGTAGTTTAAGAAAGTAAATGGAAACGTCGTTATATAATGATCGTTGTACACGATAATTCACAAAAATTATTACAGTAGTGCTAGCGTTTTAAGCGATCCTTCCTCTTCATTACGTATTGTTAAAAGAGAGGTTATTTCGGTGCGCAGTAAACATTTGCAATTTCCTCCTATTTCAATTCATGGAAAACATGGGATGAATTTATCAATTACAGCCTTAGAAAGAGTTCAAACAAAGACATTATGCTCACATGTCCAGAAGTAAATAAGTTTTAAATAATTCTCCGACATTTCATTTGCATCTCCAGGCAGAAGAACAATAATCATCTTTTTAGAAACTAAATCCGAAACAGCATAGTATGCCTCACTAGAACGTTGAGGCAATATAACTACATAGAACAACTTTTTGAGACTTTAATTTTCTGAAATCAAACTTCAACAGAACTGCTTATGCATATATCGCTACTCAGTGGTCAATAAGTTAAAGTTACTTAGCACAGAATCACCATGAAGTGGAATTTTCTCTATATACACTCACTTCCAAAAGTTAAGCATGGAGAGGAAAATGCTAATTTCCGGAAGCCAATCAGAATTG
This sequence comes from Stegodyphus mimosarum, assembly GCA_000611955.2. Taxonomy (NCBI): domain Eukaryota; kingdom Metazoa; phylum Arthropoda; class Arachnida; order Araneae; family Eresidae; genus Stegodyphus; species Stegodyphus mimosarum. The sequence continues at coordinate 536,764 of KK116273.1, forward strand.
AAGAGGATGCAATTCGCTGCAGAGGTAGATGGAAGTATGCAAATATCTTAGGTAACAGCCAATCGCGCTTTCATGTCAAGAAATATGCAAAAAAGGCAGTCTAATAAGAAGCCAGCTTTATAAAGGGTTACAGTTGATTGTAAGTGCTGATAGAAGGTGTTTAAAACTTTCGTACAATTTGTTTTTAAGACATACGTATTTCTATGACTTCCAGAAGACGAATGGAAGATTCTGAGCCCTAGCGTGCTCTGGGGCGCATTGAAGCAGGACAGTCGATCACAGATGTTGCTCTTTTCTTCGGCGTTCATCATTCTGTAATTTCACGTTTATGGAAACAAATCCAAACCACACAGACAGTTGTCCCAAGCCCCATAGATAGTCGCCCAAGGGTTACAACCCCCGCAGAAGATAGATATATTGCTATTGTAGTCAAACGGAATCGCAGAGCGACCTCCATGCGTGTGACATCTATGGTTACAGCGTCCATTGGTAAGGCGATATCTGCAGCTACTGTACGCCGAAGATTACATATGAGTGGACTGTACGCATGGGTACCTCGAGTTTGTGTCGCCCTATTAAGATGGGCACGATTACAGTGGTGCCGGGAACATGTCAATTGGAATGTGTCTGACTGGGGCAATATCATGTTTACTGATGATTCAAGATTTGCTCTGGAGCCAGATGACAAGCGTATAAGAATATGACGTGAACAACGAACACGCAGTCAGTCTCAAAACATCACCGAACATCACGCATTCCGAGGCGGAAGCATTATGGTGTGGGCAGGGATTTCATTAGGATACGCATCGACCTGCACGTTTTTAAACGGGGTTCTTTGACTGCTGTCCGGTATCGAGATAAGTCCTAGAACCCATTGTGAGATTGTATGCTGCAGCAGTTGGCCCTACTTTTGTTTTAATGGACGATAACGCACATCCCCATAGAGCTGGCATCGTCGATGACTACCTGGAGAGTGAAGGGATTGCGCGTATGGCGTGGCCAGCATATTCGCCCGACCTTAATCCCGTTGAAAAATCTTTTTGATGTTCTCGCCCGTGCTGTATCTTTACGTTTCCCACCTCCAGCCACTCTTATTGAGCTGGAAACTGCTCTACAAGAAGAATGGCGATTGCTTAATTCTGCGGTGGTTGACCACCTAATTGAAAGCATGGTCACAAGGTGTAAACTTAGTATACAGATGAGGGGGGATCACGTACCCTATTAATGTCCTTTTTTTCATTTTATGCTGTTTATTTTCACTTTATACATAATTCTGTTTAAGTCTTCAGTATGTCATTATCCGATAACTTAAAAAATTTTAACATTGTTTTCATTTCTGTATATAATTATTGATTTTGTTTTATGAATAAATATATATGCTACTTTCTTGCCCAATTTTGTGTCAATCAAAGCAGTATTTGTTGATTGTTTTGCATTTTACATTCTTCGTGCTTAACTTTTGGAAGTGAGTGTATTATCCGAGGCAGACAACGCATACATGAACAAAACGTGAAAGCAAATCTTGTCGCGCCAAAATGTCTAGCAAAAGAATTTTAACTTTAAGCTATACACACTCAGCCATCACCATAAAAAACGTTTAACCATAAAGCGAAGACAATTCAGCTTGTTTATAAAACGCTCTACCTACGCTTTTTTTTCCATGCATAGATTACTTCAGTAATGGTCTGCTGAAGAGTCAAATTTGCATATTTTGCATAAACATTCTGAAACTACATAATATATTAACCGTGAAAATTGTACTTATTAACATTACACTGGTCGGGAAATCAACAGTTTCAACAGTAATGATTTCTGATCATGCACTGTGCTCATTAACATCCTGGTGAATAAAACTGTTAAACGCTTATTTTCCACGCAGATTCGAATCCGCATAAAGGGGTTAGTTTCCGGGCGTAGAGAATGATAATGGGGGGAAAATGTGCAGGGATATACAAAGAGCATTATCCTCCCCCGCTGAAAAAAATAACTTATTGCAATAACTAAACGCAAAATAACTGATGCTTAACAAAAGACCACTTCAAGAACAAGCTCCTGGACTTCCCGCAGATATATTGAGGCATTGTAACAATTTTTATGGAGATCAGAGTCTTATGATGGTACACTTGCCCTGTTCATTTCCGTTGAGATATCTGAACTGATTTCATGCACTCATCTTTCGTATACAGATGAATTCTGGATCACTGTTATATTGTATAGCATCTGCGTGGACACTTGAGTCACTCGCATGCAAATCTTGAAATTCCTGCGTCTCACAGATTTCCAGTCTTCGAATTGCACATTAGAATTGATAATTAGACATATAATGTTTCACAATTTGATTTTGAATTCTCTTTATAAGTATGCAGAAGTGTTATTGAATTTAAAACTAAGAGGAATAAATTCAACGAAAAAAAAGGAAAGTGTGAGGAAAAAGGGAACTGATGCGCATTTCACAAAATTTAATCTTAACTCTGCATTAGTTTGCTTCTACATGAGATAAGCAATAGGATCTGAGACCGTAATAAACTCAAGAATAACCCTGTTTTTCGTCACATGAAATCATATTTGGGGGGAATTTTCTGACTAAACTTTAATTCATTTTCCATCGCCCTAATACACATTCTTTCAACTGAAACATTTCTTTCAAGAAAGCGAAGTTTAAATTGTTCACTCTCCAGTGCGTCTGCAATGACAGGCGATTCGTTGCTAAGCGATAAACAAGAGACGGTTGAGCTAAACTGATTTATGTATGTTAGTTACTGTAACAGATCAGTAAAGGAAATCATTTAATTCTGAAGTATAGTTTTAATTTAAGAAGTATTTACGACCTTCATAGCAGGAGTTACTTTTATATACGACATCAAAAAACAGGCGAATTTTCTCAACGACAAAAACATCTTTTAAATAATAAAAATTACGTAAATGAAAAATGTTTTTAATAATAAATTAACTTTAACTCGGAACTAATTAATATCTGAAAATTCAGTTATTATTTCTTAAATACAAATAATGCAAAAAATACTTACATGTAAAAAAAAACAGTTTTTTATCACTTGTACCTTCTAATAACAGAAAAATACTCTAATTAGTTTCCCTAATCATTAAATAATACTTTAAAAATACCACTAGTAATTGATTGCAAATTAAAGTAAATATGCATTGTAGAATTGTGTTAAGAACATCGAATGATGGGAAAATGAAGCATACAAAACAGGAAAAAACTTTTCTAAGGTAAAAAAAGCAAAACAAAAATATTCGTTCTTCACAAGATGAACTTACTGACAGTAATCGGAAAATGTGCTCCTTTTGTTAAGCGATTTTTTTATTTTAAGATAACTTTGTTTTGGGAGAGCTTTACGGTCATATTTTGTAGTATTATTTTCAGATATGCCAATTAAATTGCTCGCAATGCAGAAATTACTTAATATTTCTCGCACTTATTTTTAACAGTGGAAGTAATAACTATATCTCCATCTACTTAAGGTACTTTATAACTTTCAACAAAACCTTTTATCTTAACTCTAGAAACATTTACTTCTTCCTTAAAAAGTGTAAGAAGGGGTTTCCATTGGTGGAGGACTCTAGATAAACATTTCTCTAAGTTAACCAGCGTGTACATACATAATTCAGATATTTTCTTACTTCAGTATTACGCAGAATTGTTTCGAATTTTTCTTTCTTCTAGGAATCTTCCAAGATTATAATAAATATCAATACCGTGCTCACCCATACTTATTGGCAAAGAAGCTGACTCTTTTCCAACTGCTAAATTTAAGAAATGACAGGTGCATTTCATAATTTGCAAATATGAATTTTCTTTTTTTTTAAGATGCTTGCAACATCAGTCTTCAAGCCTACCATTCCTGGTGCACTGTCGGCACTAAGTGCTAAGCAATTAATCTGAAGAAATTGCACTTTTTTCTAAAGTTTTAACAACAAGTTGTGCTATATATTAAAGCCTGTCGAATTTCCTTCTAAAGTGGGGACAGAAGGTAAACTACACTCACTTTCTGAAGACATGGATTAAAAAAAAAAGAAACAACAACTAAATAGAGTTTTGCATCAGTGTAACTGCTTCCATCCATAGGGAGGAGAATGGAACATTTTAATGCAATTTATAACTAAAGATTTATTTTTTCATACCAATTTTCTGAACCCATTTTTCTGCCATTGCAGCCTTTTTTCATTGCACTCGAGTATTTCTTAGCGATTTTACTATCGGAAATTTTTTTTCTAATAAGCCGCAGCATCATTCGATGTATTCAGTGGTAGGTTGTGCTCCAGTAAAATAGCAGAGAACAAGCATTCTGCATTAATAACTTTTTCGCTCTTTGTTTCAACAGAAAAATTTTATTTTGTTTTCCAGTACAACTCACTTTGTCCTTGTGTACGCACATGTTTAAGAACATTGGCCCTTCAACCGTGCGAAACCGAAAAATCGCAATTACAATCAGAACACATTGCAATATGAATTTTCCTTGCCGAAATAATAGAAAGAAAGTCATCAGTGTACGATTTTTGAAAAGTGCATGATTATTTTATAATTTTTGCAGACATAACTAAGACAAAAGATCGCAGTCTCTTAAAAAGTGTTTCTGTTAAACCTAACTCTTTACTGTTAAACAACCTCGATTTTGCTTTGTGCTCATTGGTTAATATATGCCTGATGACCCGCAGCGGTGCTTGATTCTCAGTGGAGAACAGGAACACGACGTTTTTCGACCACGTGTTTTGGACTCGCATACAAAGCAGAAACGCGCCGTATCTCACTGATGAAATAACTGCGGTTTACGTTTATACATAAATGTTTGTGAAAAAGCAACATCATGAGGGAATTATTAGAAATGAATGAAATTTATTGCACATATTCTGATAGTGGTACAAATAAACGATTAAATTTACAAGACAAAATGAACGTCAGAAATCAGTACTTTGTGTGTCCGTACGTTGAGCGATGACAGTCTGTGCACGTCTGACATTGAATTATACAGGTTGTAAATGTAATCTTGGGGAATGGCATTCCATACGGCTTCGACATGTCGCGAAAGTTTGGTCTTAGTTTGTGCCCCACCAGCTGTACAAGCGAGCCGCCACATGAAATCTCAAGTTATGCTCAACGAGCGACATATCCTGGGGATAAGCAGGCCTTGAAAGAAGCGAAACCTGTTGTGTTTTAAAGAAGGCTTGTGCAGTCTGAGAAACATGTGCATGGGCATTATCCTCCTGAAATACACGGACCAGAATGCGTCGAAGAATGGGACGGACCTCTGGTTCCACAACGTCCCTTATGTAGCGATCAATGTTGAGACTGCTCGCAGCAGAGAAAACTTGTTGCTACACGGCAAGCTACGCAGTGTGTTGCCGTGCCCATTAAAGTCGGAGGTGTCTGTGATTCAGCGACTGGGGTATCCTGCCTAGAGAAACCTTTTTACGCAGTTCATGCAGCAGACGCAACGAACCATTGAACTAGACAACACCTGCAGCCGTGCTCCAACGTTGTGGTAACACACGAGAGGACGCTGTACGATCCGTCACAGCCGTGTGGATGTCGTCCCGTTTCGTTGTGCTATTGCTATCCCCACTGACAGGATTTCGCCTTGTTTGGTTCTGCTCTGTCCATTTCTTCCAAACACGCGTCATTGTTGTGGCATTATGCTGCGTGCGGGCTGAAGTTGCTCAATACGAAAGTCTACCCTCTCGCATACCGACGATGCGGCCTCGTTCGAACTCCGTTAGCTATTGGTACGGTATCCTCCGTTGTTGAGGAGCCATAGTTACCACTAATTAAAAGTTCAACGCAGAATAGAGGACGATAAAAAATTTTAACGCAACTTTACAGTCCCTTATATGCATGGAGCAAGCGACCTGTCTCATTCAACGCCTGCTCAATCGCTTTGTAATTCTTGTCTTATCTCACTTTATATTTCCTGTAAGTTTGGTTCAATTTGCATAATTCCTTCATGGTGGTGTAGTTTTCACAAACATTAGTGTATGCATCCAGGGAAAAAAACAAGCGTTTTCAGACGCCAAAAATCACTTTTGGGTGCAAAGAACCAAGTATTAAGCTAAGCTACATAAAAACTGTGAGAAATTAAAAAAATAAAAGAAAGTCGGAGGATATATGTTGCAAATCGGGCTAGCGAAAAATATGGTCGGAAATTGGGAGAGTTGGCAACTCTGCTTTTATTACACAATTCGTTGAAAATAGAGGAAGGAAAGTCACTCGTATCTGATATCAGCAGAAACCATTCGACGGTTAAAGGCTCTTCAAATAATATTTTTTAGATTCTAAGGCAATCGGATTTTCGTGAAAGCACAAAATTGTGGTTTCCAAAGCTGAAATGTTTTCCAGTCGATGGGCTGTAAATATTTTAATTAAAAATAATAATTTATTTTACTTCAAATCTTCCGATAAGAGAGAAATCATTCTCTTTTCAGCCCGTCTTCAAACAAAGATAGTTCCTAAATCTAAATACTCCACCAGCGGCCGAGCGGTAAAATCGCTAAACACTGGTAGTTCCGGCCTGAATTCGATTCCAGGCGTACGGGCTGGCTCCATCGCCGTTTCCTTGTTTTTCTCCATGTGTAACGGGCATACCAGCCAGTTTCCCTTATGAAGTTTCCACGAAGGCATCCTTCCCCTTAGGAAGATAGCTCCAGTGTGCTTTGCCATATTCAACTAAACAAATCCAAACCAAAATCTAAATATTCAGATTAAGAAGACAAAATCTAAATATAAGAATTAAGAAGTTTCAAATAATTTAAAATTAAGAAGACTTCAATTTCAAATAGTTTAAATTTAAGAAGACTTTTGGGAAATTACCTTCTCTGCTTAATTCATATCTCGAAAGACAATCACAAAAAAGAAAGCTAGATAGAAAATAGAATTAAATCGCCCTTTATTTCTACAGAGATTTCCTGACAAGAAAAATGTAATCACCTTCTGCACTCTGTAATCATCTTATTTACGATATGAAGCTTCAAAGCGTTTGCATATATTCTCAAATATACATACTTATACAGTGTATAATCGTCCATTTATTTCTACACTTAAACAACAGCGAAAACAAATGGGAGACAGAAATTACCGGCCTTAATGAAATAAGTGCAAAATATTATTCATTATATATATCGTGATGGCAGAGTGGCCAGACGAGAAGAAAATATTGATACCAAACCAAGTCAAGCTAATTACCGTCTTTTTTCTACGCACGTTAGGATAATTCTTCGTAGACAACATACCTTTTGATCATAAACAATTATATTAATTTCTTGTATACACAGGTTAACGGGGATACGACGTCAGTTTAGAATAGGAAGAAAGACAGGTAGAAAAGCATGCACTTGACAGCGTGGGAGGACATGGGAAAAGAGTGACGTAATTTCTTGCGAACGGTATTTATACCGAAAGAGATGCAAATTTAGAAGCAAGCTATGACTGGTTAATTTTGGGTTTTAGTTTCATTTTTCAAGCAATGTTATACAACATGCAAGGATCCTGAATATGGGAGAACAGATGAATTTAGGGGGAGAGCACCAAATCTAGAATCGTTAATTTTGAGGTCGCCAATTATTCTTAAAGCAGCTATCGTATTTTGTGATATCTTACGTGTGTGTATATATATATATACATATAATACATATATGCAAGATAAAAATATGCAAATCAAAATTATAACTTAAAAACCCCTCTTAATTGCTCATTTCTAATTTGGGTACTTTCCCTAAAGAGCGTCATATCTGAAAACTAATTCCGCATTATATCATCTTAAAACTTCTGCATTACCTGTGAGTTTTAGCCAATCAGATTAACGAAAAAGTGTACTATAAATTCGTTGCAACCTAACTACCCTCCTCTTTCTCTGCCTATGGTTGCTAGCTGAAGGATGTCTCTTGCTTGGCTGCTTTTGCTAAAACTGTTATGTGCCGTGATCACAGTTGTGGTGTGCAGACTGGCCCCATTGTTAAGTGCAACAAGTAATAAAGATATATTTGGAATATCAACTGAATAAAAACTCAGATGATACGATTTAGTTCCTTGCAGTAAATTGATGAGAGATGAGTGCTTGACAAGGGAAGACATTATTTTGCAGTCACGAGTGGATTGAGGATTAGAAGGTTACTGAAAATATCAATTACGTAGCAGAAGATGCCGAGAACTTTTGAAGGATCACAAAATCACTTAATATTCCAAATATATCTTTATTACTTGTTGCACTTCACAACGGGGCTAATTTGCACCCGATAATTTTGATGATGGCGCATTACATTTTTAACAAAAGCAACCAAGCAAGAGAAATCCTTCAGCTAGCAACCATGGGCAGAGAAAGAGGAGGGTAGTTCGGTTGCAACTTATTTATAGTAAACGTTTTAGTTAATCTGATTGGCTAAAACTTATAGGCAATGCAGAAGTTTTAAGATGACATAATACGGAATTAGTTGTCAGATATGACGCAGTTTAAAGAAATTTACTACTACAGAGAAAGTACCCAAATTAAAAATGAGCAATCAAGAGGCGTGTTAAGTTATAACTTTAATTTGCATATTTTTTATCTTATATATATACAGGGTGCATCTGAAATGCTTCAACAAACTTAGAGGGATGATAATACTCATCAAGACGAACAAAAAATGCAACGGAACATGTGGTCGCAAATGACGTTTAAAGGATGAAAATCGAGAAAAATGCGTATGGAGATGGAGAAAATAAACAAGAAAGAAACACACCAGAAAATTATTTATTGCAAAGAATAGGTACAACACAGCCCGCAATGTCCAGAGAAAGCAAACATTTTACAACAATTGTTCAAAGTGTCGACCGCGGACGTTATCACACAAAGTACATGGACGGAGGAACGACCGGCGAACACGCTCCAAGATTACAGGAGTTTCCTGGATTTCTGCTGCAGCAGTCGCAATACGCGCTACTGCTTCTTCTGGCGTTTCATAAATGAGGGATTTTATCTGTTCCCAGAAGAAGAAATCCAAAAGTACTCTGTGTGATAATATTCGCGGTCGACACTTTGAACAGTCTAGTTGTAAAACTTATGTTTTCTCTGGGCATCACGAGCTGTGTTGTACCTATTCTGTGCAATAAATAATTTTCAGAAGTGTTTCTTTCTTGTCTTAGTTTCTCCATCTCCAGACGAATTTTCTTGATTTTCACCCTTTAAACGTCATTTGGCGCCTCCATGTTCCGTTGCATTTTTTGTTCCGTCTTGATGAGTACTATCATCCCTCTAAGTTTGTTGAAGCATTTCAGATACATCTTGTACATATAAACAGTTATGCAAGCATGCTTGAAATCTAAACCACAAAGATTAATGTAACAAATTTTGCGTAATTATTTATCTATTTTATGAAATAAATTTCGAATCTGTGTGAGTGTATATATGCAGATATTGAAAGAAGTTTATATATTTTTGATTTCATTAAATACTTGTTCTAAACACGTATTTCCAATCTCAATAGAATAAGTTTACGGAAAACGTTTCTGGTGTTTCTACTGTAACAAAATTTAACTTTTATATGGTCCCTCCCTAAATTTATAAAATGTTTCTCTGCTTTTCGTAAATTAAATTAAAAAAGTCTATAGATTTACGTGCAACTTCGCTGATATATTTGACAGCGAATTTATTTAGTGGCTTGGATCGAATCATAGAGCAGTGCCTGCTGGTAAAATGATTTCGACCATATTTAGGGAGAACTTACAAAGCAAAAGACGCTCGTTTTAGATAAAAACAGCAGTCGTTATTAAGTTTGCTGCTGGTTCCATGACACATGAAACTACCACTTATTGATATCTCTCTTGAGATTGTTTGATTCCATTATAAGATATGCGTTCACTCTTAAAGCATGAAACAATGAAAAAAATTAATTTAACAAGGAATTACTGATTCAGTGTTATTTCTCTCCATTTTTCCGTTAAGTTCGTTTATATGTATACACGTCGCTGTATGCTTGCTGATGCGTGAACTCACGAATGAATGTTCGCAGATATCATTATGTAATATACAGTTATTTGAATAGATCGAGGTCAGTAAACATCCTATTTTAAATTAAAGCGCGGTTTAAAAGAAAATAACGATACTCAGCTCCCTACATAACATCATCTGCGGCAGAAAAAAGGGGAGCGAGTATAAGCTTGCAAAATTATAACAAATTAATAAACCTACTCTTCCCTCTCCCTTCTCCTGAAAAGGTGCATTTTATTATCATACGCTACTGCAAAGATAACAAGAAATGACAACAATGACAACAGCGATATACAGATATACATAGGTGCATGGTATGGAAACTAAAGCACTTTCCAGTTAATGTCGTAACTACAATCTTGGACCTGTCGTCGTTAACTAATTGTTGCAAATTCAGTCTTAGCTATAATTCTTTAATCCGTGGCATAAACATGGGGAATTTCCATGCCCAGTCATCCCGATGATTTCATAAAGATTCCGGCACTTTTATGCAAGTCAGCTGCCGTTCACTAAGATACTAAAATAATTCAAATGAGCATTTTGACGAAGGTTGCATTCTTCATTACATAAACTAAACTTCACGAGGGTACCGACACCTTCGTGGCTGTATGCTGGAGAGCTCTTGTGTCTCAGTAAACGGCTGTCAGCACGCTGAATGTGCCTTCACCTTCATGCAAGTTGGCTCGCGTAGGTCAGACTAGCCTCATTCACCTCTGTATGAGGGTGCGGACTTGGTGTTTGCTGCAACGCCACTTAGAAATTGTACACCATTACAGTACGTAAACAAAAGTCTTTGTTATACAGGAAAAGATTACGTAGCTCAATATAAAGTGAAACTTGTTTAATCACTTGAGAAATTTCTGCATAAAAATTATCCCATTTATGAAGCATTTTTATCAGTCCCCTGGGAAATTATTTACTTTTATTACAATTTCCAAAAAAAAATATAACTCAGTTTTCAAAAATTGCTTTAGTCGATAAAAAAGCACTATTGGCAAATAACATCATACATCTAGAAAAAAGTGCGATCTTAGGAATAAGATGACAATTTTACTCATTGCAATAAAGGGGTTATTACGCATTCATGTAGAAAAACGAATATGCATCAGAAATCTACACATTAGTAATATGAACATGGCATTAGAAAGGCTTTGTTGGAGTTATTTAAACTTATCTACATTACGGTTCCAGATAGTTGTTATAACAATTTCAAAGCGCATCATTTAATTATCCATACTCCAATTGTGTTAAGTGAAATACGTTCTTCATCGGCATACATGTACCAACTCAGATTCACAGACATAAACTCTTCTTACCCCTCACGATATGTGTGTTTAGTAGCAGCTAATGAAGCAAACAATTTATCTGAAAGTTATGTACTCAAGTCTACTTGCTTCCTATGAAGTACTTGTTTCATAAAAATATCACAGTGTAGTAATAAATTATTCTAGGAATTGGACAAAACTTATTTAAATACTTCATTGAACTTGGAGAATCACTTGGGGACCAAATGGTTTTCTTTCTAATACGTGGTCAGGTAAAAAAAAAAGTCAAAATTCTAGCTTAAATTTACAGATCTTCATTTTAATTAGGGTGTTTCCTTTTTCTGCTCCAAAAATAGTAACTGCTTATAAGAAAGCACTCTTAGCTGTTTCACGTCCAAATTAATCCATATCACACGATTTTTGCGTAACGCTGGTGACGTAGTTGGTTTTCGAAACTGAAAGTTAAAAATCCTTTAACAAGGCCTCGATACTGGATGATGCACTTACTTTTCCGCTTCACTTCTCTCAACATGCTTTCTTCAGAATTCTATTTTAAAACTTTAACAGTACCGATTTAGTTCTTTAAATTATTTTTTTCACTTTGAAATGTGTGCCAAACAGCAATATTAATTCTGCTTCTTATTGCATCATCATGATTTTCAAATATTTCTGCAGTATGCTTCAACATTTGCGCCATTCCAGACTGTTAAATGAAGCATTTTTTTAAGGTATTACATGGATCAAAATCTACGCAATCTACTTTTCTAAGTTATTGAGAATATGGAAAATCCAAAAGGAAAAGCAAACTTGGACTTGAGGCTGATTTAACAAGAAGCAGCAGCGGCAGATTTAATATTGATTTTTATTTTACTTAACATTTGTTGCCACAAATAATTTGCCCCAATAATCATGCCTGTTTCAAAACATTTACATTTCTGATATCGTTTCGGTAAGAAGAGAGCAGTCTATTTGGACGAGAAGCAGAAGCGACGTGCGATGTGTTCAGGAAGAAATCTTACTTCAGTGTGGATTAATTTCGATTTCGTTTTGATTGGATAATTAATAAAGCTCTAAAGTTACTATTGGCTGTCTGAGTTTCAGCTCGCAAAACCTTTACGCCACCAGCGTTATGTAAACGTCACACGATATAGAGTAATTCAGCAATGCAGCCGAAAAAATTTTATTGCACGCAATTATTACTTTTATAATAGAAAGGGGATATACCCAAATTAAAATGAAGACGTAAGGGACTATTGCAAATTTAAGTTAGCATTTTGATTTATCTTTTATTTTACACACATACACACAAACACATACATATGTAATAATAGCACAATTTTGGAAGCACTGATGTAAGAGATGTAAAAGCGTAACAATGTTGTTTAGCGTAGATACTTGATGCTTAGAGCGTCCATCCATTTTGAAGAAGAAGCAGTCGAGCCGGATTAAATTCCATATTTAATATTTAATAAAATATGCATTATTTGTGGCCACAATTTACTTGGCACTCCAACCGTGCCGATTTCCAGAACACTTACAATTTTGATACTATGGCGACAGAAGCGGTCATAGCAGCACATAGAGAATTGCAGCAGCGTCTTAACAGGACGAAAGCTTAAGCGAAAAAGGAGAGAGCGTCGAAGTAGTAATGCAGAGGAAGAAGAGAGGGAGTCAAAAAGTTTTGGTTTGATTTGATTGATTGATCATTTTCATTCGTTTTGATTGGGCAAGAGATACCTGCATTATGGGTTACGAAAGATCGCATGATTAATTTGAATGACGCAGTTTAGTCTTACGGCGGTATATTTAGACAAAGAGAGGAAGTCCCCAAATTAAATAATACTAAAAGAAGTTGTAGCCAATTAGAAGTTTGTTTTCATATTTTTTATCTTACATATATAAATACATATATTAAACATAAATATCTGAAAATTCAGAAAAAAAAAGAAAATTATGAATTAAGCAAAATTCACGTAAAGTCCAACTCCGATTTAGCAATACCCAGTTTAAGGATATCCTCGACTGAATATTTGTTTTGGTTGGTCAAGACCAAAACGTACTAAATCCGATTCCGAATTCTCCCTCCCCACTTTAGAGGTACATTTCGAAGATTCAACGAAAATATTTTTAAGAAGCGATATTTTTGTTCCCTAAATAAACAAAACATATAGTAAAACTCGCGCTATTTTCTTCCAAATTCACTATTAAGAATCATTCCTGCGATCTATATATGTGTTTAAAATATTATAAATTACGACTCAAAATTTGAAATTAGTGAATCTTAACTAGTTGGAGAAATTCACGATAAAGAAATTATCAAGAAGGACTGGATGAAACCGGTAGGCACATATAAATCCTCCAGAACAAGCAATAAGGTAAGTACAATGTGCAAAGAAACACGTAATGATTATCGATCTAAATGAGGCAATTTTAACGCATTCCAAAATCCTCAAATGTTGTTTAATTGATGCAATAAATACTGATATACCGCCCAGATGGTAGAGTGGTTAGGGGAGCCGACTATGATAACGAAGGGCCCGAGTTCGAATACCGGACAAGGCATAGTTGTAACTGTCTGTCTCTTCATAGGAGGTAGCGGTGGCCGCCTATTAGGTGCCTCCATAATAAAATGATCACCACTTCCGGCCTTAGGAGTGGCCAATGTCGAAAACAGAAAATAGGCCGCCGTTCAATTAAAAAATGCTGTTGATAGTCGGATTCCTTTGGTCGTCATTAGAGGCATACTTACAGCACAGCGGTACGTCGACAACATTCGAAGACCTGTTTTGCTACCGTTCCTTTTGCAGTACCCTGGCCTTACTTTTCAGCAAGATAATGCGAGACCACATACGGCACGTGCTGCTATGAACTGTCTTACAGCTTGTCAAACCCTTCCTTGGCCAGCCAGATCTCTCTCCCATCGAGCATGTCTGGAAGTCTCCCATCGAGCATGTCTGGGATATGATCGGAAGGCGACTTCTCCTCATATCGTAGACATGCTCGATGGGAATGTTGATGAGACAACCCAACAGTTGGAGCAGATTTGGCAAGAAATACCACAGGAGACCCTCCGGAAGCTTTATCAGTCTATGCCACGCCTTGTGACAGCTTGCATCCAGGCTAGAGGTGGGTCAACACCTTAACGAGCTCGTTATTTTGCAACTATGCAACTCTGAAATAAATCATTCAATTGTTCTGAAATTTTAATCATTTTCTATCCTGTACATGATCTTCCTATCTACCAATTTTTGTCTTTATCGGACAACGCTTCCTTGATGTGTCGAGTTTTTTGTTATGGGGTGTACATTATTTTACATTAAAGATTTTTAAATATAAAACTTTTGTTACGCGTGTGCAAAACGCTTAGATAAATGATAAGTTCATAGAACATTTGATATTTTATAACGTAAAACAAATTTGAAACTGACATTCTAGAATTAGTGATATCTCTAATTTATCGATAATTTTAATTAGTTTCTCGATAGCACTGCTTTCAAATAATCATCTTTAACCACTTCTTGAAAATTCCACTTGTGTGGAAACTATAACCCGTAGCGCATCAAAATTTCATAAAAGTCACTTATATAAAGAACGAGGTTTATAAAACATTAAAATTTCTTCATATATTTGCCATATATATATACATACCCTCCAATTAGTATTTCATTCATTAAGGAATTCGCGAATCATCTTAGTAATTAATAATTGGTTACTTCTTGTTTTGGTAGCTAGATTATGGCAAAGCACTCGAGGGATACTTCGAGTATCCTCGGGATTATGGCAAAGCACTGGAGGGATACTTCGAGTATCTAAGGGAAACTGACTTATACACTCACGTTTGTGAAAATTGCAACACCAAGAAGGAATCGTCATAATTGAATGCAATTTAATACACAGTTGAGTGGTAGTGGTACAAATAAATGATTAAATGTTCAAAGCAAACAAACAAGAACAAGAGATCAGAATCAGTATTTTGTGTGGC